>WNGS01164070.1:0-12000 GCA_020271785.1 Procambarus virginalis
AGCTGAATAACTCCGCCAAGAGTCTTAATGCTTGAGATGATCTGTTATAGCTGGCAACTACTCCTCCGTGTCATTTAAGACATGTACTCCTACAGAGAACGTCGCTTTTCCCTCACATGCGTTACATAAGGCCAAAAATTGCCGTACTAGAAAAAGAAAGCGTCTCGCGGAAGTGACTTACTGTCCCGTTTTCTGTTTTGATTCTCTGATAGGTTGGAGAGGATACTTTACACTGACTCTTGACGTTGGGAAATCTTAGGAGGACGGGCTGGTCAAACTGCCGTAAATCAATACGCTAATACATTTATTACAATATTGTCAGGCATAACCTAGCACATACTAAAATCTCCGTTTAATTCTCATCACTGCTTGCAATAACGTATCCCGTGAGTTGTATAGCATATGAGCATCCCCATAGACTCGCACTGCATGCATCTTCTGCGACCTACTCCCCTAATATTTGTGCCTAAGACATGCAACTTCACCACTGTAATTGAAATAAGTTTATCGAGATAAAATACACACAAAGGGATGAGGTAGCTCAAGCTATTCTCACCCCGTTCACCACTGTAATCACTGCCATCAACGTATATCATAGATTTAAATTTTAAATTTTGCCCCGAGGGGCGATCGAGTTTATTGGGCAGCGCCATTCATCTAGATGTTACTTTGAACGCAAATTTTGCTACAATGTACCTATTAATAATCTTCAAATTTTACTACAATGTACCTATTTTTCTTCTTCAAAATTTGCTACAAATTACCTACTTAGAATTATCTGTTACATTAAGAAACTTGCCCGAAACGCTGTGTGTTAGTGGCTTTACAAGAATGTAAAAAATCAATGTTATGTACTATCACAAACCCATTGTACCTTCTTGTATAGTATATAAAAAAACAAAGTTAAAACAAAAACTAGAGGCCAAAGCCATGGTGCAGGAGTGGGAAGGTGAGGCGCGCGGCCATTGCGTGACTGAGGACCATTATAGGGAAGCTTCACTTCACCACTGCAAAGGCTACACCTCCAACTGTCACACATGTTCTTACTGCAGAAAGTGCTTACACTGTAAACTTGCACTGCTTCTAAGTCTCACAAGTCTTGCTTGTGTCGTGCCCATGTACTGTAATGTGAGTTACAGTACTGCCCTCGATTTTATCCCAGATTTTAGTCAAATTAAACCTGTAACGCGTTCACCACAAATGTAAACTGTATAGCCCATAGGGTTCCAGTTACTACAGCTAACATTCATCTATGACGTTTCCGCCACATTCCGCAGGATGGGTGTTGCATTGACAGTAAACTAACATTTCAACTCAAGATATATATTCCAATTCCAATGCGATTAACTGAAAATCTATCCTAAGAGCGAGACCTAATTAGCTCAAGACCGAATAAAGCTGAATAACTCTGCCAAGAGTCTTAATGCTTGAGATGATCTGTTATAGCTGGCAACTACTCCTCCGTGTCATTTAAGACATGTACTCCTACAGAGAACGTCGCTTTTCCTTCACATGCGTTACATAAGGCCAAAAATTGCACCAAAAATCCAAAATATTTCTTCACATATGCTAAATCAAAAGCGAAAACCACTGCCAGTATTGGACCTATTCGTATTAGCGAAGGTACATACACAGAGGATGACAAAGAAATTAGTGAAATCCTAAAAAAGCAGTATGAAGACATGTTTAGCACTCCGATACTCGGCATGAAAGTGGAAGATTCGGGCACTTTCTTTATGAATGATACTCAAACACCTGTAAATATAACTGATATCAGCACGAGCGTGGCAGACTTTGAAAGAGAAATTGATAATATGCCCATGCACTCAGCCCCGGGTCCAGACTCATGGAATTCCATATTTATAAAGAAATGCAAAGTGCCAGTAGCACAGGCACTCAGTATAGTGTGGAGGAAGAGCTTGGACACGGGGGAGATACCAGACGTGCTGAAAGCAGCAGACATTGCCCCTCTAATAAGGGTGGTAGCAAAGCATTGGCAAAGAATTATAGACCAGTTGCCCTAACGTCCCACATAATAAAAGTATTTGAGAGAGTGATCAGGAGTCAGGTCACTAGATTCATGGAAACCAATGACCTCCGCAATCCAGGCCAACATGGATTTAGAGCAGGAAGATCATGCCTCTCACAGCTACTTGACCACTATGACAAAATCACGGAGGCATTAGAGGAAAAACATAATGCAGATGTCATATACACTGATTTTGCAAAAGCATTCGACAAATGTGACCATGGAGTGATTGCACACAAAATGAGGTCAATGGGTATAACTGGTAAAGTAGGACGCTGGATACTCAATTTCCTGTCGAACGGAACACAAAGAGTAACAGTCAATCAAGTAAAATCGAGTCCGAGCGCAGTTAAAAGCTCTGTACCTCAAGGTACAGTCCTTGCACCACTGCTGTTCCTTATTCTCATATCCGACATAGACAAAAACACAAGACACAGCTTCGTGTCATCGTTTGCAGATGATACAAAAATCAGCATGAAAATTACCTCTGCTGAAGACATTGATAAACTACAAACAGATATTAACAAAGTTTTCGATTGGGCAGCAGAAAATAACATGATGTTTAACGGTGATAAATTCCAGGTACTCAGATACGGCAAAAATGAGGATCTTAAACATAATACAGGGTACAAGACACAATCGAATCTGCCCATAGTAGGAAAACAGCATGTCAAGGATTTGGGAATAATGATGTCCGACGACCTAACGTTTAGGGAGCATAACCAAGCAAGTATTGCGTCAGCCAGAAAAATGATAGGATGGATTACGAGAACCTTCAAGTCCAGAGATCCTATCACAATGGTTGTCCTCTTCAAATCACTTGTGTTGTCCCGTCTTGAGTACTGCTCGGTACTCACTTCCCCCTTCAGAGCAGGAGAGATTGCTGAAATTGAAGGAATACAGAGAACATATACGGCACGCATAGACGAGATAAAGCACCTAAATTATTGGGATCGTCTCAAAGCTCTCCAAATGTACTCAGTAGAAAGGAGACGAGAGAGATATCAAATAATATACACATGGAAAATACTGGAGGGACAGGTCCCAAATCTGCACAGTAAAATAACAACGTACTGGAGTGAACGACATGGAAGAAAATGCAGAATAGAACCAGTGAAGAGCAGAGGTGCCATAGGCACAATCAGAGAACACTGTATAAACATCAGAGGTCCGCGGTTGTTCAACGTCCTCCCAGCGAGCATCAGAAATATTACAGGAACAACCGTGGACATCTTCAAGAGGAAACTAGATTGTTTCCTTCAAGGAGTGCCGGACCAACCGGGCTGTGGTGGGTATGTGGGCCTGCGGGCCGCTCCAAGCAACAGCCTGGTGGACCAAACTCTCACAAGTCAAGCCTGGCCTCGGGCCGGGCTTTGGGAGTAGAAGAACTCCCAGAACCCCATCAACCAGGTATCAACCAGGAATAAATCATTAGTTAACGGCAACTTTCAGTGACAGGCCTAGTTAATCGTTTCATGATGTTCATGGTCATTTGGAGAATGCTTGTGTATACGAGTCATTCTTGTGACACCACAAGCACCTGTGCTAACATTATATCTAACGGTACCAAACATTGTTACAACGTGCAGTTTAAATATCTAATGAACCCACTAGACCTAATTATTAAAAGTAACTGTAGCGCAATATAGCTGGATATATCTTGAAGAATAGCCTGTAACTTATGTAAAAACTTATTTAAATACTTCCTGTTCCGGTAGCCTATGATCGAGAGAGCTTCAAGCCTCGTATATTTGCCAATTTCGACGTACACACCTTTAATAAATACCATTTNCTCTCTCTTTTCGCTCTCTCTGGTTCTCTCCTGTTCTCTCTTTTCGCTCTCTTGCTCTCTCTCTCCCTCTACCTCTCTTGACAAGGGGCAAAATGGCAGGAGCCGAACAGGGTTATGGGAAGCAGCCAGGGCGAACAAACGCAGGAATTGCTACACCAAGTCTGGAGGAATTCAGGAGGGAGATGAATGAAATGAGGATTACAATTAACAACCTGCAAGTGAGCTGACATCAGCAAGGGAGGAGATCAAATCTCTCCAGCGAAAAATAAAGAGACCGAGCATCAGATTATCATCCAAAGGGAAGGTGGAATGTTACATTGGAAGGAATGCCTCTGTACCTGACACATTTGCGGACATATTGAAAAAGAGCTCAGAAGCAATGGCCACAGTGAGGGAGGTAGCCATGCAAGCTGCTACCTCCAGGAAGCAGCAAGGTGCACCACTCAACTGCTGAGAGAAAGAGATCAGTGGTAGTTGTAGGCATCAAAGAACAGGAAGGATCCAACAGGCAAGAATGGAATGGCAAGGATAGAGAGGCAGTACATGGCTACTGAAGGGGTTACAGATGGAAGAGGCTGCACACAACATTGAGAAGGTTTTCAGGTTGGGCTGGTACAACAGGAGAAACCGACTTGTAAAGGTGGTGTTTGCAAACGAAACCACGAAGGATATATCTAGAAAAGAAGAGTCGTCTCCAACATGTGGAGGGATACAAACAGTATTCCTGCAGAGGGACAGGACGAAGGAGGAAGAGCAGGGCAGCAGAGGCAAGGAGGAGCGCAGGGAGAGAGGAGAAAACCAGGAAATCACAGCCCCCAACACAGCAGTCCCAGAGACAAGAGGGGAACCCAACCAGCATCCCAGCAACACCAGAGGGGGGCAACACCACCAACCCCCTCTGCATAGAAACCCTTCCTTCCCCTCACCCTACCTGCCCCCACCCAACCCTCCCTCCCCCCCACCCCATTCTGACCCCGACACCCCCTCCCCATCCTGTCCCCCCTCCCACCTTTCCCCCCCAGTCCCCCTTCCCCCTTCATCCCATACCTCCCTATTCCTCTCCCCTCACACCCCGTATCCTCCATGTCCCCCCTATCTCCTTAACCCACACCCTACCCGTTCCCCCTTCCCTTAAAACCCCCACCCCCCCCCCCCAAAACCCTCTGCGACCCCCTGCAAACCACCTCACAGATCCTCTCACCCACGGAACAGCTTCCCACACCAGTAGAATACTCGCCAAGAAAGGATATGTAAATGAACAGAAAAAGTGAGCTTCAAGGCGATGTACACTAACATAGATGGATTAACAATAACTAGTGAACTTGGAGAGTGGGCACTAGAAGAAAACCCAGACATAATAGCACTCACAGAAACAAAGCTAACGAAATCATAACAATGCAGTGTTTCCACAGGGCTACTATGTAGTGAGGAAAGAGAGAGAAGGAGAGAGAGGAGGTGGTGTGGCTTTGCTACTAAGAGAAGGTTGGAGTTTCGAAGAGATGGTAATTCAGAACTGTGAAGGTTTCAGGGACTACATATCAGGCACCATTGCAACTGGAGGACAGAAAATTATAATAGTAGTCATATATAACCCCCCCCGAATGACAGAAGACCCGACAGGATATGATAGAACAACATGGCCACCATCAATATAATAGAGAGAGCAGCTTCTGTGGCTAGCAGGAACGGATCCAGACTTCTAATCATGGGAGACTTCAACCATGGGAAGATAGATTGGGGGAACAGAGACCCACACGGAGGCCCAGACACATGGAGAGCTAAGCTGCTGGATGTGGCAACAAGAAACTTTCTAAGTCAACACGTCAAGGGACCGACAAGAATGAGAGGAGGGGATGAACCAGCCTTGCTTGATTTGATATTTACCCTAAATGAGTCGGATATAAGGGAAGTTAAGTTGGAAGCCCCCTTGGGAATGAGTGATCATAGTGTATTGAGCTTTGAGTACCTGGTTGAGCTAGGAATTATCACCCCCAAAAAAGAACTGGGAACCAAAGGGCTGGCGTACCGAAAGGGAAACTATGAGGAGATGAATAAATTCCTATGGGATATACATTGGGACACAGAACTCGGAACCAAGTCCGTACAAGACATGATGGACTATGTCACCCAAAAATGTCAGGAGGCTGTAAGCAGGTTTGTCCCAGCCCAACAGGAAAAAACAGAGAAGCAAAGGAAGAATCCGTGGTTTAATAGGGAATGTATGAAAGCAAAGGAGCTGAACAAAAGGGCATGGAGGAACTTCCGTAATAACAGAACACCAGAAAGTAGAGAGAGATACCAGAGAACCAGGAACGAGTATGTCAGTGTGAGAAGAGCAGCTGAGAAAAGGTATGAAAATGATATAGCTAACAAAGCCAAGACTGAACCAAAGCTACTACACAGTCACATCAGGAGGAAGACAACAGTGAAGGAACAGGTGATTAAACTTAGGGTGGGCGAGGACAGGTACACAGAGAATGACAAAGAGGTGTGTGAAGAACTCAACAAAAGGTTCCAGGAGGTCTTTACAATAGAACAGGGAGATATCACGGCGCTGGGAGAGGTGGCAGCAAACCAGGTGACCTTGGATAGGTTCGAAATTACAAGAGATGAGGTCAAAAAGCACCTATTGGAGCTGGATGTGAGAAAAGCTGTTGGGCCGGATGGAATCTCGCCATGGGTATTGAAAGAGTGTGCAGGAGCACTTTGCTTACCACTCTCCATAGTGTATAGTAAGTCACTGGAAACGGGGGACCTACCAGAAATATGGAAGACTGCTAATGTAGTACCAATATACAAAAAGGGTGACAGACAAGAGGCACTGAACTACAGGCCAGTGTCCTTAACTTGTATACCATGCAAGGTGATGGAGAAGATTGTGAGAAAAAACCTAGTAACACATCTGGAGAGAAGAGACTTCGTGACAACCCATCAACATGGGTTCAGGGAGGGTAAATCTTGCCTTACAGGCTTGATAGAATTCTACGATCAGGTGACAAGAATTAAGCAAGAAAGAGAAGGGTGGGCGGACTGCATTTTTTGGACTGTCGGAAAGCCTTTGACACAGTACCCCATAAAAGGTTGATGCATAAGCTGGAGAAACAGGCAGGAGTAACAGGTAGGGCGCTCCAGTGGATAAGGGAGTACCTAAGCAATAGGAAGCAGAGAGTTACAGTGAGGGGTGAGACCTCAGACTGGCGTGAAGTCACCAGTGGAGTCCCACAGGGCTCTGTACTTGGACCTATCCTGTTTCTGATATACGTAAATGATCTCCCAGAGGGTATAGACTCATTCCTCTCAATGTTTGCTGACGACGCCAAAATTATGAGAAGGATTAAGACAGAGGAGGACAGCTTGAGACTTCAAGAAGACCTGGACAAGCTGCAGGAATGGTCGAACAAATGGCTGTTAGAGTTTAACCCAAGCAAATGTAATGTAATGAAGATAGGGGTAGGAAGCAGGAGACCAGATACAAGGTATCATTTGGGAGATGAAATACTTCAAGAGTCAGAGAGAGAGAAAGACCTGGGGGTTGATATCACGCCAGACCTGTCCCCTGAAGCTCATATCAAGAGGATAACATCAGCAGCATATGCCAGGTTGGCTAACATAAGAACGGCCTTTAGAAACTTGTGTAAGGAATCTTTCAGAACATTATATACCACATATGTCAGACCAATCCTGGAGTATGCGGCTCCAGCATGGAGTCCCTATCTAGTCAAGCATAAGACTAAACTGGAAAAGGTTCAAAGGTTTGCCACCAGACTAGTACCCGAGCTGAGAGGTATGAGCTACGAGGAGCGACTGCAGGAATTAAACCTCACTTCGTTGGAAGACAGAAGAGTTAGGGGGACATGATCACCACATTCAAGATTCTCAGGGGAATCGACAGGGTTGATAAAGACAGGCTGTTTAACACAAGGGGCACACGCACTAGGGGACACAGGTGGAAACTGAGTGCCCAAATGAGCCACAGAGATATTAGAAAGAACTTTTTTAGTGTCAGAGTGGTTGACAAATGGAATGCATTAGGAAGCGATGTGGTGGAGGCTGACTCCATACACAGTTTCAAGTGTAGATATGATAGAGCCCAATAGGCTCAGGAAACTGTACACCTGTTGATTGACGGTTGAGAGGCGGGACCAAAGAGCCAGAGCTCAACCCCCGCAAGCACAACTAGGTGAGTACAACTAGGTGAGTACACACACACACACACACACACACACACACACACAAAGATCACCACCTCCCAAGGAGGTGGTGATCTTTGGGAGGTTTAAATACCCCAAAATTACCATCTCTTTAAGGGTCTGAGTTTGGTGTAGTGGGTTAACCACTGTGCTGCGCTGAGTTTATTGTTAAATTCCCCCAGTGCGCATGAAATAAAGTGTTCCCAAAAAATTCTTTTTTCTTTGTAAAATGATAAATTCCCTTCCCTGAATATGTCTATGTAAAAATAAATACCAAATTCCACATACTTTGGCTGTGGGGACGTGGACAAGGTGCGATGTGACGTCATCAGTGCCTGGTCGCCCGTGCGTGACTCGCCCAGACACAGTCGCGCAGTCCCGCGGGCTATTCAAGCACCGAGTGTTGCCACAAATATATTTACAATTATTTGTTTTATGTATTTCCAATGCATTTTTTTATTTTTATCGTATATGATGCATATTTGTGTCCTTTACAATAAATATACAGTAGAACGTTCATAATGTTCCATGGAACTGTGATACATGTGTCAGTAGTGTGTCCACAATAAATGTTTATTGTCGCAATATTACCTGTTAAAAATTCACTAAAATTACAATAGTACAGTTTCACACACTATTTACACAGTAACACACTGTATTACACACTCAGTACTTCGGAAGTGAGTAATAATCAACGAAGTAGCCCATGGTACATAGCGCGACTTCGCTCTCAGTGCACTAGGTACAGAGGGTCCGTCTAATTACCACAAGCTTCACAAAGCTTCCTGACAATACGTTAGTAATGAATAAATATGATATGTTAGGTTGACCTAACCTATCCTATCCTAACCTAACCAAACCAAACCAAACCTAACCTAACCTAGCTAAACCTAGCCAAACCTAACCTAACCTAACCGACGCTTGAATCGTCGACTTGATTTGGCGTCACCAGCTCTTTATTTTCGTCTAATTTCTTTATAAAAAAGATACTTTTTCAGATTAAAATTATGTTTTTTCGTGTTGTACATTCAGCACCAACATTATAATGAGTAAATATATCATATTTATTCATTACTAACGTACTGCCAGGAAGCTTTGTAAAGCTTGTGTAGCTTGTGGTAGCTTGTGGTAATTAGACGGACCGAGTACAGATAAATTTTAGCTTCCTGTTTCTTCATTCTGTGTGCTTGCAAATAATGCACTCACGTACACCCTTGGCTTTAGTACTTGTAGGTTGTATGCAGCCAAGTATGTAAAGCATAAGGTAGTATTGAAAAGATTATAGGAAAAGACCGATTTGTAAGGCAGTCTTCAAAAGATCGCTTTGTATGGTCCCACACAGGAAGAGATTCAGCTTACCTCTGAATCAGAAAGAGATTCAGCTTACCTCAAGAGTGTCCGTCAGTTAGGAAGAGATTCAGGTATTCTTGAAAATATCTATGGAAAACATCACCATGGAAGCTGCTAACACTGTTCATCTATGCTATTTGTATCCGATGCATCATCACTGAACGCAGAAAACGATTCATCTACAGTATGTATCATCTAAATAATTGTAGATAGCATAGGATTGCAAGGGTGACTCAGAGCTACAACTGGATACGCTCGCTGTATCGTCCTCATAGGTGCTGTATCACTTGCATCCGACCTTTGTGTTAGGTCCTTATTGCGCCTAGCTTCCCCAATATTATGACCCTTATGTTCTTCAAACAATAAGGTTTGAATTTCACCGACAGAGCATTATCTTTCAACACCGCGTCAGATAAGTGTTTGGGAGCCAGAGGCGCGTGCGTCACCCATGGTTGCTCATTCAGTACTAACCCAGCCAGCAGCCCTAGGGCATTCTGCGAATTTTTTCCAACATGGCTGCCTCTCACTGGAGGTCCAAAGAGTCCATTTCGTACACAACCAACCTCATACACATTTAGAATTGGTTACGAAAAATCAAAAAGAGTTTTCTAGGTGGGCGTAGTTTCCCGCCGACCGAGAATACTCGGTTGGCGCAGTTAAGTGGTTAAAAGCGTACCAGTTATGCCAGTTGCCTTAAACACTAATTGTTCAACTAATGTAGATCTTGTAACCTTTAAATATCTAATAAAACACAACAAAACACAAGAGGACGTGGGTGGTAGGAGAAAAACACAAAAACTGTATTGGAGGGGACCTAAACATTCCCTCTAATGCCTTATGTGTGATTTCCTCCGAGGCTATGGGGTCCCCATCTTTCAGTGGTACTGAAAGACTCCCCTTCCATATATACCTTACCTTGAGGATACCTTGAGGTGCTTCCGGGGCTTATCGTCCCCGCGGCCCGGTCATCGACCAGGCCTCCTGGTTGCTGGACTGATCAACCAGGCTGTTGGACGCGGCTGCTCGCAGCCTGACGTATGAGTCACAGCCTGGTTGATCAGGTATCCTTTGGAGGTGCTTATCCAGTTCTCTCTTGAACACTGTGAGGGGTTTGCCAGTTATGTCCCTTATGTGTAGTGGAAGCGTGTTGAACAGTCTCGGGCCTCTGATGTTGATAGAGTTCTCTCTCAGAGTACCAGTTGCACCTCTGCTTTTCAACGGGGGTATTCTGCACATCCTGCCATGTCTTCTGGTCTCATGTGATGTTATTTCTGTGTGCAGGTTTGGGACCAGCCCCTCTAATATTTTCCACGTGTAAATTATTATGTATCTCTCCCGCCTGCGCTCAAGGGAATACAGATTTAGGCTCTTTAGTCGGTCCCAATAGTTTAGATGTTTTACCGAGTGGATTCTAGCAGTAAAGGATCTCTGCACGCTCTCCAGGTCAGCAATTTCACCAGCAGTGAAAGGGGCTGTCATTGTGCAGCAGTACTCCACTCTAGAGAGCACAAGCGTTTTGAAAAGTGTCATCATCGGTATAGCATCTCTAGTGTGAAAAGTTCTTGTTATCCAACCTGTCATTTTTCTTGCAGTTGTGACGGCTACTTTATTGTGTTCTTTAAAGGTAAGGTCTTCCGACATGAGTACACCCAGATCCTTTACATTGCCTTTTCGTTCTATGTTATGATTTGCCTGAGTTTTGTACGTGGTTTCCGTTTTTATATTTTCATTTTTTCCATAGCGCATGAGCTGGAACTTGTCTTCGTTAAACACCATATTATTTTCTGTAGCCCATAGAAAGACCTGATCTACATCTGACTGGAGGTTCGCCGTGTCCTCTATGTTGCCTACTCTCATGAAGATCCTAGTGTCATCTGCAAAGGATGATACAGTGCTATAGGTTGTGCTCTTGTCTATGTCCGATATGAGGATGAGAAAAAGTACTGGAGCAAGCACAGTACCCTGGGGGACTGAGCTCTTAACGGTTGACGGGTTGGATTTTATTTTGTTGACTATTACACATTGGGTTCTGTTGGTCAGGAAATTGTAGATCCATCTGCCTACTTTTCCGGTAATTCCTTTTGAGCGCATTTTATGGGCAATAACACCATGGTCACATTTATCAAAAGCTTTTGCGAAATCTGTGTAAATTACATCAGCGTTTTGTTTGTCTTCCATAGCATCTAATGCCATATCATAGTGGTCCAGCAACTGCGACAGGCAAGAGCGCCCTGTTCTGAAACCATGTTGTCCGGGGTTATGGAGATGCTGTGATTCCATGTATTTTGTGATCTTACTTCTTAGCACTCTCTCAAAAATTTTTATGATGTGCGATGTTAGTGCTATCGGTCTGTAATTTTTTGCCTCTGCCTTATTTCCTCCTTTATGAAGTGGTGCTATCTCTGCTGTTTTTAGTATATCAGGAATAACGCCAGTATCTAGGCTTTGTCTCCACAGAATGTGAAGGGCCTGCGATAGTGGTTTTTTACAGTTCTTGATGAATATGGAGTTCCAAGAATCCGGGCCTGGTGCGGAGTGCATAGGCATACTGTTTATGGCTTCTTCAAAATCCAGTGGGGATAGGGTGACGTCTGATATATGATTTGATGTTGGTATCATATCCATGAAAAATCATTCAT
>WNGS01164071.1:4746-16566 GCA_020271785.1 Procambarus virginalis
GGATATATCATAATTATATGATGGTTAGTCATACAGGGCCATAACTAATGTAATGAGGTTCGAGTCTGCACAAGCCGTACAAAACTCTACGGTGAATGACATCCACGTTTTAGTATCGGTCATGGTGTCGGCTACGGTAAGGACTGACCGCAGTGGGGCAGCAAGTGAACGTTGTCGTGGTATAGCTGTAACCAAGATAACACATCATAGTATAAATAGTCAAAACTGAATTACCCGACACTGAGGAGGTAAGAGGAAGATAATAGTAATTATAGAGGAGACATTACAATGTTGATTGTAATCAGTGTGTAGATAAGAGGCTGATGATTGTATCTGGGAAGATATACGAGGATGATGATTGTATGTGGTGAAGACATACGAAATTGATGATTGTAATCGGAGAAAAAGATACGATATTGTAGAATAGTCTCTAAAGAAATATTTTTTCGATCATAAAAAGTTCTCAGGGCACCACATTTGAGCACACTTGACTCTATGAAAAGATTTCAGGGGTGGGTGTCAATAGTTGCTAATATTTCTTAAATCATTTAGCTCAGGCCTACCCCCGACCAGCCTATCCGTCTTTCTATCCATCCAACCAGCCTCCACCAGTTAATAATGTGGTGGAGGCTGTGTCCATACACACTTTCAAGTGTAGATATGATAGAGCCCATTAGGCTCAGGAACCTGTACACCTGTTGATTGACGGTTGAGAGGCGGGACCAAAGAGCCAGAGCTCAACCCCCGCAAGCACAACTAGGTGAGTACATGTGTGTAAGGCTGAGTCCTTACGAGAGTTAAACCTCACGTCGCTGGAAGACAGAAGAGTTATGGGGGACATGATCACCACATACATGATTCTCAGAGGAATTGATAGGGTAGAAAAGGACATGCTATTTAAAACAAGAGGCACACGCGCTAGGGCACACAGGTGGAAATTGAGTGTCAAAATGAGCCACAGTGATATTCGGAAAACTTTTTTAGTGTCAGAGTGGCTGACAAATGGAAGGGTGACCTTCCATTTTTTATTTGACGAGCTTCCATCACACATTAGGAAATGATGTAGTGGAGGCTGACTCCATACACAGTTTCAAGTGTATATGATAGAGCCCATTAGGCTCAGGAACCTGTACATTAGTTGAGTGACAGTAGAGAGGCGGGACCAAAGAGCCAGAGCTCAACCCCCGCAAGCACAATTAGGTGAGTACAATTAGGCGAGTAAACACACACACACACACACACACACACACACACACACACACACACACACACACACACACACACACACACACACACACACTGCAGGTAGGGAGCAGTAATGACGTGAATGTAAATTGTCCATTACACTTCTAACAGCCCAACCGACGCGATCCATCAAACTGTGAGTGTTAGTGTGATGCATCCCGGCCCTCATCACAGCTCCTGGGCCCCCATCCCTCAGTAACGAGTCATGCCACTATTCAGGCCAGCGTCTCTCTCCAACATCCATTTCTAAACGGTTCAGTTTTGGACGTTGTGGACTTTCATAACCTACAACAAAATAAACGTAATTCAGGACGTCGCCAATCCAACAAAAAGACCAATACCGGACTGAAACTACGTCCAGTATCTGGATAAGAGAGTGCTAAGACACTCTTGTTTATAAGGCGGGCGAGCCCGGTACAGTGGGCGCCAACTCCGGCCTCTACGAGAGGGCGGCAGCGATGGTAGTCTAGCACACAGGCCATTCAATTATTGCAAATGGTGATGCGGAATACGATCTTGCCTACGAACGAGCGGACGGGACGGCCAGACGAGGCGCTGAGTCCAAGGCTGTCCAGGGTGACAGGCTAGCCGGCGGCCAGGGACCGAATGGGACAGGTGTTCAGGGCCACGGGCTAGTCAAGGGTGTCAAGGGCTAGTTAAGGGTGTCAATGGCAGGTCAAGGCCGGGTGTCAATGGCCAGTGTTACGGGTACCGGCAAGACACACTCCTCTCCAACCAATAAATAATCCCACTTCCCCCTGTACACTGTCCAGAAGCCTCATTCAGTAACGTTTAGGGAAGGGAATGAACCCAGAATATCATGTTATGACAGTTACAGGTTGGGTGAAGATGGGTCAGGAGCCCAGGCAAAATGGCTGACAAACTCTTGCTCAAGAGCAAGAGTTTCCCGCCAAAAGCAAACCGGAAACGGGATACTAAGTCTCCAGGAGAGATAGAATTGTGATTGGTTGGCCGTCAGGGAGCGCGGGCAGCTTAGACCACGCCCTTCGCGTGACGTGACGTCACCGCCCGCGTCGTGAGCGGAAGGTTATCTTGAGATGATTTCGGAGCTTTAGTGTCCCCGCGGCCCGGTCCTCGACCAGGCCTCCACCCCCAGGAAGCAGCCCGTGACAGCTGACTAACACCCAGGTATTGTACTGCTAGGTAACAGGGGCATAGGATGAAAGAAACTCTGCCCATTGTTTCTCGCCGGCGCCTGGGATCGAACCCAGGACCACAAGATCACAAGTCCAGTGTGCTGTCCGCTCGGCCGACCGGGTCCCCCGAGCCGGTCCCGAACTCAAGGTCAATATTACGGAATGTACAATATGTATCTATAATATATATTATACACACAAATATATATATATATATATATATATATATATATATATATATATATATATATATATATATATATTTTATATTATATATAAAGTTTATATTATAAACTTTATTTAAATTTATATTATATATAAATATATATATATATATATATATATATATATATATATATATATATATATATATATATATATTATATACTAGAAGTACTCGGCCACGCATTGCTGAGTCACAGCAACCGTCCTTGTCCCCCAGTCCTTCCTACCGTCCCCCCCCCTCACCCGTCACCTCGTCCCCCCCTCACCCGTCACCTCGTCCTCCCCACTCCCTCGTCCGATGCCTTCCCAATTGGTCTGATTTTCCCATCACTGAAATATAAGAAAACAAATAAAAAATGAAATGAAAATATGAAAAAAATATAAAAATAAACTACTCTCACGAAATGAATGGTGTGGTAAACAACACAGCTCAATTCCAACACAATTCACACAAAATAATTAAATCAAAATCAAAATAATAAAAATCTAGGAAAATTCAATTATCAATGCAATCAGAACATTGAAATGGAATTGTAACATATTAGTATAGCAGGTGTGTTGCTCTTGCATGCAACAGATGGCGCTGTTCTTCAAGAAAAACATAGTTTTACCTGTCACAGGTGTGGCATCTATACTTATATTTACGAAATGAACGGTATGGTAAATAACACAGCTCAATTCCAACGCAATGTCACACAAAATAATTCACTAGAAAATAAAATAAACCGAAATCTATGAAAATAAAATTTATCAATGCAATCGGAAACATTGAAATGGAATTCGTGACATATTTAGTATAGCGTGCATGTTGCCATTATGCGCAACAGATGGCGCTGTTTTCAAAAATGCATGTTTTTACCTTCCACAGGCGTTGCATCTATATAGTAGGTATATAAAAAGATGCTCATATTGGAATGCAACGTTGTGTCAAAATTTCAAAGCAATTGGTAAAGAACTTTCGGAGATTACAGCGTGTGTTGCCCTTACATCCAAGAGATGGCACTTGACAAAAACGGATGGTAGCATCAAATGAGGTGATTTGATAAAATAACATGCCCAAGATTACCAACCGAGGGCTGGCGGGGGATGGAAATAGCCTCGGCAACCATCCTCTTTTGTCTGGTCGTGTTGGTCGAGCGGTTAAGGGATCCTGTACGCCAGCAGAATGCTCCTGGCAGTATGGGTTCGAGTCACTTCTGGGGCGTGAGTTTTCTGTTGAATTTAGTCCTGGGGACCATTCAGGCTTGTTCGCCTACTATATATATATATATATATATATTATATATATATATATATATATATATATATATATATATATATATATATATATATATATATGTTATTAAATATGACCGAAAAAGTAAGATTAATAATTCTAACACGAATTTTCTCAATTTTCCTTATGTTTCTTTTTACTGATGACGGTAAATGAAAAAGCAATTCTCCAAAATTCATTTTTTATTTCTAGTCTGACGCGACACTTGAGCGCGTTTCGTAAAACTTCTTACATTTTCAAAGACTTCAGTTGATCCACACACAACTTTATGACTGAAACAGCATTTTGGCTCTTATACCTGCGTTTGGGTGAGGTGATGTAATACAGTAGTGGGGTGAAAAAACGAACTTTCAACAAAACACAGAATAATGGGATATGTGGAAGTTGGGTAACAGATAGAAGTCGGGTAACAGAACTGCAGAAGGCCTATTATCCCATATTTCCTGATGTTTCTATATTGGAGCGGAGTCTTGAAGTGGGTAGAATATAGTTGTGCGTTAATTGGCTGTTGATTGCTGGTGTTGACTTCCTGATGTGTAGTGCCTCGCATATGTCAAGCCGCCTGTTGTCACTGTATCTATCAATGATTTCTGTGTTGTTTGTTAAGATTTCTCTGGTGATGGTTTGGTTGTGGGAAGAGAGTATATGTTCCTTCATGGAGCCCTGTTGCTTATGCATCGTTAAACGCCTGGAAAGAGATGTTGTTGTCTTGCCTATATACTGAGTTTTTTGGGACTTACGGTCCCCAAGAGGACATTTGAAGGCATAGACGACGTTTGTCTCTTTTAGAGCGTTCTGCTCCGTGTCTGGAGAGTTTTTCATTAGTAGGCTGGCTGTTTTTTTGGTTTTATAGTAAATCGTTAGTTGTATCTTCTGTTTTTTGTCTGTAGGGATAACATTTCTATCAACAATATCTTTCAGGACCCTTTCCTCCGTTTTATGAGCTGTGGAGAAGAAGTTCCTGTAAAATAGTCTAATAGGGGGTATAGGTGTTGTATTAGTTGTCTCTTCAGAGGTTGCATGGCGTTTTACTTTCCTTCTTTTGATGTCTTCAATGAAACCATTGGAGAAGCCGTTGTTGACTAGGACCTGCCTTACCCTACAGAGTTCTTCGTCGACTTGCTTCCATTCTGAGCTGTGGCTGAGAGCACGGTCGACATAAGCGTTCACAACACTCCTCTTGTACCTATCTGGGCAGTCACTGTTGGCATTTAGGCACATTCCTATGTTTGTTTCCTTAGTGTAGACTGCAGTGTGGAAACCTCCGCTCCTTTCCATGACTGTTACATCTAGAAAGGGCAGCTTCCCATCCTTCTCCATCTCGTAAGTGAAACGTAACACAGAATTCTGCTCAAACGCCTCTTTCAGCTCCTGCAGATGTCTGACATCAGGTACCTGTGTAAAAATGTCGCCAACATACCTGCAGTATATGGCCGGTTTCAAGTTCAAGTCGACTAAGACTTTTTTCTCGATAGTACCCATGTAGAAGTTTGCAAACAGGACGCCTAGGGGAGAACCCATAGCGACCCCATCTACTTGCTTATACATGTGCCCATCCGGGCTCAAGAAGGGTGCCTCCTTAGTACAAGCTTGGAGTAGTTTCCTCAGGATATTTTCTGGCATGTCAAGGGGAGTACAGGCCGGGTCTCGATACACTCGGTCCAATATCATCCCGATTGTTTCATCCACAGGTACGTTGGTGAACAGTGATTCTACGTCCAATGAGGCTCTTATCCCTGTGGCCCGTGTTCCCCGCAGTAAGTCAAC
Source organism: Procambarus virginalis (assembly GCA_020271785.1). NCBI lineage: Eukaryota > Metazoa > Arthropoda > Malacostraca > Decapoda > Cambaridae > Procambarus > Procambarus virginalis. The sequence goes on from WNGS01164071.1 coordinate 10,417, forward strand.
AAATTCCTTCGGGGATTTCAGGCTGAAGTTGCACGGGACATAAGGAGTCAGTAAGCCGTTGAGTCGTTTCGCCAGTCTGTACGTGGGTGTGGGTATCTGGCTGATAATTGGCCGAAGTGGGTTTCCAGGCTTATGCGTCTTGACGTTTCCATACGCATATCCAGGTTTATATTCTCCAATAATCTTTGGCAGGTGGAGTCCAGATTTCTTGGCATTCACAGTTTCAATCAACTTGTTGACCTAATGGAAGGGAGTACCACATCTGGCTGGAAGAAGGGGGACCCATAGCCTCGGAGGAAATCACACATAACGCATTGGAGGGAATGTAGGTCCCCTCCAATACAGTTTCTGTGTGCTTTTCTCCTACCACACCCTTCCTTTTTTTTCTTTATACATCCACATACACTTCTTTGATGCTTTATTTTATATATATATATATATATATATATATATATATATATATATATATATATATATATATATATATATATTTGTTTTTAATTGTAAACATTTATCTAAGTAACTATTCATGTTCTCCAAAATATTCCAAACCAAAAAAAAAAAATATTTCTTAACATATTCTTTAAGTTTTGATCATATAATTTTTTATCGTTAACTCAGAAATTTGCCGTTAAGCTAGAAAAGTAATTCGTGACTCGAAAAAATGGCGTTGGAGTATATATGTGCCTTGCCAACACAAGTATATATGTGCCTCTCCAACACAAGTCTATAAGTGCCTCTCCAACACAGGTATATATGTGCCTCTCCAACACAAGTATATATGTGCCTCTCCAACACAAGTATATATGTGCCTCTCCAACACAAGTATATATGTGCCTCTCCAACACAAGTATATAAGTGCCTCTCCAACACAAGTATATATGTGCCTCTCCAACACAAGTATATAAGTGCCTCTCCAACACAAGTATATATGTGCCTCTCCAACACAAGTATATATGTGCCTCTCCAACACAAGTATATATGTGCCTCTCCAACACAAGTATATAAGTGCCTCTCCAACACAAGTATATATGTGCCTCTCCAACACAAGTATATATGTGCCTCTCCAACACAAGTATATATGTGCCTCTCTAACACAAGTATATATGTGCCTCTCCAACACAAGTATATATGTGCCTCTCCAACACAAGTATATATGTGCCTTGCCAACACAAGTATATATGTGCCTCTCTAACACAAGTATATATGTGCCTTGCCAACAAAAGTATATAAGTGCCTCTCCAACACAGGTATATATGTACTCTCCAACACAAGTATATATGTGCCTCTCCAACACAAGTATATATGTACCTCTCCAACACAAGTATATATGTGCCTTGCCAACAAAAGTATATAAGTGCCTCTCCAACACAAGTATATATGTACCTCTCCAACACAAGTATATATGTGCCTCTCCAACACAAGTATATATGTACCTCTCCAACACAAGTATATATGTGCCTCTCCAACACAAGTATATATGTGCCTCTCCAACACAAGTATATGTGCCTCTCCAACACAAGTATATATGTGCCTTGCCAACAAAAGTATATAAGTGCCTCTCCAACACAGGTATATATGTACCTCTCCAAACACAGGTATATATGTACCTCTCCAACACAAGTATATATGTGCCTCTCCAACACAAGTATATATGTACCTCTCCAACACAAGTATATATGTGCTCTCCCAACACAAGTCTATATGTGCCTCTCTAACACACTGAAGACATAAAATTTATTGGAAGGCAAGTTTGTTNAACCCTCCCTCCCCCCCCACCCCATTCTGACCCTGTCACCCTTCCCCATTCCATCATGTTACCTCTCCCACCTTTCCCCTCTCCCCCTTCATCCCATACCCTCCCTATCCCTCCTCACCCCTCACCCTGTATCCTCCATGTCCACCCTATCTCCTGCCTGTCCCTCCTTCCCTTAAACCGTCACCCCCCACCCCAAAATCCTCTGAGACCCTGCAAACCACCTCACAGATCTTCTCACCCACGGAACAGCTTCCCACACACAGAGAATGTACACAGGACAGGTACACAGAGAATGACAAAGAGGTGTGTGAAGAACTCAACAAAAGGTTCCAGGAGGTCTTTACAATAGAACAGGGAGATGTCACGGCGCTAGGAGAGGTGGCAGCAAACCAGGTGACCTTGGATAGGTTCGAAATTACAAGAGATGAGGTCAAGAAGCACCTATTGGAGCTGGATGTGAGAAAAGCTGTTGGGCCGGATGGAATCTCACCATGGGTATTGAAAGAGTGTGCAGGAGCACTTTGCTTGCCACTCTCCATAGTGTATAGTAGGTCACTGGAAACGGGAGACCTACCAGAAATATGGAAGACTGCTAATGTAGTACCAATATACAAAAAGGGTGACAGACAAGAGGCACTGAACTACAGGCCAGTGTCCTTAACTTGTATACCATGCAAGGTGATGGAGAAGATTGTGAGAAAAAACCTAGTAACACATCTGGAGAGAAGAGACTTCGTGACAACCCATCAACATGGGTTCAGGGAGGGTAAATCTTGCCTTACAGGCTTGATAGAATTCTACGATCAGGTGACAAAGATTAAGCAAGAAAGAGAAGGATGGGCGGACTGCTTTTTTGGACTGTCGGAAAGCCTTTGACACAGTACCCCATAAAAGGTTGATGCATAGCTGGAGAAACAGGCAGGAGTAACAGGTAGGGCGCTCCATGTATAGGGAGTACCTAAGCAATAGGAAGCAGAGAGTTACAGTGAGGGGTGAGACCTCAGACTGGCGTGAAGTCACCAGTGGAGTCCCACAGGGCTCTGTACTTGGACCTATCCTGTTTCTGATATACGTAAATGATCTCCCAGAGGGTATAGACTCATTCCTCTCAATGTTTGCTGACGACGCCAAAATTATGAGAAGGATTAAGACAGAGGAGGACAGCTTGAGGTTCAAGAAGACCTGGACAAGCTGCAGGAATGGTCGAACAAATGGCTGTTAGAGTTTAACCCAAGCAAATGTAATGTAATGAAGATAGGGGTAGGAAGCAGGAGACCAGATACAAGGTATCATTTGGGAGATGAAATACTTCAAGAGTCAGAGAGAGAGAAAGACCTGGGGTTGATATCACGCCAGACCTGTCCCCTGAAGCTCATATCAAGAGGATAACATCAGCAGCATATGCCAGGTTGGCTAACATAAGAACGGCCTTTAGAAACTTGTGTAAGGAATCTTTCAGAACATTATATACCACATATGTCAGACCAATCCTGGAGTATGCGGCTCCAGCATGGAGTCCCTATCTAGTCAAGCATAAGACTAAACTGGAAAAGGTTCAAAGGTTTGCCACCAGACTAGTACCCGAGCTGAGAGGTATGAGCTACGAGGAGAGACTACAGGAATTAAACCTCACTTCGTTGGAAGACAGAAGAGTTAGGGGGGACATGATCACCACATTCAAGATTCTCAGGGGAATCGACAGGGTTGATAAAGACAGGCTGTTTAACACAAGGGGCACACGCACTAGGGGACACAGGTGGAAACTGAGTGCCCAAATGAGCCACAGAGATATTAGAAAGAACTTTTTTAGTGTCAGAGTGGTTGACAAATGGAATGCATTAGGAAGCGATGTGGTGGAGGCTGACTCCATACACAGTTTCAAGTGTAGATATGATAGAGCCCAATAGGCTCAGGAACTGTACACCTGTTGATTGACGGTTGAGAGGCGGGACCAAAGAGCCAGAGCTCAACCCCCGCAAGCACAACTAGGTGAGTACAACTAGGTGAGTACACACACACACACACACACACACACACACACAACACACACACACACACACAACACACACATATACATACATACACATATACATATATATATATATATATATATATACTATATATATATATATATAGCAGTATTTCTTGATCTTCTGCAAGTACAAGCTATGTAAAATAGTTAACATATTGTGATTATTAATACATTCAAAAATTTTCACAACACGTGAAGTAATACATATGAACCAGTACTAATTATAAGTTCTAGCTTATTTATTCTAGAAAAAGAAATTAGTTTCATTTATACTAACCAATTGATGGGAGGTCTGAGTTCACAACCGGTGACCTGTGCTGTTAGTGATCTGGTCTGGCGGAGTCAATACAACTGATAATATCCCGCCAAACACACACTGAAACTACAACGTTGGTACAACGTTCGAACAAGTTTTAACACCACCTAACCAGTTATAACAACCAATATAGCAAGTTGTAGCAACGTTCTAATACGTGATAAACACGTCACGCCAAGATGTAACAACTCTATTACAAGCTGTAACAAGCGGAAAATAGAGACAGTTACGGTTTGTGTTTCCAGGGATGAGGCATAAGGCAGATGATGATTGTGGTGTGTACAGGTAACCCAAAACACAAGTCTTGTGGCGGAGTTTGAGGCTTATGTCTTCCTCTATATCACGTAACAACAAGACTTGAGTTCAATTACGCAGGCCTAACAGTGCCAAAGTGTTATTGTCCTAATTACTGAGTGTGTCAGCGGTGTGTTGGAGGGGTAATTTGTGGCTTGAACAAGGCAGTGTTAGGCCGGCCTCCAGCCCTTGTGTTGATGATATTGTTGACGTGTGCCTTGGTGTCACCCCCCACTCACCATGGTCCCATGCTCCTTGGTGTCACCTCACTCACCATGGTCCCATGCTCCTTGGTGTCGCCCCACTCACCGTGGTCCCATGCTCCTTGGTGTCCCCACTGAGCAGGCCTCATGCTCCTTGGTGTCACCCCCAATCACCGTGGCCCCATGCTCCTGGTGTCACCCCACTCACCATGGCCCCATGCTCCTTGGTGTCGCCTCACTCACCATGGCCCCATGCTCCTTGGTGTCGCCTCACTCACCATGGCCCATGCTCCTTGGTGTCGCCTCACTCACCATGGCCCCATGCTCCTTGTGTTCGCCCCACTCACCATGGCCCCATGCTCCTTGGTGCCACCCCCACTCACCATGGCCCCATGCTCCTTGGTGTCGCCTCACTCACCATGGCCCCATGCTCCTTGTGTCGCCTCACTCACCATGGCCCCATCATGTCCTTGGTGTCACCCCCACTCACCATGGCCCCATGCTCCTTGTGTCGCCTCATCACCATGGCCCCATGCTCCTTGGTGTCACCCACTCACCATGGCCCCATGCTCCTTGTTGTCGCCTCACTCACCATGGCCCCATGCTCCTTGGTGTCGCCCCACTCACCATGGCCCCATGCTCCTTGGTGTCGCCTCACTCACCATGGCCCCATGCTCCTTGGTGTCACCCCCACTCACCATGGCCCCATGCTCCTTGGTGTCGCCTCACTCACCATGGCCCCATGCTCCTTGGTGTCACCCCACTCACCATGGCCCCCTGCTCCTTGGTGTCGCCTCACTCACCATGCCCCATGCTCCTTGGTGTCGCCCCACTCACCATGGCCCCATGCTCCTTGGTGTCGCCTCACTCACCATGGCCCCATGCTCCTTGGTGTCGCCACACTCACCATGGCCTCATGCTGCTTGGTGTCGCCCCACTCACCATGGTCCCATGCTCCTTGGTGTCGCCTCACTCACCATGGCCCCATGCTCCTTGGTGTCGCCCCACTCACCATGGTCCCATGCTCCTTGGTGTCGCCACACTCACCATGGCCTCATGCTGCTTGGTGTCGCCCCACTCACCATGGTCCCATGCTCCTTGGTGTCGCCACACTCACCATGGTCCCATGCTCCTTGGTGTCGCCCCACTCACCATGGTCCCATGCTCCTTGGTGTCGCCCACTCACCATGGCCCCATGCTCCTTGGTGTCGCCCCACTCACCATGGTCCCATGCTCCTTGGTGTCGCCCCACTCACACCAGGTCCCATGCTCCGAGTTTGGGGCTGCTCACTGAGTTATTTTGAATTTGTTTACACTTCCTTACATGTTTTAAGCGTTGCTCTAATTTATTTTCTTTAACTATATAATGTATATTTATGACGCATTAAGTTGATAAATGTCTGTTATATTTATTGACTACAAAGACATCTTAGGTCAACTAGAATTTTTTGTGTTGATTTAGACCTTAGAAGCTGCCTCAATCTTTTTCCAACTACTAACTCTTCATTCTTAAATAATTTTAAATTAAAATAAACTAGTTGCAATT
>WNGS01164072.1:7290-21695 GCA_020271785.1 Procambarus virginalis
GGTATGGAGTCAGCCGCCCACCCCTACAATCATTTCACTAATGTGTCGATAGGCACAGCTCGTCCTCAAACTGAACAAAAGGGTACGGTCACCCAGGTTCCATTGTCAGCCACACTATCGACACTAATAAAGTTTTCCGTAATATCAACTGTGGCTCATTTGACACTGCAACAATTTTCCACACCTGTGTGGTGCCCCTCGCGCGGTGTGCCCTCTTTGTTTTTAAATGAGTCATGTCCTTTTCTATACCCCTAGTCACATCACCTCCTGAGAATCATGTTATGTGGTGAGCCCAGTGTCATGGTATCCCCCATAACTCTTCTGTCTTCCAGGCGACGTGAGGTTTAACTCTCGTAAGGATCCATCCTTACCCAAATGTACTCACCTATGTCCTCGCTGCTGGGGGGTTGATGCTCTGGCTCTTTCCGGTCCCGCCTCTCAACCCTCATACACACAACCCCTAGGTGTTACTAGGTGCTCCTGGGCCTAAGGGGCTCTATCATATCTACACCTTGAAACTGTGTACCGCACCCCTGGACCCAGCCTCCACCACATTATAACTGGTGGAGGCTGGTTGGATGGATAGAAAGACGGATAGGCTGGTCGGGGGTAGGCCTGAGCTCAATATGATTTAAGAAATAATCTAGCAACCTATTGTGACACCCATCCCCTGAAAATCTTTTCATAACGAGTCCAAGCTGTGCTCAATAATGTGCGTGCCCTGAGAACTTTTTATGATCGAAAAAATATTTCTTTAGAGACTATTCTACAATATCGTATCTTTTTCTCCGATTACAATCATCAACTTCGTATCCGTCTTCACCACATACAATCATCATCCTCGTATATCTTCCCCAGATACAATCATCAGCCTCTTATCTACACACTGATTACAATCAACATTGTAATGTCCTCCTCTATAAGTACTATGATCTTCCTCTTACCACCCCTCCTCAGTGTCGGGTAATTCAGTTTTGACTATTTATACTATGGATGGTGTTTAGCTCTTGGTCTACAGCTCTACCACGACAACGTTTCCACGTTGCTTGCCCCACTGCGGTCAGTCCCCTTACCGTAGCCGACACCATGACCGATACTAAAACGTGGATGTCATTCACCGTAGAGTTTTGTACGGCTTGTGCAGACTCGAACCTCATTACATTAGTTATGGCCCTGTATGACTAACCATCCATATAATTATGAATATATCCATCTATCCATCCTGTGAGAAAGGGATTTTTAGCATCACGTAGCTAGTTCTCGAGACATTCTGTACTTCCTCTTCATATCGTCTACTGCAGCTGCACAAATGCAAAATGTACCTAAATATGGTAATAATAATTAAAATTACCTACCTCTTTGATATCCTCTATATGCAAATTTCTTTGGGAGGATTAAACTCGACAGTTTTGTCTTCAGTATAATCCTAACCTTGCTGATTATTTTATTAGACACAAACCAATCTCTCGGAGGCATTTATTGATCTCCAAACTGCTTTTGATATAACGGACAGAGAATTTATCTTAGAACAACTAGCTTCTTTTGAAATTATGAGAAGACTGGTAACATGGCTCAGGTGGGTGGGAACCTGAGTAACATAACCGCTTCAGACCTTTTCAAGCGGGTTAAAATTAATAATTCCGAACACTTTTTGTTGGGTAGACCTCAGGGTGGATTGCTTAGTCCTGCACCGTTCAATGTCTTGACGCCCAAATTAATTATTAACATTCTCACACTTGCTGAACCACCCTGAGCTGCTCCATGTCACCAGTCTTCTCTTAATTCCAAGAGGTTAGTTGTTCTAAGACAAATTCTCTGTCCGTTATATCAAAAGCAGATTGGAGATCAATAATTGGAGATTGGAGATCAATTGATCAGATTGGAGATTGGAGATCAATTGCCTCCCGAGAGATTGGTTCGCGTCTAATAAAACATTTAGCAACGTTAGGGTTATACTGAAGACAAAACTGTCGAGTATTATCCTCTCAAAAAAATTTGCATTTAAAGGATATCAAAAATGAAAGCTGTCAACTGTTACACTGACGACATTTGTATTGTTATAACCAAATTGATTTGCAAACCTTACTCGATTCTCATGCTGTTAAAAACATGTAGGTAGCCTAATTATCTCTGAAAAAAAATCAAAATCAAAGGTTCTTCATCCCCATAGAAAAACAAATGTTCCCCTAGCTTTCACAGTCAACATCCAAAACATTGAAACTGTGGTCAGCACAAGTTCCTTGGAGTAGGCATCAATAGTTACATTACCTACATCAAAGATTAAAATGAATGGCTTGAAGCTTTGAAATCTCTTACTAGTAAGAATTCTGTAGTCTATCCTCTTGAAAAGAAAGTATTTATAGTAAGATATGGTCGATAGTTCCAATATGTTGTGTTGGACCAATAGAATAAAGACGTTTGTAGTACTGAATTTGGACAAACCGGAAAGGGTTTTAATATTTATAATGCTAATAAAGTTTAACCTAATTTAACCATCCTTGGCCTAACACGCTATCTGAGGCCTAATTGTACATATGTGCTAGACTAGGCCTTCGAATTAGACCTTTAGAAATAAGACAATAAATAAAAATCAAACTTTTAAGTTTTATTTTTATTTTTTTCCAGACTCTATACAAAATAGTACAAAAAGTTGTTCACTGGAGTTCCATTACTACATATCGGTACGATTAATCACACAGTTACACAAAGTACTATGATTTAGGGAAAATACGTTGAAAGATTAATATCGAGGTTAAATGTCCTAGACTCTCTTACATGCTGTTTCTTAGATCCCTAGTTCATTATCATACCTAGCTCCTAGTTAACTTATCCTTCTCTATTCTGAATAAACTAGAAGTTATACAGAATTAAATCATACAACAGCCAACAGACGTATTTACATTTAAAGTCATTAGAAACTCGACATCTCAAGTATTACTCAGAAATAAGCTATCTTGTTCCCCTTACAGTTGCACAAACAATTGCTTCTAAAACAACACCTCACAACTTGTATGAAAAATGAATGAGTAAAGATGTAGCAAGTATAATTAAATTGAGTATACATTTAAATGTAATCTACCTGTCACTGATATCCCTTCTTCATCTGCAACGCTCCATCCGAGTATCAAACACCCCCAGCAACATGAAAGGTAAAGAGAATCTTCTTCTGAAAACAATCACACTTCAATTAATTGCCTCCACTATCATAAGCATAAGGTTTTAGCGATTATCATATCTACACCTATTGCTCAGTCCTACTGTCAACAGGCTGCACTGCAGCTTCCTGTAGGTTTTATAAAAATAATACTCGCACTCATATTGTGTCAGGCTAAATTACTAGCTGAGTTCTGCACTATCAGAACTAGCTACACTACAACTAGCAACAAGTACGATAACAAAAACACTGGACGAGGAGTGATTTTCAGTGATTAAAAGTCTGCTCTTCAGTCACATGAAGACTTTTAATACAAGGTGAACAGCAAGAGCCTCATAATAGCAATCATTAATAACCTGCTCGCTGCACAGAAACCAGAATTTAGAATCTCTTTTAAGTGATACGAACTCAAATATATCTAACCCATTATGATTAGTAGATAGTGGTGCGTTATTAGCTAGTGGTATGGAAATAGTGGTAGATAGTGGTAAGGGAAGTGATATGGAGGAAGGAGATAATAAAAGTATGTGTTTATGGGGGAAACAAATTGGCAAAATGATCAGGGAAATAGAAGGGCTTCAAGAGAACAATTCACTTAGGATATATTACACGAACAGTAGGAGTCTCAACAACAATATTAACGATTTAAATGCTCTTGTCTACACAGAATTTTTTTTTATTATTGCACTTACCGAAACGAGGATGAATGTAGAAAATAGAGAACTATTTGCAGAATATCAAATAAATGGATTTAAACTATTTCCCACATATAGATATATTAGACGAGGAGGGGGAGTAGCCATATATGATCGGGAAAAATTTAATTATAGTCTCAAAGAGGGAATCAAAACTGATCCATTCACAGAAACCATCTGGCTAGAAATAAACGAAAAAAAAACAAAAAATCTTATAATAATAGTTATATACAGGCCACCAAACTTTGACAGAATTGAAGAAAAGTACCTATTGGATAAAATATCTAGAGCAACTACGGCTAACAGTATTTGAGTCATGGGTGACTTTAATTTTAGTGGATTAAACTGGTGTAAAAGAACAGGCGAAAATGAAGCAAAAGATTTTCTATAATTAATTTACGATTGCTTTCTTACGCAACACATTAAGGAACCAACACAGTAAAATAATATTTTAGATTTAGTGTTAACTAACAGGGAAACTCACATTAATGACATAGAAATAGGGAGTGAGCTTGGGAACAGTGATCACAAAGAAATAAGATTTAGCATAGAATGGAATGGCATAGTATAGATCTATATGAGAAAATACTGTTAAAGTGCCAGACTTTCGAAAAGCTGATTTAATAGCCTAAGAATTTTTTTGGGTCAAATAGATTGGAAAGTCTTGGGCATGTGGGGTGGGCCGGTCTTGGAGCAAGACGTGAACCCGGCGATGGGTGATGTAAAAAGGGATTTCGATGTGGTTTCAAAAATAATTTACTTAAAATATTCTATGCAAACACAAAAACGTACTATACCATACAAATTGAATAGATCGAATACCTGAAATGGATAATAAAGGATCTGAGGAACCTTATAGGTAGAAAGAGCGCTTGGTTACCTTGAGGTTACCTTGAGGTGCTTCCGGGGCTTAGCGTCCCCGCGGCCCGGTCGTCGACCAGGCCTCCTGGTTGCTGGACTGATCAACCAGGCTGTTAGACGCGGCTGCTCGCATCCTGACGTATGAGTCACAGCCTGGTTGATCAGGTATTTGGTTGATTTGGTACAAAAGGATTAAGAATGGGGAAGTCAGGTTGGAAAAAAGAATTCGTACAACTGGTTAGAAATGTTAAAAATGAGATAAGAAGAGCAAAAAGTAACTATGAAGTTCGTATAGCAGGACAAGCAAGGCAAATCCTAAAGTTTTTTCAGCTACAACAAACAAAGGTTAGGGAAATTATAGGTCCATTAAAAACTAAGACACGTCAGATAACAGATAATGACGAAGAGATGAGTAGTACTTTTAATAAATATTTTATCTCTGTATTTACGAAAGAGGAACTTAACACTATGCCTTCAGCCGAACAAGTCTATGTAGGTGGGGACGAGAACAGGTTGACTAGTTTAGTAGTTACCTGGGAGGATGTAATTAAACNAGGTGTTTCATATCAATATTGAAGACGTTTAACTCATACACAGTGACAGGTTATACTACCCATAATGAGCACGTATTGCCTCACGCTCCTGCACTATTTTCACCTGTTCTCCTGTTGAAATTTGCAAACATTTCTATGCACAAGCAACCTGAATTATCTGTGAACCACACATCCTAAAGTTAACACAATTTTGAAACTAGACTTTTCACTAAAATATACCAATTTTGATCACTAGACACAAACAGACATATAAAAGTCTGCTCTTATATAAAAACAACTTAGACAAGGAAATCAAGGAGGTTTATATGTAGTGATTGAAAGGTGACATTTTCCTCTCATATTTTATATCACATATTTCCTCTCATATATGCTTCATATATTTTCCTGGGGGGCTTCAAACATAATTGTACGAAATTCTGTACTTTACTCAACATGTAATTGTACTGAATTACAGGTCACGAATGACTGATATTTAAACAACTGGGCACGTCACCTTGAGTATTGGCCAATGTTAGGGTCTGGAGAAGAAAATGTTGTTCAAATTGTAGGCATTAAAAATGGAGATCTATATAAGAATGGTGAGGGTAATAACAGACTGGGGTATGCTAATGGGCTCTGTCATTATTAGTATAGAAATGAACTGGTATGATAAGGGTAATAATGGGTTGTCTCATGGTTATGGAAATGCTGAGGTGTTAAGGTAGTGGTAATAATGGTCTCTGTCATTATGCAATGGGAACAGGTGCCACGATGTTATACCTGGAGCATGTCTGGAGCACACCTGGAGCATACCTCGAACATACCTGGAGCATACCTCGAGCATAACTGGAGCATACCTGGAGCATATCTGAAGCATACCTGGAGCATACCTGGAGCATATCTGGAGCATACCTGGAGCATACCTCGAGCATACCTGGAGCATACCTCGAGCATAACTGGAGCATACCTGGAGCATATCTGAAGCATACCTGGAGCATACCTGGAGCATATCTGGAGCATACCTGGAGCATACCTCGAACATACCTGGAGCATACCTGGAGCATACCTGGAGCATACCTCGAACATACCTGGAGCATACCTGGAGCATACCTCGAACATACCTGGAGCATACCTCGAGCATACCTGGAGCATACCTCGAGCATACCTGGAGCATACCTCGAACATACCTGGAGCATACCTGGAGCATACCTGGAGCATACCTGGAGCATACCTCGAACATACCTGGAGCATACCTGGAGCATACCTCGAACATACCTGGAGCATACCTGGAGCATACCTGGAGCATACCTCGAACATACCTGGAGCATACCTGGAGCATACCTGGAGCATACCTCGAACATACCTGGAGCATACCTGGAGCATACCTGAAGCATACCTGGAGCATACCTTGAACATACCTGGAGCATACCTGGAGCATACCTGAAGCATACCTGGAGCATACCTTGAACATACCTGGAGCATACCTCGAGCATACCTGGAGCATACCTCGAACATACCTGGAGCATACCTCGAACATACCTGGAGCATACCTGGAACATACCTCAAGCATATCTGGAGCATACCACGAGCATACCTGGAGCATACCTCGAGCATACCTTGAGCATACCTCGAGCATGGAGCATACCTCGAGCATACCTGCACCATACCTGTACCATACCTGTACCATACCTGGAGAGGGTTCAGGTAGTTCTACTCCCCGAGTCCGGCCGGAAGCTGCAGCGGCTCGACTTGTGATAACTTGGCCCAACAGGCTGTTGCTGTGAGCGGCCCCACAAGGCCCACATACAGGCTGGTTGATCCGGCACGTCTTGGAAGAGCCGGATCAAGTTTTAGTTCAAACTAGAAGGACAGTACACAAAGAAGGGTAAGTAACTCGAGAGAGGGACCTGGCAGTGAACTAACCTAACTCCAGAGGCTTATGGAAATAGGCTAAAATCAGCAGCATTCTCTATGCTAGCAAAATTGAGAACATCATTCAAGAACACAAATATGGAAGCATCTAGATAACCGTAGACCACCTACGTGAGACCGGTCTTAGAGTATGCAGTCCATCGTGAAGCCATCATCTAAAAACACAAAAGGAAACTAGAAATGGTCCAGAGACTAAGATGAGAGTTAGGTGAGTCATAGCGATGTTAGACAGTTTTCTTTTAGCGTAAGGGTAGTGGGAAAATGGAATAAACGGATGGAGCACATTGTGGAAGCCAACTCTCTTCATGATTTTGAAAGCAGATATGATAGAGGAATAAGATTGGCTTCATTGAGGAAGCCATAAGAGGAAGGCTTCATTGTATAATACAGCTTGCGGCTAGAAAGGAAGGGTCCAAATCTAAAGATCGATTCTGAAGAAACAAATTAATAAGCACAAATAGGTTAGCACACACAGACAGACAAACACACACACACACACACACACACACACACACACCACACACACACACACACACACACACAACCACACACACACACATACACACACAATATATACAATATACAAAAAGGGTGACAGACAAGAGGCACTGAACTACAGGCCAGTGTCCTTAACTTGTATACCATGCAAGGTGATGGAGAAGATTGTGAGAAAAAACCTAGTAACACATCTGGAGAGAAGAGACTTCGTGACAACCCATCAACATGGGTTCAGGGAGGGTAAATCTTGCCTTACAGGCTTGATAGAATTCTACGATCAGGTGACAAAAATTAAGCAAGAAAGAGAAGGGTGGGCGGACTGCATTTTTTTGGACTGTCGGAAAGCCTTTGACACAGTACCCCATAAAAGGTTGATGCATAAGCTGGAGAAACAGGCAGGAGTAACAGGTAGGGCGCTCCAGTGGATAAGGGAGTACCTAAGCAATAGGAAGCAGAGAGTTACAGTGAGGGGTGAGACCTCAGACTGGCGTGAAGTCACCAGTGGAGTCCCACAGGGCTCTGTACTTGGACCTATCCTGTTTCTGATATACGTAAATGATCTCCCAGAGGGTATAGACTCATTCCTCTCAATGTTTGCTGACGACGCCAAAATTATGAGAAGGATTAAGACAGAGGAGGACAGCTTGAGACTTCAAGAAGACCTGGACAAGCTGCAGGAATGGTCGAACAAATGGCTGTTAGAGTTTAACCCAAGCAAATGTAATGTAATGAAGATAGGGGTAGGAAGCAGGAGACCAGATACAAGGTATCATTTGGGAGATGAAATACTTCAAGAGTCAGAGAGAGAGAAAGACCTGGGGGTTGATATCACGCCAGACCTGTCCCCTGAAGCTCATATCAAGAGGATAACATCAGCAGCATATGCCAGGTTGGCTAACATAAGAACGGCCTTTAGAAACTTGTGTAAGGAATCTTTCAGAACATTATATACCACATATGTCAGACCAATCCTGGAGTATGCGGCTCCAGCATGGAGTCCCTATCTAGTCAAGCATAAGACTAAACTGGAAAAGGTTCAAAGGTTTGCCACCAGACTAGTACCCGAGCTGAGAGGTATGAGCTACGAGGAGCGACTGCAGGAATTAAACCTCACTTCGTTGGAAGACAGAAGAGTTAGGGGGGACATGATCACCACATTCAAGATTCTCAGGGGAATCGACAGGGTTGATAAAGACAGGCTGTTTAACACAAGGGGCACACGCACTAGGGGACACAGGTGGAAACAAATGGCTGTTAGAGTTTAAGCCAAGCAAATGTAATGTAATGAAGATAGGGGTAGGAAGCAGGAGACCAGATACAAGGTACCATTTGGGAGATGACATACTTCAAGAGTCAGAGAGAGAGAAAGACCTGGGGGTTGATATCACGCCAGACCTGTCCCCTGAAGCTCATATCAAGAGGATAACATCAGCAGCATATGCCAGGTTGGCTAACATAAGAACGGCCGTTAGAAACTTGTGTAAGGAATCTTTCAGAACATTATATACCACATATGTCAGACCAATCCTGGAGTATGCGGCTCCAGCATGGAATCCCTATCTAGTCAAGCATAAGACTAAACTGGAAAAGGTTCAAAGGTTTGCCACCAGACTAGTACCCGAGCTGAGAGGTATGAGCTACGAGGAGCGACTGCAGGAAATAAACCTCACTTCGTTGGAAGACAGAAGAGTTAGGGGGGACATGATCACCACATTCAAGATTCTCAGGGGAATCGACAGGGTTGATAAAGACAGGCTGTTTAACACAAGGGGCACACGCACTAGGGGACACAGGTGGAAACTGAGTGCCCAAATGAGCCACAGAGATATTAGAAAGAATTTTTTTAGTGTCAGAGTGGTTGACAAATGGAATGCATTAGGAAGCGATGTGGTGGAGGCTGTTTCCATACACAGTTTCAAGTGTAGATATGATAGAGCCCAATAGGCTCAGGAAACTGTACACCTGTTGATTGACGGTTGAGAGGCGGGACCAAAGAGCCAGAGCTCAACCCCCGCAAGCACAACTAGGTGAGTACTAGGTGAGTACACACACACACACACACACACACACACACACACACACACACACACACACACACACACACACACACACACACACACACACACACAGGAAAGTGTAAGGTAATGAAATTAGGCGAAGGGAGCAGGAGGCTAAACACAAGGTATCATCTGGGAGGTGAAATCCTGCAAGGGTCAAACAGAGAGAAAGATCTGGGGCTTGATATCACACCGAACCTGTCCCCAGAGGCCCACATCAAAGAATATCATCAGCGGCATATGCTAGACTGGCCAACATAAGAACTGCCTTTGGAAACTTGTGTAAGTAATCTTTCAGAACCCTGTATACCACTTATGTAAGACCAATCCTGGAGTATGCAGCTCCAGCCTGGAGTCCATACCTAGTTAAACACAAGACAATGTTAGAGAAGATTCAGCGGTATGGAACCAGGCTCGTCCCGGAACTGAGAGGATTGAGCTACGAGGAAAGGCTAAAGGAGCTGAACCTCACATCCCTGGAAAACAGAAGAGTGAGGGGAGACATGATAACCACCTACAAAATTCTCAGAGGAATTGACAGGGTGGACAAAGACAAACTCTTCAGCACGGGTGGACACGAACAAGGGGACATAGGTGGAAACTTAGTACCCAGATGAGCCACAGAGACGTTAGAAAGAATTTTTACAGTGTCAGAGTAGTTCCACTTCCTAGTGCATCCCACAATGGAATGCACTAGGAAGTGATGTGGTGGAGGCTGACTACATACACTATTTCAAATGTAGATATGATAGAGCCAGTAGGCTCAGTAATCTGTACACCAGTTGATTGACAGTTGAGAGGCGGGACCAAAGAGCCAAAGCTCAACCCCCGCAGGCACAATTAGGTGAGTACACACATCATCATCTAGTCACCCCGAACAAGAATCAGACAAGAAAGAGAGGGGTGGGAGACTGCATATTTTTGGATTGCCAGAAAGTCTTTGACACAGTACCAACCAGAGACTAGTGAGAAAGATGGAGATGCAGAAAGGAGTGAAAGGTATTCCATTGGATAAGAGAGTACCTAAGTAACAGAAGACAGCGAGTCACTGTGAGGGGTGAGGTCTCAGATTGGAGATACGTCACCAGTGGAGTCCCGCAGGGTTCAGTCTTGGACTCATACTGTTTTTTATATGTAAATGATCTTCCAGCTGGTATAGAATCTATCCTCTCATTGTTGGTGATGATGCAAAAATTTTGAGAAGGATTAAGACGGAGAAAGATAGTATGAGGCCACAAGATGACCTAGACAGACTGAATGAATGGTCCAACAAATAGCTGCTAAAGTTCAACCCGAGTAAATGCAAAGTAATGAAACTAGGCAGTGGAAGCAGGAGGCCAGACACAGGATACAGAATAGGAGATGACGTACTTCATCACACTAACAGAGAGAAAAATCTAGGAGTTGATATCACACCAAACCTGTCTTCTGAAGCCCACATAAAAAGAATAACGTCTGCGGCATATGCGAGGCTGGCTAACATCAGAACAGCCTTCAGGACCTGTGTAAGGAATCATTCAGAATCTTGTACACCACATATGTAAGACCAATCCTGGAGTATGTGGCCCCCAGCATGGAGCCCGTACCTTGTCAAGCACAAGACGAAGCTGGAAAAAGTTTCAGCCACTAGAGCTATGCCACTAGACTAGTCCCAGAACTAAGAGGCATGAGTTACGAGAAAGGCTGCGTGAAATGCACCTCAGGACACTGGAAGACAGAAGTGTAAACGGAGACATGATCACTACCTACAAAATCCTCAGAGGAATTGACAGGGTAGACAAGGATAAACTATTAACACAGGTGGTACGCGAACAAGGGGACACAGGTGGAAACTGAGTACCCAAATGAGTCACAGGGACGTTAGAAAGAACTTTATAGTGTCAGAGTAGTTAACAGATGGAATGCATTGGGCAGTGATGTTGTGGAGGCTGACCCATAGACAGTTTCAAGTGTAGATATGATAGAGCCCAGTAGGCTCAGGAATCTGAATACCAGTTGATTGACAGTTGAGAGTCGGGACCAAAAAGCTAAAGCTCAACCCCGCAAGCACAACCAGGTGAGTATACACACACACACCACACACACCACACACACACACACACACACACACACCACACACACACACCACAACACACACACACACACACAAACACGTACACACACACACACACCACACACACACACACACACACACACACAACACACACACACACACACCACCACACACACACACACACACATGGTATGCAGGTTAGGGACACTGGCCTGTAATTCAGTGCCTCCTGTCTATCCCTTTCTTGTATATCGGGACTACATTAGCTGCTTTCCAGAAATTTGGAAAGCAGCTAATGTAGTCCGATATACAAGATAGGGATAGACAGGAGGCACTGAATTACAGGCCAGTGTCCCTAACCTGCATACCATGCAAGCTGACGGAGAAGCTTGTGCGAAGAAAGCTAGTGGAGCACCTGGAGCGAAAGAACTTTGTAACACAGCACCAACATGGATCTGGGATGGCAGGTCCTGCCTCACAGGGTTACTTGAATCTACGACCAGGCAACAAAAAAAGGCAAGAAAGAGAAGGGTGGGCAGACTGCATATTTTTGGATTGTCAGAAAGCCTTTGATACAGTGCCACACAAGAGGCTAGTGAAAACTGGAGATGCAGGCTGGAGTGAAAGGGAAGGTACTCCGTTGGAGTACCTTCCAAACTAAATTCCAAAGGGTAACGAAGGACACTACAGCCGAATTGAAAACAAAGGTCAACAAGTTGATTGAAACTGTGAATGCCAAGAAATCTGGACTCCACCTGCCAAAGATTATTGGAGAATATAACCTGGATATGCGTATGGAAACGTGAAGACGCATAAGCCTGGAAACCACTTCGGCCAATTATCAGCCAGATACCCACACCCACGTACAGACTGGCGAAACGACTCAACGGCTTACTGACTCCTTATGTCCCGTGCAACTTCAGCCTGAAATCCCCGAAGGAATTTGTTGACTTACTGCGGGGAACACGGGCCACAGGGATAAGAGCCTCGTTGGACGTAGAATCACTGTTCACCAACGTACCTGTGGATGAAACAATCGGGATGATATTGGACCGAGTGTATCGAGACCCGCCTGTACTCCCCTTGACATGCCAGAAAATATCCTGAGGAAACTACTCCAAGCTTGTACTAAGGAGGCACCTTCTTGAGCCCGGATGGGCACATGTATAAGCAAGTAGATGGGGTCGCTATGGGTTCTCCCCTAGGCGTCTGTTTGCAAACTTCTACATGGGTACTATCGAGAAAAAAGTCTTAGTCGACTTGAACTTGAAACCGGCCATATACTGCAGGTATGTTGACGACATTTTTACACAGGTACCTGATGTCAGACATCTGCAGGAGCTGAAAGAGGCGTTTGAGCAGAATTCTGTGTTACGTTTCACTTACGAGATGGAGAAGGATGGGAAGCTGCCCTTTCTAGATGTAACAGTCATGGAAAGGAGCGGTTTCCACACTGCAGTCTACACTAGGAAACAACATAGGAATGTGCCTAAATGCCAACAGTGACTGCCCAGATAGGTACAAGAGGAGTGTTGTGAACGCTTATGTCGACCGTGCTCTCAGCCACAGCTCAGAATGGAAGCAAGTCGACGAAGAAGTCTGCAGGGTAAGGCAGGTCCTAGTCAACAACGGCTTCTCCAATGGTTTCATTGAAGACATCATAAGAAGGAAAGTAAAACGCCATGCAACCTCTGAAGAGACAACTAATACAACACTATACCCCTATTAGACTATTTTACAGGAACTTCTTCCCACAGCTCATAAAACGGAGGAAAGGGTCCTGAAAAATATTGTTGATAGAAATGTTATCCCTACAGACAAAAAACAGAAGATAAACTAACGATTTACTATAAAACCAAAAAAACGGCAGCCTACTCATGAGAAACTCTCCAGACACGGAGCAGAACGCTCTAAAAGAGACAAACGTCGTCTATGCCTTCAAATGCCCTCTTGGGGACTGTAAGCCCCCAAAAAATCAGTATATAGGCAAGACAACAACATCTCATTCCAGGCGTTTAACGATGCATAAGCAACAGGGCTCCATTAAGGAACATATACCTCTTCCACAACCAAACCATCACCAGAGAAATCTTAACAAACAACACATAAATCATGATAGATACAGTGACAACAGGCGGCTTGACATATGCGAGGCACTACACATCAGGAAGTCAACACCAGCAATCAACAGCCAATTAAGGCACAACTATATTCTACCCACTTCAAGACTCCGCTCCATATAGAAACATCAGGAAATATGGGATAATAGGCCTTCTGCAGTTCTGTTACCCGACTTCTATCTGTTACCCAACTTCCACATATCCCATATTCTGTGTTTGTTGAAAGTTCGTTTTTTCACCCCACTACTGTATTACATCACCTCACCCAAACGCAGGTATAAGAGCCAAAATGCTGTTTCAGTCATAAAGTTGCGTGTGGATCAACTAAAGTCTTTGAAAATGTAAGAACTTTTACGAAACGCGCTCAAGTGTCGCGTCAGACTAGAAATAAAAAATGAATTTTGGGAATTGCTTTTTCATTTACGTCATCAGTAAAAAGAAACATAAGGAAAATTGAGAAAATTCGTGTTAGAATTATTAATCTTACTTTTTCGGTCATAAT
>WNGS01164073.1:0-12045 GCA_020271785.1 Procambarus virginalis
GGTGAAAGAAGCTTTGCCCATTTTGTTTTTGCCATCACCGGGATCGAACCCAGAACCTAGGATTACGAGCCCAGAGCGCTGTCCACTCAGCCACCAGGACCCCATTATGTGTGTGTGTGTGTGTGTGTGTGTGTGTACTCACCTAATTGTACTCACCTAATTGTGCTTGCGGGGGTTGAGCTTTGGCTCTTTGGTCCCGCCTCTCAACTGTCAATCAACTGGTGTACAGTTTCCTGAGCCTACTGGGCTCTATCATATCTACATTTGAAACTGTGTATGGAGTCAGCCTCCACCACATCACTGCCTAGTGCATTCCATTTACTAACTACTCTGACACTGAAAAAGTTCTTTCTAATGTCTCTGTGGCTCATTTGGGTACTCAGCTTCCACCTGTGTCCCCTTGTTCGCGCCCTCCAGTGTTGAATAGTTCATCCTTGTTTACCCGGTCAATTCCCCTGAGGATTTTGTAGGTTGTGATCATGTCCCCCCTTACTCTTCTGTCTTCCAGTGTCGTAAGTTGCATTTCCCGCAGCCTTTCCTCATAACTCATGCCTCTTAGTTCTGGGACTAGTCTAGTAGCATACCTTTGGACTTTTTCCAGCTTCGTCTTGTGCTTGACAAGGTACGGGCTCCATGCTGGGGCCGCGTACTCCAGGATTGGTCTTACATATGTGGTGTACAAGATTCTGAATGATTCCTTACACAGGTTCCTGAACGCCGTTCTGATGTTAGCCAGCCTCGCATATGCCGCAGACGTTATTCTCTTTATGTGGGCTTCAGGAGACAGGTTTGGTGTGATATCAACTCCTAGATCTTTCTCTCTGTCTGTTTCATTAAGTACTTCATCCCTATTCTGTATCCTGTGTCTGGCCTCCTGTTCCACTGCCTAGTTTCATTACTTTGCATTTACTTGGGTTGAACTTCAACAGCCATTTGTTGGACCATTCACTCAGTCTATCTAGGTCATCTTGTAGCCTCCTACTATCATCCTCTGTTTCAATCCTCCTCATAATTTTTGCATCGTCGGCAAACATTGAGAGGAACGAATCTATACCCTCTGGGAGATCATTTACATATACCAGAAACAGTATAGGTCCAAGGACTGACCCCTGCGGGACTCCACTTGTAACGTCTCGCCAATCTGAGACTTCACCCCTCACACAGACTCGTTGTCTCCTGTTGCTTAGGTACTCCTCTATCCACCGGAGTACCTTCCCTTTCACTCCAGCCTGCATCTCCAACTTTCGCACTAGCCTCTTGTGTGGCACTGTATCAAAGGCTTTCTGACAATCCAAAAATATGCAGTCTGCCCACCCTTCTCTTTCTTGCCTTATTTTTGTTGCCTGGTCGTAGAATTCAAGTAACCCTGTGAGGCAGGACCTGCCATCCCTGAACCCATGTTGATGCTGTGTTACAAAGTTCCTTCGCTCCAGATGCTCCACTAGTTTTTTTCGCACAATCTTCTCCATCAGCTTGCATGGTATGCAGGTTAGGGACACTGGCCTGTAGTTCAGTGCCTCCTGTCTATCCCCTTTCTTGTATATCGGGACTACGTTAGCTGCTTTCCAAATATCTGGCAGTTCCCCTGTTGCCAGTGATTTGTTATACACTATGGAGAGTGGTAGGCACAGTTCTCTTGCTCCTTCCTTTAGAACCCATGTGTGTGTGTGTGTGTGTGTATGTGTAGTCAGTGTTAGGGAGAGTGGGAGTGGGAGGGGGGAGTGTTTTGGGAGAGTGAGATGGGGGGTTAGAGGAGGTGGGTAAGGTGTTGTATTCGTATTACAGCGGGGGGATTAGCGGCTTATCTGGGTTCCCAGTGAGCTCACAGTTGCTGTCCTTGTTACCTGGATACCACTTACGATTGTAAAATTTAATGGAATGCATTAGTGTCTATGATATGATGTTATATAATCCTTGCACACTGTTGCAAGACTTTAGGGAGACACTTACCAGCCAGCCCCCCCCCCTCCCGCGCAAGCACTCTAGGTGAATACACGGCAGGTCGTCGATAATACTGTGGTGGTCTTCAAGTCTCCACGTGGGTCCCGGTTGGTGTGACTGATGCTGCCTCCAGGATCACTAGCTATCTTCTCTAAATTCACTAAGATAATTCACCACGAGATGTGATCAATGTGTTGCATAACAATGACACTGTTCATTTACACTGTCCCGATTCCCACTGCACAGATCACCCGCTCCCTTGACCCCATTGTTCCCTCGGTATACACGGACCGCTGCCCATACACGTCTGCTCCCTATCAAGGCTGACCCCAAGCCTAGTCACACTAGGCTTGGGACACTAAACCCACTTTCGGGGACACTAAAAGCCCCGAAATCATCTCAAGATAACCTCAAGATAAGAAGCCTGTCTGTGTGTGTCTGTGACGAATGATATCTGGTGCTTGGGATGTCTCTGTGTGTCTGTGTGGAATAATCTCTGGTGCTTGGGATGTGTCTGAGTGGAATCATTTCTGGTGCTTGGGATGTCTGTGTCTGTGTGGGACAATCTCTGGTGCTTGGGATGTCTGTGTGTGTCTTTGTGGAATAATCTCTGGTACTTGTGATGTCTGTGTGGAATGACCCTAGTGCTTATTATGTCTGTCTGTGGCTGTGTGGAATGATCTCTGGTGCTTGGAATGTCTGTGTCTGTATGGAATGAGCTCTGGTGCTTGGGATGTACTCACCTATTTGTGCTTCCGGGGTTGAGCTTTGGCTCTTTGGTCCCGCCTCTCAACTGTCAATCAACTAATGTACAAATTCCTGTGCCTACTAAGTTCTATCATATCTACATTTGAAACTGTGTATTGAGTTAGCCTCCACTACATCACTGCCTAATGCATTCCATCTGTTAACTACTCTGACACTGAAAAAGTTCCTTCTAACGACCCCGTGGCTCATGGGATACTCAGTTTCCACCTGTGTCCCCTTGTTCGCGTACCACCAGTGTTGAATAGTTTATCCTTGCTTACCCGGTCGATTCCCCTGAGGATTTTGTAGGTTGTGATCATGTCTCGCCTTACTCTTCTGTCTTCCAGTGTCGTAAAATGCATTACCCTCAGCCTTTCCTCGTAACTCATGCCTCTTAGTTCTGGGACTAGTCTAGTGGCATACCTTTGAACTTTTTCCAGCTTCGTCTTGTGCTTGACAAGGTACGGGCTCCATATTGGGGCCGCATACTCCAGGATTGGTCTTACATATGTGGTGTACAAGATTCTGAATGATTCCTTACACAGGTTCCTGAACGCTGTTCTGATGTTAGCCAGCCTTGCATATGCCGCAGACGTTATTCTTTTTATGTGGGCTTCAGGAGACAGGTTTGGTGTGATATCAACTCTTAGATCTTACATTCTGTCCTTTTCATTAAGTACTTCATCTCCTATTCTGTATCCTGTGTTTGGCCTCCTGATTCCACTGCCTAGTTTCATTACTTTTCATTTACTCGGGTTGAACTTCGACAGCCATTTGTTGGACCATTCACTCAGTCTGTCTATGTCATCTTGTAGCCTCCTACTATCCTCCTCTGTTTCAATCCTCCTCAAAATTTTTGCATCATCAGCAAACATTGAGAGAGACGAGTCTATACCCTCTGGGAGATCATTTACATATATCAGAAACAGTATAGGTCCAAGGACTAAATGGACATAGACACACACATGTCTGTGTGTGTCTGTGTTGAAAAACCCCTGACGCTTGGAATGTCTATGTGTGTGTCTGTGTGGAATGATATCTGGTGCTTGGGATGTCTGTGTGTGTGTCAGTGTTGAATGATCTCTGGTCCTTGAGATGTCTGTGTGGAATGATATCTGGTGCTTGGGATATCTGTGTCTGTGTAGAAGGATCTCTGGTGCTTGGATTGTCTGTATCTGTGTGGAATGATCTCTGGTGCTTGGGATGTCTGTGTCTGTGTGGAACGATCTCTGGTGCTTGGGATGTCTGTGTCTGTGTGGAATGATCTCTGGTACTTGGGATGTCTGTGTCTGTGTGGAATGATCTCTGGTGCTTGGGATGTCTGTGTCTGTGTGGAATGATCTATGGTGCTTGGGATGTCTGTGTCTGTGTGGAAGGATCTCTGGTGCTTGGAATGTCTGTATCTGTGTGGAATGATCTCTGGTGCTTGGGATGTCTGTGTCTGTGTGGAATGATCTCCGGTACTTGGGATGTCTGTGTCTGTGTGGAATGATCTCTGGTGCTTGGGATGTCTGTGTTTGTGTGAAATGATCTCTGGTACTTGGGATGTCTGTGTCTGTGTGGAATGATCTCTGGTGCTTGGGATGTCTGTGTCTGTGTGGAATGATCTCTGGTGCTTGGGATGTCTGTGTCTGTGTGGAAGGATCTCTGGTGCTTGGAATACTGTATCTGTGTGGAATGATCTCTGGTGCTTGGGATGTCTATGTCTGTGTGGAATGATCTCTGGTGCTTGGGATGTCTGTGTCTGTGTGGAATGATCTCTGGTGCTTGGGATGTCTGTGTCTGTGTGGAATGATCTCTGGTGCTTGGGATGTCTGTGTCTGTGTGGAACGATCTCTGGTGCTTGGAATGTCTGTATCTGTGTGGAACGATCTCTGGTGCTTGGGATGGCTGTCTGTGGCTGTGTGGAACGATTTCTGGTGCTTGTGATGTTTGTGTGTGTGTCTGTGTGGAATGATCTCTGGTGCTTGAGAAGTCTGTGTGGAATGATCTCTGGTGCTTGAGATGTCTGTATCTGTGTGGAATGATCTCTGGTGCTTGGGATGTCTGTGTTTGTGAGGAATGATCTCTGGTGCTTGTGATGTCTTTGTGTGTCTGTGTGGAATAATCCTAGTGCTTTTGATGTCTGCCTGTGGCTGTGTGGAATGATTTCTGGTGCTTGGGATGTCTGTGTCTGTGTCTGTATGGAATGAGCTCTGGTCCTTGCGATGTCTGTGTGTATGTCTGTGTGGAATGATCTCTGGTGCTTTTGATATATGTGTCTTTGTGGAATGATCTCTTGTGCTTGGGATGTCTGCGTGTGTCTGCGTGGCGATCTCTTGTGCTTGGGATGTCTGTGTGGAATGATCCTAGTGTTTTTAATATCTGTCTGTGGCTGTGTGAAATGATCTCTGGTGCTTGGGATGTCTGTGTCTGTGTCTGTATGGAATGAGCTTTGGTGCTTGGGATGTCTGTGTCAGTGTGGAATTATCTCTCGTGCTTGGGATGTCTGTGTGTGTGTGTCTGTGTGTCTGTGTGTCTCCGTCTCCGATGTCTCCGCAGTTAGTGGTGGCGGAGGTCCATGTGCCTGCTGTTGCTGGTGCCCATGTTTCGGACGTGCCTTCTGTTCTTTCTCCACCACGGGACTGATGGTGCTGGGCGTGGCCTGGTGGTGACATTACAGAAGGATGCTCGCCATCCAGGTTCCCTGTAGTCGTCTGGTGGAATGCCTGTGGCCGCGGGTGCCCCTGTGGTGGTGCCCTATGACAGGTTCGCTCCTGTGCAGGCGCGCGTTACGGACCTGGGGGACGTGTTGCCGGCGTCTGTGATGCCGCCGGGTCACTGGACGATGATTGCTGAGTTAATGATGGCTGACGAACTGGAAAACTTTCATGGTGGGTAGGTTCCCCCAGTGTGGGCATGCGTGGCGGCTACTCACCTCATCAGTAATACCATATTGGTCCCCTTTGTGCGGGTGATTGTTGCCAGGGTTCCGGATGTTATGGCTTCCCTGGTGGATGTGCTGGATCCTTGGCGGTGGTTGCTCTGAGAAGCGTTCCATGTGCGGTTCCCGCTGGCAAGGTTCCTGGGCAAGTATGTCCACTGATTTCCAGTTTATTTCCTTTATGTAGTGCTGTGTGCCCCTCTGGTTGTTTGTTTGCCCTATTGTGTTATGTGCTCGTGCCTCTCCCTCTGTTTGTCGCGAGGCCGGTGTGCGTGTTCTTGTTCATGTGTTTGTTTTGCGTTGTTACTATGCCCTGTGTGTTATATTTCTGCCTTACATGTTGTATTGTTTTAATTTTCTTTTGTTTTTCCTTATGGCTTATTGTATGTACTGATTTTATTGTGTTATATTTCATGTTGTGCTTCATGATGTGCTTTGCTGTCGGTCCTTCAGGCTAGTGCTTCTGTTTGATTTGTTTCATATGTTACTATGTTTTGTTTGCTTGTAATTATTTGCATGCACTGCTTGCTTGTTTACATTGTTTTATATTTAGTGCTATGTTCTTGACTTGTTGTATGCTGTGTTTCACTTGCGTTTTGTTGTACTGTGCTGTTGGTCCTTATGGCCGGTGTTTTTTTGTTTTGCTTGGTTGTTTTGTGTCCTAATGTTGTTTTATTGTATTTATTGTATTTAAATTGCATGCTTACATGTAAAAAAAAAATACGTAGGGAGACTGAGTGTGGTCAATATCTGTGAGACTTGTCGAGAGTAGTTCTAGCTCTGCAGTGGGTTCAATGGCTTGGTCGCTGTGGCATGTACCTGTTTAGGTTACAGACCACTGATTTTCCACTGAGAGCTATAAAACATCTCTGGGAATACTAATTGTACCGGGAGAACTGCTCCAGCTGTCGTGGGGTACGTTTGTTCCGTCCGGCCACTGCAGTTGTCGACCCGGCGAGGAGTGAGGACCAGGGTGCCGCTGCTGACGTGGCTTGCTTCCCGTGTTTTTGCTGAGGGTCCCTTGGGGCCGTCACAGTCTGCAATCATGGCTGGGCATGTGCCCCCTGTCACCAGGCAGGCCTCCATTGGCCTGGAGTTCTCTGGGGTTGCTTCCTACCACGCTGTGGAGGTGGTAATGAGTGATGTACTACGTGTCCCAGTAGAGTCTGTATGTGATGTGCAGCTGCTTGCCGGATGGTGAGCGATAATGAAGTTCAACTCCCCGGCGATTTATCAAGATCTCGTCATGCGCTATGATGGGCGCTCATTCGATCTTCCTGGAGATGGTGGGTCGGTGACCCTCTCCGACCGTTGTGGAGCCACGACGTATGTGGCAGTGCATGGGATTTCTTTTGAGTTCCCTGAGGATCTCCTACATAGGTACTTTGCCCGGTTTGCGCGGGTCCTATATGTGCGGATTAATGCTGTCTCTACCGGGAGTTGGAAGGGGGTCCCGTGTGGGACCCGCACTCTCGCCATGCGCCTCCGGGATCCTGTATTGTCCTTCATCATGCTGTTGGGGTTCCCGATTCGTGTTTATCACGCAGGACTTGTTTCAGGTGGGGCGTACCGGGTCACTTGGCTGCAGGGTGTGAGAAGCACCGGGTCACCCCTGTTAACCTCTTCCAGGAGGAGGATTTTTCCCTGCTGTCGGCCCCGGACCTGTCTCAACGTGTTGGACCGTGTGTTGATGACATGCTGGTTTCTGCCCCGGTGTTGGGTGGTGGTGTTGAGTTTGACGTTTGGGTTGGAGCGACCCCGCCCCCACCACGGCTTCCCCACCTCCGATGTCCCTGCCCCTGTCGGCCCAGCCCGCCCAGTCTTGGCCACCCATGCCTGCTCCGTCCCTGCATGTGCGTCTCCTGTCCCTTTGGATGTTTGCGGTGAGGAGTCTCCTGATGTGTGTGGTCCGGTGCCTCCAGCTGTGGAGGCTGCAGTTCTCAGGGGCCGGGCCTTGAAGGCGCGTCCATCGGAGTGTTCTGCTGTGTTACGGGATGATGAGGTTGATAGCTCGGATGACCGGCAGCCCATCTCCTAGCGCTCGAGGCGATTCCCGAGTGTGTCTCCCCTTCGTGGGGTGCCTTGTGTGGAGGTAGAAGAGTACGTTGATCCGGCGTCTCCTTCCGAGGTTGGCGGTGCTGTAGGGGGCTCTGTGCTGTCTCCGGGATTACCCCCTATGCCTACTGCTGATGACTCCCTACGATGGGAGGTTGCTCCTGCCAAACGGGACCACGTCGTGGTCTTACAAAAGGATTTGAGCCAAGGTGCCTCTGCTCCTATGCTCGGTGGCGGGGGCCCCGATTCGTCTGTGTCCTCTGCGGGTTCCCCTGGTGTGCAACCCCATGTGAAGCCTCGTGAGAGGCCTCGTAAGAAGCCTCGTGCGCCGGCCGGTACAAAGCCCTGTGTGGCGCCCAGAGCACCTCCCAGTGCCGATTCCAGTGCCGATTCCAGTGCCGACCCACCAAGTGTGGATCCCTTCCCTGTGCTCGCGGCCGACAGGGGCGTGGTTCCCACTGTCACGGGTTTTGGACCTCGTTTGGGTCGACAGGGTGCGTGAGGGCCTATGGTGCTCGTCGACTATTTGGGTACCCAGGTTAAAGGGGTTTATTTATGGGGTGCCTGATTGGATGCCTCGGTCTTGTGCGTCTCCTGGTAGACCAGTGTCCGAAGACGTCTAGCTGGCATGGGAGGCGTACTGCTTGCGCTTCCCAGCACAGGAGCTTCCGGACAAGTATCGATAGTGCCTGTGTTTGCTTGTATACTCCATGCCTGTGATTTTGTCGTGTGTTCCGGGTGCATTTTTTTTGGTTGTGCTGAGCTGTGTGTGTTTTGTGTCCTGTTGCTTGTGTTGTTTCTATGGCTGTGTGTGTGTGTGTGTGTTTGCCGGTTCCTGTTTGCTCCGGTTGTGACTTCCTGTCTGTCTTGGCTTTTAGTACTGCTTGTGTAGCCCTTCAGGCTGGCTTGTGATACTAGGAGGCAACCATCAGTCTCAGGAGACTATGGAGTTGTGCTCTAATGTTGCGTTGCATTGCGTGTTACTAGATTTGTATTTATTTTGTACCGTATCACTCTAGGAGTCCGCCTGGAGCTGCCGTGGGGTACAGACGTGTCGTCTGGCCTCTGGTGGTTTGGGGTGTTTGCCGTTTTCGTCACCAGAGAGGGTGTGGGCGTTTCTGCCCCCCCCCCCCCCTGCTGTTGCTGCTGGTTGCGTGTTGACGTGGCGAGCTTACCATGGGTGGTCCCCTTCCTTCTATCAAGCGCGTGAACTCCGTGGGCCTGGAGTTCACTGGTCGTGCTGGATATACGGAGATAGCCATGGTTATGTGCGACATGCTTCGTGTCCCTGTGATGGACGTTTACGGTATTGAGCTTGTGACTGCCCATCGGGTTGTCATCAAGTTTGTGACGGAGGAAGTGTACCGTGATTTCCTCAGTCGTTACGAGGGACGCTCGTTGTCGCTGCCGGATGGTGCCGGCTCTGTCTCCATCTCCGACCGTAGTGGTGCGCTGACCACACTAATCATTTGATTAATGATTTTAATTAATTAATTTGTCAGTGTGCATGGGGCACCCCTGGAGTTTCCCGAGGATCTTCTCCGGCATTACTTTCAGCGGTTTGGAGCGGTCGTCAGTGTGCGGGTCAACACGCTCTCCTCAGGGAGGTATGCAGGTAGGCGGACGAACGTTCGCACCTTGGGGATGCGCCGGCGATCGGATATTCCATCTTCAGTCCGGCTTCTGGGGTGCTACATCCGGGTGTACTATGCCCGGCAGCCTCGTACCTGTTTCCGGTGTGGCCTGTTGGGGCATCAGGCTGCCGGGTGCAATGCGGCTCCGGTTGCTCAAGTCAACTTATTCCGGGAAGAGGATTTCCCTCCGCTTCCCCTGGACGAGGACTCCGGGGAAGAGGTGACCGACCCGCTCGTTGTTGAGGCTCCCCCGGCGTCGCCAGACGTTCCCCCGGATGTCGCCGACCCTCCTCAGGATGTTGCAATGCCATCGGTTGATACTCCTGCTCCTGTCCCTGCTGCTCCCGTGGGCCTTCCTGCTGCTCCCTCCTCACCGTCTGCTCGCCCGTCTTCAGCTGCTGCGCCTGGCCCTGCATCCTCGCCTCGGGTCCCGGCTGTGCTGGGTGCTGGGGTGGCTGTGGGGCCCCCTGTTGTGTGTGGTCCGGTTCCCCCTGTGGTCGAGGCTGCTGCCGTTTTGCGGCGGGCGTCAGTTCGTCCGGCTAGTGGTGCCCGTGTTTCTGGGTCGGCTTCCGGCTCTGACAATCTCAGGCCGGTGCCCAAACGTTCCCGGCATTCGTCGTCTACCTGGGCCGATGTTGGGGACTTTAGTGACTGTGAGTCCTCAAGTGTGGATGGAGTGGTTCCGGATACGTCGCTGGCTCCGCAGTTTGTGGTGACAGACGTCCATGCGCCTGCTGACGTTGGTGTCCGTGTCTCGGGTGTGCCTGCTGTTTCTTCTCCGTCGGGGGCCTCTCCGCGGTGGGGAGTGCTGGCCTCCGCTGCCAGGGTTGGTGGGGATGGTGGGTCTGGGAGTGGCCTGGTGGTGACCTTGCGGAAAGATGTGCGCAGTTCGGTTTCCCCGCGGTCATCCGGTGGTGTGCCCATGGGCTCTGGTGCCCCTGTGGTGGTGCCTTCTGCCAGGCTCCTTCCTTGGAGGTTGACCGTTGGGCACTTGGGGGACGTGTTACCGAAGTCTATGATGCCGTTGGGTCACTGGTCGTGGATTGCTGAGTTACCGATCTGCGATGAGGCGATGGACTTTCTGCGTGGGGCGATTCCATTGGTGTGGGAGCGTGTACCGGTCACTCGGTTCCGGTGTGATACTATTTGGGTGCCCTGTTTGCGGGTGTTTGTGGCCAACGTCCCGGATGAGATGGCGTCCCCGGTGGATAGTCAGGGCCCTTGGCAGTGGTTACGATGGGAGGCATTCCATGTACGATTCCCTCGGGACGCGTTTCCGGGCAAATACATTGTGTGATTTTATACTTTTGTGCTGTGTGCCCTTCTGGCTGTTTTGTTTGCTTTCTGGTAGTTTGTGCCCGCGCCTCTCCCTTTGTTTGTGGCGAGGCGGGTGGTTTGGTGTGTGTGTGTGTTGGTCTTCATGTATTTATTTAGTGTTGTTACCGTGCCCTATGTGTTTTTATTTTATGCTTACGTGTTGTATTTGTCTTTTATTTTTATTTTTTTGGCTTATTGTGTGGTGTGCATTCTTATTGCATTTTTTATAATACTTCATTTTGTTCATTCTGTTGTGTTTTGTTCTCGGTCCTTCAGGCCGGTGTTTGTTTGTTGTTGTGTATGTAACTATGTTTTTTCTTGATTGCATGTTATACATCTTGATGTTTGTTTTGTTTTATACTGTTTTGTTTTGACATGTTCCTGTGCTTTGTTGTTTGACATTGTTTTCTATTTTGTGTCGTGTTGTCTGCTGTGTTTTTTCAATGCATTTATCGAGTTTGTATTTTGTTGTACTGTGCTGTCAGCCCTTCTGGCCGGTGGTTTTTTGTTTTGTTATGTTTTTCTATGTTCTTGTTTTGTTTTTATTGTATTTAAATTGCATGCTTTGCATGTAAAAAAAAAAAAAAAAAAAATAACTCTGTGTCTCTTTCATGTTTTCTGTTGTACGCTTATTTGTTTTTCTGGTTTATGTTTCCTTTCTCTGTTGTTCTCATGTTTGGTTGTGCTTTAAGGATCACTGCTTGCACTGTTTTGTCTAAATGTTTTTATGTGTATTTAATGTACTTTATCAATAAAAAAAATACTAATTGTACCAGGCTCAATCTGAGTTTATTACTCAGCTGGGTTTCTCATTTAGCTTGTTGCTGGAGAACAAATTTACTACAGATTAATTTATTATTGTTGGCAGGCACAGGCTTGTTCATATTTAGAACTTTACTTGTAAGCAGGTAGCTACCCATAGATTAGAGCATATTCATGCCCAATCATTTAACATGACCAGTTATGAACTGGTAGTAGTGATCTGCTCCTATGAGTAAATTTACATTGTTGAGGTGGTCAGACATTAACTGGTTGTCAGCCAATTTAATTCCATATTCCTGCAAGAACATGGCTGTATACCTTAGACCCTTGATATTTAGATCAAATGGTATTTGGTCTACAACTATGGTTTGGATAGCCTTGGCATAATCACCTTGAAGTACGAGCGGTTGAACTACTGAATAATATAAATCCTCGATTTATCATTAACCCTGACAGATTTAGTTTTACCTGTCTGATTGGTTTTAATTTTAATGCCTCTGCAGCTTTCTGTGTAATGAAAGTTTTCTGGGATACTTGATCAAATAGTCCACGAGTGGTGATCTTGGTCCCTTTATTTTTTACTTGGAGTTGGGCAGTGGGCAAGATTGCATCTACTTGAGATGCTGGTGAAAGTACGCTGTAAACTTTTTGCACCTTGCAGCTGTA
>WNGS01164073.1:18266-31772 GCA_020271785.1 Procambarus virginalis
AGAATAGGAAGTAAGAGAATCTACACCAGTACAGCTGCAAGGTGCAAAAAGTTTACAGCGTACTTTCACCAGCATCTCAAGTGTATGCAACCTTACCCACTGCCCAACTCCAAGTAAAAAATAAAGGGACCAAGATCACCACTCGTGGACTATTCGATCAAGGATCCCAGAAAACTTTCATTACACAGAAAGCTGCAGAGGCACTTAAAATTAAAACCAATCAGACAGGTAAAACTAAATCTGTCAGGGTTAATGATAAATCGAGGATTTATATTATTCAGTAGTTCAACCCGCTCTGATACTCAAGGTGATTATGCCAAGGCCTATCCAAACCATCAGTTGTAGACCAAATACCATTGTGATCTAAATATCAAGGCTTCTAAGGTAATACCAGCCATGTTCTTGCAGGAATATGGAATTAATTGGCTGACAACCAGTTAATGTCTGACCACCTCAACAATGTAAATTTACTCATAGGAGCAGATCACTACTACCAGTTCTAACTGGTCATGTTAAATGAATTGGGCAATGAATTGTACATACCAGTTGCGTTGCTCCTGGGAGTATGGGTTCGAGTCACTTCTGGGGTGTGAGTTTTCAGTTGTATCTAGTCCTGGGGACCATTCAGGCTTGTTTGCATTTGTGTTCCTCACGTGTTGCCCCAAAAAATGAGGTGATTTGATAAAATGCTATGCCCAAGATAACCATCCAGGTTCCGGCGGGGAAGTGGTTCATATAGCTCAGGCTATCACTTCCTTATGTCCGGTCGTGATGGTCAAGTGGTTTAAGGCATACCAGTAGTATGTACATACCAGTTGCGTTGCTCCTGGGAGTATGGGTTCGAGTCACTTCTGGGGTGTGAGTTTTCAGTTATATATATATATATATATATATATATATATATATATATATATATATATATATATATGTATGTGAGAACACGAATCAATGAGTATGAAATTTGTATGAAAATAAAAATGAATGTAAGTAACTGCAGAAGGCCTATTGGCCTATACTTCCTCTTGCTGCTTCCATGTTGGTTCAGGGTCTAGAAGTGGGTAGAATATAGTTGGGCGTTAACTGGCTATTGATTGCTGGTGTTGACTTCTTGATGTGTAGTGCCTCGCTGATGTCGAGTCTCCGGCTATCGCTATATCTATCGATGATTTCTGTGTCGTTTTTTAAGATTTCTCTAGTGATGGTTTGGTTGTGAGAAGAGATTTTATGTTCCTTGATGGAACCCTATTGTTTGTGCATAGTTAATCACCTAGAAAGAGACGATGTTGTCTTGCCTATATATGGAGTTCTTTGGGGCTTACAGTCCCCAAGTGGGTATGTGAAGGCATAGACGATGTTGGTTTCTTTCAGGGCGTTACGTTTGGTGTCTGGGGAGTTTTTCATGAGTAGGTTTACATTTTTTATATTTTTCTAGTAAATAGTCAATTGTAGTTTCTGATTTTTGTCTGTATGGATAACGTTCCTATTAATAATGTCTTTCAGGACCCTTTCCTTTGTTTTATGAGCGTCGAAAAGACGTTCCTGTAAAACAGTTTAATAGGGGGTGCAAGTGTTGTGCTAGTTGACTCTTCAGAAGTTTCATGGCATTTCATCTTTCTTTTTATGATGTCTTCAACAAAACGTTAGAGAAGCCATTGTTGACTAGGACCTGCCTTACCCTACAGAGTTCTTCATCGACTTGCTTCCATCCTGAGCTGTGGCTGAGAGCACGGTCGTCGTAAGCGTTGACCTGTCTGAGCTCGCTCGCTCGTTGACCTGTCTGAGCTCGCTCGCTCTGACCTGTCGTAAGCTCTTGTACCTGTCTGAGCAGTCACTATTGGCACTGAGGCCGATTCCTATGTTTGTTTCCTTTGTGTAGACTTCAGTGTGTTCAGCCTCTGTTCCTTTTCGTGACTGTTACATCAAGAAAGGGCAGCTTCCCATCATTCTCCATCTCGTACGTGAAACTCAATACAGAATTCTGCTCGAATGCCTCCTTTAGCTCCTGCAGATGTCTGACATCAGGTACCTGAATAAAAATGTCGTCAACATACCTGCAGTATATGGCGGGTTTCAAGTCCATGTCAACTAAGACGCTCTGCTCGATGGTACCCATGTAGAAGTTCGCAAACAGGACACCTAGGGGAGAACCCATGGCGACCCCATCTACTTGCTTACTCATGTGCCCATCTGGACTCAAGAAGGGTGCCTCTTTAGTGCAGGCATGGAGTAGCTTCCTTAGTATGTTTGGTAGCTCATATATTTCTCATGAAATACATGAGCTATCTCCAAATGAGGAGATTCCTCTTATTAAAATAGATCCTTACATAGGATCTGCAAGTGTTTAACCTTCACTTTCTACAGCCTCATCAAATATAACTTCGCGTAGTGATTCCTTTACAGAGTCTGATAAGTTTTCAGACAGATCATATCAATATTCCCTGGATTCCATAAATTCAATACATGAGGCTGCTGAATTAACCAGTCTCTCACATGAACCCAGAGAAACAAGTGAAGCTGCAGATGGAACTCCAAGTGAAGCTGCAACAGACAGTGAATCTGAAACAGAAGATGAGGAAGCAGCTGACACTGGATTAAAAGCTAGACCTATAGTAAAGGTTAAAGCTGAAATAAAAGCTGAGGCAAATCAAGAACCCTTAAACCAAACTAGTGATGGTCCTAATTGTGAGAATTTGAAGTAGAAAGTGGAATAAATGAAATGTTTGAGGAATTGAGCTCGGAAAATTTTAAAAAATTCTTTAATCCTTTAACCTTTATTCCTATCGTGATATTCAATTAGGTCGGCTGAGGAAGGACTTGCTTAGCTAACACACTAGTTTAGCAAGCAGCTCATTCCTCACTCTGGGATCGTTTATGAACAATTGACTAGGGGACTACAAGCAAACGCACTACAAGCAAACGCCGAAACCCCAAAAAGTTGAAATCCCCTTCACTTGGTCGTCGACCTTCGCCATTAGCCAAAGCGAATCTAACGAGCAGGTCCTGGGCTCTCACAACAATAATTTATTGTAGTATTGGTGCTTCCTGACCTTAGGACGGTCGTGCTCAGGTTTTGGGTTCAGGGTCGGGAGCCGGTCGGCCGAGCGGGCAGCACGTTGGACTTGTGATCCTGTGGTCCCGGGTTCGATCCCGGGCGCCGGGGAGGAACAATGGACAGAGTTTCTTTCACCCTATGCCCCTGTTACCTAGCAGTAAAATGGGTACCTGGGTGTTAGTCAGCTGTCACGGGCTGCTTCCTGGGGGTGGAGGCCTGGTCGAGGACCAGGCCGCGGGTACACTAAAAGCCCCGAAATCATCTCAAGATAACCTCAAGAAGGGTAAGCCGGCTCGACGCCTCGCAGCTTCCTTTCCTCAGCCCCTTCACACTCTCGCCCCTAGGTCTGTGTCATACTGGACACAATAGGTAGCACACTGGGATGGACAACAATAATACAACAATATATTTATTGTTGTGTGATGCCGTATATTTAGTCCAAAACCCATGAATCAGTCTTAATTTTAACAGTCGAGTGTGACAGTACACTTACAGAACCATATAAATGTATGGGGTGCAACGAAAAGACTGTATTCAACATAACAACTTAGTTTATTCAATAAAGTACTAACTACTACAACAAAAACAAAAGAAATATCAATGACGTTACTCGAAATCCTTCCTGTGACACTATCAATGACAGCTAGACACCAGGGGCCAGATTCACGAAGGTACTTACAAATGTTTTTCTTCTTACCTACGAATGTTTTCCTTCTTAGAGCCTTCGTGGCGGCTACGTCGGTATTCAGGCAACTACACTAAGAAGAAAAACCTTCGTAAGTTTGGTCCGTCATCTAAGTGTACTGTCGATCACTCACAGCTTTACGTAAACTGGATATAACTCAATTTTTCTCTACTACATAACACTGGGATCGATTTTAAGATTTTGGAACGTAAACAAAAGATTATAGCTGGTGAATCTCGTGCAGAGAATTCCGTCGTGTTACTTATACATGCATTCTCTGCTTGAAACTTGAAGTAAATATGTCTTTTATGATATTAGAATTAGTTTTATAATAGCAAGATATTATACCAGTAGTTATTAAGTAAATAAACACTGGTGAACATGAAATATGAGAGAAGGTGATGAGCCCTGCCTGATGGGATTATTTACTATCACCAAACGCCCCTGTTCACCTAGTAGTAAGGGTGTACTTTAT
Source organism: Procambarus virginalis (assembly GCA_020271785.1). Taxonomy (NCBI): domain Eukaryota; kingdom Metazoa; phylum Arthropoda; class Malacostraca; order Decapoda; family Cambaridae; genus Procambarus; species Procambarus virginalis. The sequence goes on from WNGS01164073.1 coordinate 22,479, forward strand.
TTATACATACCCATTTCTAATTTATTTAGTTTGGTTTTATTTTGAAATTAAATCTGGGTGAGACATAAAATAAAAATATGCTGCACAAATGATGTTAGGTAAGGAGAAGGGTAAAAATGTCAAAAACTTTATTCATTGAATACTTAAAGCTATAATTATGACTATATGGACTATTAAAAAAGAGAGAGGGAAGTAGGGGTCCAAGATCTCTTCCATGTTACACAACTTGGTGTGGAACAAGTAATTATCAAAAGAAGGCACCATGCCGGGAATGCTATGTAGCAGTAAGGCTGTGAGGTGAGGCAGCTACTTATTTGAGAAATATTTTATTTACCTTATAAGCTAAGGCAGCCTATTTTATTTGAGGAATACTCAGCTGATTCCTCTACGTTTAGCATGGAACAAATTTGTGCCCAAGACCTCTTCCTGTTACACAATTTGGCTGTGTGTAACCAAACTAGAAGTGCTCTACAAATCAAGGGCCCCAGAATGTGGAATGACATCCTGAATCATGTCAAAGGTTGTACCTCTCTCAACCAGTTTAAGAGTAAAACCAAATTCTGCCTAATTAACTCCATGTAACCTACCATACCCCTAAATGTCAACCCATGTCTTGCTATTTTTTAAACAATGCTGTTTGCTCACCAACGTGTACAATTGCTGATTTCTGCTATGTTACCCCCTTTTTTTTTTTTATTCCTTCTTTCAACACAGTTTATACCTAATCTCGATTACTATTAGGTTTTAGTCTGTGTTTTTTCCCCCACACCTTGACCGAAATGCTATGAGTATTAGTGGCTTTAGGTATTGCATATACTAGCTCTGTCTATAAATCCAACAATATGTTTGTAAATCAACTGTATGCACTTTTCCTGCATAAAATTTATTCATTATTATTTATTTATTAATCAGTAAGTAAGTATTAAAAGAAGGCACCAAGCAAGAAAAGCTATGTAGCACCATTGTGTAACAATAAGCCAATTTTTTTTTAACAAATAATGCACCTGTATGGCAAAACAAATCCTGTCAGCTGTAAAAATATTGATGTAGTTATTTAAATAAAAAAATATAATGAAAACCACACCATTCTCAATCGACTTGAGAATGGTCCAGGACGGACCGAAACGTCGTCGTCCCTTCACCTTCTAGTGTGTGGTCTGGTGAACATACTTTAGCCACGTTATTGTGACTCATCGCCTGCAAATATAATGAAAGAAATATTACTGGTTTATTTTTATCATATCTTTTTGTACTGCACAGTATATCAAAGGAAGTGAAAAATTGAGACATAATGCACAATTTAATGAATGATTAAAAAATGATTAGCATGGATTAGCAGGTCAAAAGAAATATGACTATTACATATCAACATGAGATTTTAATGATCCATGGCTAACATGATTTAATAAGGATAGTACAGTACTTGTAATAATACAAACTATAATTTAAAATCTTCATTACTGATTTTTTTTATTAAGAAGATTAGGTGTACACAGCAATGTGCTGCTACCCTATTCTATATGGAATATTACACAGTGTTGATAAAAAACTAGCTATAATTTTATCTAATATTCCCATCTCACAGGATGGTTAGACATACATGGAATCAAGGTACAAAATACCAGCCTTAATACAAAAAACAAATCAACTCTGACTAAACAACTCTTCTCAATTTTCACAAGAGGTAAGCACTGAATCATGGAAACATTATATTATAATTACTCTTACCAGTTTCTACAAGACTCCTCTCAAACAATGTATTTTTAACATGTTTAGGTATACACAGCAATGTGCTGCTTCCCTATTCTGTATGAAGGACCACACAGTGAAGATCAAAAACCAGCTTCAAGCTCATCCACCATCCTCACCTCAGAGGATGGCGAGTCGTACATGGAATCAGGAGAAAACAAAATACTTAAGGCTGATCTATAAGCCTCCACTGACAAAATCTAGGTGCAGCACAAGAATATCTTCCAATAATCCTGAGTGTATGAAGTAATTGCTGAGCTCAAAGTACCTCATACCATTTGGTATGAAGTCACTGATAACAGAGCAATCACAGATATAGTGTTGGAGAGTATGTTCTCTCAAGTAGGACTGAAAACAGATGCTTTTTCCACCACGAGGTTTATAAACCCATGGAACCGCCTACCCGCTGATGCCGATAATGCCAAATTCCAGCTAAAAAATATCATTAAGACAATGGCGAGCCTTTAACAAGCCGCCGGCTTTCTGTCCTCGTCGAGGCCACTAGATAGTTAGTGGCCCTTGGGTAAATTAAGTAAATATATACAATAATTGTCAGCGCATCTTCCGAGCAACAAGGACAGCTACACAATATCTCTTAGAATTACGTAGGTAAAACAACAAATGTAACATATTTGTTTACTACAATGTCGGTGCTGCCTGTAGAAGATGAAAAAATATAGTTTTACTTTGAAATATACTAATTTTATAAGAAAATTCGACGTAAATAGGAGGCAGTAGAACTTCGATAAGCCAGCGCTAAATCTTCAACATGAAGAATGTTGCTGCTCTCTTATTGGCCAAACGAAACACAGTAGTGACCTCTATCGGCAAGCAGATGAACCACACCCAGAACCCAAATATCTTCCTAAGTGGACCTACCTGAATTGCACCTAAGCATCTTCTTAGGGCATATTAGGAACCTTCGTAGCAAACCTACTTACGAAGAAATACATGGAGCTACGTGAATCTAGGTCCAGCCCCTCGGATTGCATAATGAACTAACTCGAACATAATGCGTGACCACAGAGGAATCAATCAAGAAAACAAGAACTAACAGATCTATAATCACAATTACAACAAATGACACAGAAGGTTCTAAAACACGTCTCCAGTAACCTCCTAACTGTTCTACGCCTCTGTGCAGTCTACACCTGCAATAGCAGTTGCAATGCAATCAAATCAGTAGCCTATCAATAACATCAATTACTAATGGGTTCACTGGCAACTCCAGCAACCCTTCCTCAAATTGATCTTTACGTTAACACTTCGTCTCACGGACGATCAACAATCAATAACAATTTGAATTATGTTAATAACAAAGTAACATTTACGTTAATAACAAGGTAACATTTACGTTAATTTAGTAACTCTTACAACTGTCACTAGTAACGCTGAAATTACACAACACTCTACCCGTCGAGCATTCAGTAAGAAAATCCCATTAATCCCAGTACTTCCAGACAGCTGATTATTCTCTTTACTAGTTACGTTAATTTACGTTATCGGTTACTATCACTCAACGATGGTAAACAATGATTTACAATGTCCAACGTCCTAAGAGAACGGTAATCACTCGTGATTACCCTTAGAGTAATTATTTACTACCCTCAAGATCAATAATTAAACAATTAAATACGCAAACCTTTCACACTGGCTCAGTAATTTACATTAGGGTATGACTTCCGTCTGAGCCTTCCATACTCAGACCAATTCAGGTGGCTAATAACGGTAATTAGGCACCACGTTTACGTTATTTTAAAATGACGTTACTCTTCCCACGAGTCAATCAAGTGCCGGAACTTCCGGACAGATAAATAACGACGTTACGTTAATGGAACAATGGAGCCTTCGTGTGAGTCGATCAAACAAGGATCGAGGATAATTACTTTGACTTACAGAAACACGTCAATTACCCGGCCCACTGACCGTTAATTACGACAGACAATACCCTAATTCTTATCTGGCTGATGCCTAGGCTCCCTGAAACTATCTGTAGCGGCTTTCAGGAAAGTAAATTAACCCAAACGTATTCTACGTTACTCAAATTGTCAAAGAACAAATTCTCTTAAAGCAATGGGCGTTCCCTTGGTTACGTTATATTAATTGCCTCGCAATCAACTCACTGAATACTAGACTTCGATGTCCTACCAAATAAACAGGAGAATATATAACCCAAGTACTCGTCTACAGCCGAGTCCACCCACGACAACGATAAATCAATCTAACAAATCACAGTAATTTACGTTACAATCCGGTTGTAATGATAATACTGCAGAACATTAATAAATAACACTCGGGACATGAACCCTCAAGAACACGGGCCCACAATGACTTACTGAACTGCAATCACAACCCAGTGATTGACCAACACTTGCAACAATCACCAACAATTACAACCTCTTTGCAATAACACACACGGCACGTGAACTAAATCAAACTATATTAGTACACTGCCCAACACTTACTTACTGTTGCAAATGACCAACAATGCGCTCTAAATTACCCCTTAGATCATATGTCCACACACTGCAATCACCACAGTAAATAAGAAAATAACACTGGGCACCGTGACACTATGATCATATATATATATATATATATATATATATATATATATATATATATATATATATATATATATATAACTGAAAACTCACACCCCAGAAGTGACTCGAACCCATACTGCCAGGAGCAATGCAACTGGTATGTACAGGGACGCCTTAATCCGCTTGACCGCCACGACCGGATATAAGGAAGTGATAGCCAAAGCTATTTGAACCACTTCCCCGCCGGCACTCGGATGGTAATCTTAGGCATAGCATTTTATCGAATCACCTCATTTTTTGGGGCAACACGTGAGGAACACAAATGCGAACAAGCCTGAATAGTCCGAAGGACTATATGCAACTGAAAACTCACACCCCAGAAGTGACTCGAACCCATAGGCCCATGGGGAGAGAGTGCAAGAAGGTTTCTTAAGGATCTTGGTTCCAAGCTCATTGACACCACAAGAGACCCTAGAGCGGTAAGTTTTCTCTTTCAGCGCCTCAGTGTCGCGATCCAGAGGAGGAATGCGCTTTGCATCCTAGGTTCCTGCCCGGCATCGGAGGAGTTCAAGGAAATCTAGGAAGCGAACTTTTTCTTGTGTCTTCTTAATGTTCATTTTTTGTATAAAATCAGATATGTAACTGTATAACCTTGCATAATAAAGTGTACACCATAAAAAAGGGGGGTGGTAGAAGCGAACACTCTTACGTATTCAGAGTTAAATGGCAAGCTTTTTCCTGAATGCTCTGTGTTCCCTGCTCTGAGGCTGTGGGTCCCAATAATTGCACCAAAGGTGGTATATATATATATATACATATATATGTGTGTATATCACGAAATTAAACGCGTGATTTAAAATGTGACAATGTCAGACCACGGAGGAAGAATGAAACAGGAATTTCCTTAAGTACTTTCATATATTAATACATCTTCAGAAGGAGTCTGAAGATGTATTAATATACGAAAGTACTTAAGGAAATTCCTGTTTCATTTTTCCTCCGTGGTCTGACATTGTCATACACACATATATATATATATATATATATATATATATATATATATATATATATATATATATATATATTACGTGTGCCCCACGAGGTTCGCATATATATATATATATATATATATATATTATATATATATATATATATATATATATATATATATATATATATATATATGCGAACAAGCCTGAATAGTCCCCAGGACTATATGCGAATGAAAACTCACACCCCAGAAGTGACTCGAACCCATACTCCCAGGAGCAACGCAACTGGTAACTACAAGACGCCTTAATCCGCTTGACCATCACGACCGGACATAAGGAAGTGATAGCCTAAGCTATTTGAACCACTTCCCTGCCGGCACCTGGATGGTTATCTTGGGCATAGCATTTTATCAAATCACCTCATTCTTTGGGGCACACATGAGGAACACAAATGCAAACAAGCCTGAATGGTCCCCAGGACTATATGCGAATGAAAACTCACACCCCAGAAGTGACTCGATAACCATCCAGGTGCCGGCGGGGAAGTGGTTCAAATAGCTTAGGCTATCACTTCCTTATGTCCGGTCATGATGGTCAAGCGGATTAAGGCGTCCTGTAGTTACCAGTTGCGTTGCTCCTGGGAGTATGGATTCGAGTCACTTCTGGGGTGTGAGTTTTCATTCGCATATAGTCCTGGAGACCAATCAGGCTTGTTCGCATTTGTGTTCCTCACGTGTGCCCCAAAGAATGAGGTGATTTGATAAAATGCTATGCCCAAGATAACCATCCAGGTGCCGGCGGGGATGTGGTTCAAATAGCTTAGGCTATCACTTCCTTATGTCTGGTCATGATGGCCAAGCGGATTAAGGCGTCCTGTAGTTACCAGTTGCGTTGCTCCTTGGAGTATGGGTTCGAGTCACTTCTGGGGTGTGAGTTTTCATTCGCATATAGTCCTGGGGACCATTCAGGCTTGTTCACATTTGTGTTCCTCACGTGTGCCCCAAAGAATGAGGTGATTTGATAAAATGCTATGCCCCAGATAACCATCCAGGTGCCGGCGGGGAAGTGGTTCAAATAGCTTAGGCTATCACTTCCTTATGTCCGGTCGTGATGGTCAAGCGGATTAAGGCGTCCTGTAGTTACCAGTTGCGTTGCTCCTTGGTGTATGGGTTTGAGTCACTTCTGGGGTGTGAGTTTCCATTCATATATATATATATATATATATATATATATATATATATATATATATATATATATATATATATATATATATATATATGCAAACAAGCCTGAATGGTTCCCAGGACTAGATACAACTGAAAACTCACACCCCAGAAGTGACTCGAACCCATACTCCCAGGAGCAACGCAACTGGTATGTACAGGGACGCCTTAAACCCTTGACCATCACGACCGGACATAAGGAAGTGATAGCCGAGGCTATATGAACCACTTCCCTGCCGGCACTCGGATGGTAATCTTGGGCATAGCATTTTATCTGCTATCTGTTATCTTGGGCATAGCATTTTTTTATCAAAAAATGAGGTGATTTGATAAAATGCTATGCCCAAGATTACCATCCGAGTGCCGGCGGGGAAGTGGTTCATATAGCCTCGGCTATCACTTCCTTATGTCCGGTCGTGATGGTCAAGTGGTTTAAGGCGTCCCTGTACATACCAGTTGCATTGCTCCTGGGAGTATGGGTTCGAGTCACTTCTGGGGTGTGAGTTTTCAGTTATATATATATATATATATATATATATATATATATATATATATATATATATATATATATATTGTAACGATAATCTCTTTCAAGAGAGATTTAGCCTGCTCTTCCCTTCAATCGTCACGTTTAAAGCTACATTCAAGATACGTTCAGCAGTAGCAAAACGTTTGTCAAGGCAGCACACACACCTGCATACCCCCACTCCTGCACCCCCCACACTCCTCACCGCCGGCTCGTCGCCCGCACTACAATTAACCAACTACCAGTGTCGGCGTGCCTGCATTCTGGTTGGCTGATCGAGACCACACCACTCCAGCTCCGCACCACCCACGCACCTCGTAGAGTCAACGTCGGGGCCGGCCAGCAGTTTCCTCCTCAGATATCTTGTGCTTTGGGCTGTGAACATCTAATTGATATACCTCGTGTATCAAGTAGCAGTTCTTAGCTTGCGCTTATATTCCCAGCACCATTTACATTACTTGTATTATATTTTTGTACTATGTTAACGTAAACCATCACTTATTCATTTTACAGTTTTTTCACTTGTTATATTTGCACTTTGCCAAGCCAAGGAATTGTCTTTATTTAAATTTGTTTTCTAGAGTAATTAAATTTCATTGTTTATTCTATGTGTTTGTGTGTCTTCCCTACCTTACCACAGACAATCAGGCAAGCAGTCTCCTTTTATTTGTGTATGTGACCAGGCATTGACATCTGCCATTGGAAGACTGCCGAACACCATACTCCAACACTTTACCGTCACAATATATATATATATATATATATATATATATATATATATATATATATATATATATATATATATATATATATGTCGTACCTAGTAGCCAGAACGCACTTCTCGCCTACTATGCAAGGCCCGATTTGCCTAATAAGCCAGTTTTCATGAAATATTATATTTTCTCAATTTTTTCTTTATGAAATGATAAGCTACCCATTTCATTATTATATGAGGTCAATTTTTTTTATTGGAGTTAAAATTAACGTAGTTATATGACCGAACCTAACCAACCCTACCTAACCTAACCTAACCTATCTTTATAGGTTAGGTTAGGTTAGGTAGCCGAAAAAGTTAGGTTAGGTTAGGTTAGGTAGGTTAGGTTGTCGAAAAAAATTAATTCATGAAACTTGGCTTATTAGGCAAATCGGGCCTTGCATAGTAGGCTGAGAAGTGCGTTCTGGCTACTAGTACGACATATATATATATATATATATATTTATATATATATATATATATATATATATATATATGTATATATATATATATATATATCTATATATATATATATATATATATATATAATATATATATATATTGTGATAGAAAAAAAAGAAAAAATGTGTAGGTGTTTGGCAGTCCTTCCAATGGCTGGTGTCAGTGCCAATCACATTTGCTCGCCTGATCGGTACACACTTTGTCATAACTAGACCAAGACTTCTTACTGGAAGATGTGACAGTTGTCAACCTGTGTATAAGGCTGTAGATGTCAGCCGACTTTGCACATCTGATGTAGTCAGTTTCCTCCTTATCCGCTAAATGAAGACGGATGGGGTTAGGGAATTACGTCGAAAGAATTCTTCGACTAGAATAAGGTAGACAAGGTCTGAAAATGTAGAAACATGGGCTGCTTCCAGCCATTTCAGGAAATATCTTTTCTTAGTATTGGTAAATTCTAATAGGTGGTGGTACTTGCCTTTAGATAATCACGGAATGTTCGTCTGTAGCTTTCGGTGGAGAGAAGGTAGGCGTCTAAAACTGCTTGCTTTAGGGTCTGTTAGTCATTCTCAGACGCTAAGGTGGCGAGAGTAATCGCAGCTCTACCTGTTAGATGCACTCTGAGAAGTGTAGACCATTGATCTTCAGGCCAGCTAAGTTTTTTAGCTAGGGCCTCAAAAGTAGTAAAACCACATCTATCTCTGTCTCAACGAATGGCGGCATTAACTTACTTGCATGGAGACATTGAAGCTTACTGGAAGACTAGCTGAAACTTGTTGGTGCTGAGGGTGGTGTGTAGTTTGCAAGGAGAGTTCTTGTCGACGGTATTCTAGAACACTATCAGCTTGCCTCTTATCGTGCTCAGGTTCCATCTCCAGGTGACGTTTTCGTACTTCAAGCTGTTCCCTCTCACGCCCACATTGTAGGGCAGCCTCGCATTCCTTTAGGGCAGCCTTGCATTCCTGTTCTTCCTTCTTTAGGGCAACCTCTCGTTCCTTTTATCTGGAGAGCTTCATTCTGTTGTTCACGCTAGATTTTCGCT
>WNGS01164073.1:32772-51483 GCA_020271785.1 Procambarus virginalis
TTGGCTTGTAGCATCACCTCTTCCACGGCCCTCAGGTGCTGTTCCACTCGTTTCCTTACACTCTAGCTTCACTAAGAGTTCGTAGTCTCAGGTTTACGAGGGGTCAAGGCCTGGTGGAAGTGCAAGGTAGCGCTGTTTGTTACCCTACACACTCAGACATACTGGGGTTGTACCTAACAAGGGTGTTAAACATCCTCTGAATACTGCTCGTCACTTTTGAATTTTCAGGGAAAATTAAGTGCGAAATTTTACTGTACAACCTAGCTCATAGTTTCCAACCAACCCCACTTTGGGCGCCAGATGTGGGGGTTTTCTTTTTTGCTTATGACTGCAATGCGTACGCCGCCAATGTACATGTGGCAGACGCTTCACGAAGCTGTCGAATTAGCAGAATAGAAAATACGAGAGCACCGTACAGGCCTGGGAGCAATGTCGATGTAGAGCCCTGTGGGGTCTCTTCTCAGACTAGCCCACTGGTCCTGCTCCACGTTGGTTGTTGGAATCTCCTCAATTGTAACCTTTAGGGATTCCTGAGGTTCCTCATCAAATTTATAGGTTATGACTTGGACAACTCGGTGTTGAGGACACTTAGAGCTGAGGCTTGAATAATATTGGCAGTATTCGAAGTGGTTCAACGGAAACACCGCATAAGCTTAACAGTAGTTTATTTGCTAACTTAACCACTAAACACCGTGCTTGATTTACTTTAGATTGGCTCACAAAGCTATGGTTGCATTAGCAGACTCTTGAGTCTGGCTAAGACTCGTATCCACTCGTGGAAAACACCTAACTTAACACAGTTCCCAGTAAACAATTTTAGGTTTCCACAAGTATCTGGAAAGTGTTGAAAGTATTGGCAACGTTTTTTTTCACGCATTAAATCGTATTTTGTGTGGATGTAAATAGTTTCTAAAACGTATTGCACGAAACGTTTGCTAAAAAAAATTTGAAACCTTGGCACCTTAAAGAGTTTCATAAACGTAGTTTTTTATTTTGCTGTTATTAATAAAATGTTCGAAATATAAAGTATATTTCTACATTTAGTAAAATGAAAAGGATCAATAAAGTTAATTCATCATTTTTACTCAAATTCTTAGGAAGAGGTCGAGGAGGAAGAGGAGAGGAGGAGGTCGAGCAGAGAGGAAGGCAGAGAAGAAAGAGGATGAGGTAGAGGAGGAAGTTAAGAGGACGTTGAGGAGTAAGGCGAGGAAGAATGAGGGCGTAGTGAGGAATGAGGGCGAGCGACGATATGAGGAACGAAGAGAGGAGGGGCGGGAAGGTAGGCAGCGACCGGAGGAGAGAGGCAAGAGGAAGGAGGACGTAGGAGGAGAATAGAAAGGGCGAGGAGGAAGAGCAGGAAAAGAGAGAGGGAGGAGGAAGGATGAGGAGGCAGAGGAGGGGAAGAGGAAGGAGCGAGGGGAGAAATGGAGGCAGGGAGGGAGAAGAGCGTTGAATAAGTGGAGAAGGAGATAAGGGAGGAAAAGGAGGAGTTGAGAAGGAATAGGAAGGTCGAGGAGAAGAGATTGGGAGGAAGGATGAGAAGAGGCGAGGGGGAAGGTAGGGCAAGGAGAAGAAGGAAAGGGCGAGGAGGAAGAAGAGAGTGCGGTAGGAAGTAGGAGTGATGGAGAGAGCAAGGAGAGGAGGGGCGAGGTGGAAGGAGGAGGGGAAGGAGTAAGAGGGGTTGAGGAGGAGAGGAGGATGAGCCGAAGAGGAAGGAGGAGGAGCCGAGAAGGAGGAAGATGAGGCCCGAAGAGGAAGGGAGGATCCGAAGAGGAAGGAGGAGAAGAAGGGAGAGGAGGGCGTAGAGGAAGAAGGAGGGGAGGAGGAGGAAGGAGGAGGAAAAGAAAGGTGCGAGGAGGAAGGAAGAGGGAGGCGAGGAGGAGTATGAAGTGAGAGGAGGAGGCCGAGGGAAGGAGAAGGAGAGAAGTGCAGATAGGAGGTCGGAGTGGAAGGGCAGTAGGACAAGAGGTGGAGGAAGTAGTGGTTGAGGAAGGAGGGGTCAGGAGGAAGGGGAGGAGGAGGGCGAGGAGAGATAGGAGTTAGGGAAGCAAAGAGAAAGATGGGGCTAGGTGAGGAAATGAATGAGTAAGCAAGGAGGAGAGGAGGAGTTGGAGGAGGGCTAGGAGGAAGGAGAGGCGAGGGCGGAGGGGCGGAAGGATGATGAGGCAAGAGGGAGAGGAGGGCTAGAGCGAGAGGGCGAGGGTAGAAGGAGAGTGAGGAACGGCAGGACGAGGAGGTAAGGGGAAGGAAGGAGAGATGCAGGGAGAGGGAGGAGGAGGAGAGGGCGAAAAGAGAGGCGGAGGAAGGGGAGGGAGCCGAAGAGAAGGAGGAGGCGTGAGGAGGAAGGAGAGGGAAAGAGGAGTAAGAGCGAGAGAAGAAGGAGAGCGAGGAGGATGAGGGCGAAGGAAAGGAAGGGAGGATAGGGAGAGGAAGGATGGCGAAGAGAAGGAGCGTGGAAAAGGAGGTGGGGAATGAGGGCAGGAGTGAGGAGATGCGATAGAGAGGAGGGTAAGGAAGGAGGGACGAGAGGAGGAAGGGGATGAGGCAGGAGGGCGAAGGATGGGAAGGAGGGCGAGGAGGTAAGGAAGGAGGAGTGGGACGGGAGGGAGGAAGAGAGGAGAGAGGGACGAGAGATGAGGAGGAGGAGGAGTTAAGGAGAGGAGGGCGAGGAGGAGAGGAAGGAGGTAGGTGGAGATGTAAGGATAGGGAGGAGGAGGAGCGAGGAGAAGAAGGAGGAAAGAGGAGGAAGGAGGGAAGAGGGCTAAAGAGGGAGAGCGAGGAGGAGGACGATAGAGGATAGGGATATATGATTAAGTGAGGAAAAAATTGCTCGAAGGAGGTGAGAGGAATATCTGATGAGTATTAGGTAGTAAGGCGAGAAAGGGAAAGAGCAGCTCTCTCACAACAAACAAAAAACACGGGAGAGAGAGACAACACACAACCACCTCGACAGAGAAAAGCTACCCTGTCTCCTCCCTTCCTCGAACGCGCCCGTACATCTTCCGCCTGCGACGACAACTACACCGCAAGGTGCGCTGCGCCGAGCTCACGTCCGAGCGGTGCGACTCCAGGTTCCACCGCTCCGGAACCGTGGACGAAAGTGTGCAGAGTCCTCATCGACCTCCCTATTCCTTCCTTCTCGTCCTCCCCTCAAGCCTCTCCTCTCCTTCCTGCCCTCTTCCTCCTTCCCTCCTCTTTACCCTTCCTCCTCGCTCGCCTCCTCTCCCTTCCCGCCTCGCCCTCCTCCTCCGCCTCCCTCATCCTCGCCCTCCCCTTCCTTACCCCTCCCCTTCCTCATCCTCGCCCTCCTCCTCCCCCTTCCTCTCCCTCGCCCTCCTCCTCCGCCTTCCCTCCTCTCGCCCCCTCCTCCTCTGCTTCTCCTTCCCTTCCTCGCCCTCTCCTCCTCCTTCTCCTCCTCGGCCCTCTCTCGCTTACCCCTCCTTCCTCGCGTCTTGATGCCCGTCCTTCCTCCCTCCTTCCTCATTCTCACCTCCTATTCCTTCTTCATCGTCCTTCCTCCGCGCTCTCACCTACTCGGCTCCGTTCCTAGCCATTGCCTCCTCCTCGGCTCTCCTTCTCCGATCCCTCTTCCTCCTCTTCCTTCCTTCCCTCCTTTATCCACTTACATCCACGCCCTCCTCCTTCCTCTTCGCCTCCTCCTCCTTCCTCCCTCGCCCTCCCTCGCTCTTCCTCGCCCTCCTCCTCAAACTCCCTCATCCCTCGCCTCCTCCTCCTTCCTTCTCGCCTCTCTCCTCACTCCCTCACATCTCCCTACTTCTCCACCTCCTCGCCCTCAAGCCCCTCATTCCGCCGCCCATCCTCCCCCTCGGCCCTAATCCCCCCTGCCCTCCTCCTTCTCCTCCGCCTACTCCTCCTTCCTCCTTCATACCTTTCTCTCTCCTCCGTTCTCCTTTCCTCCTGTCCTTCGCTACCGCCTCCTCTGTCTTCTTTGCCTTCCTACTCCTTTCTGTCCCTCGCACTCCCCTCCCTCCTCCTCCGTCCCGTCCTTGCCCCTCCTTTCCGCCACCTCCTTCCTCCACACCTCGTCCTCCTCCCTCCTGGCCGCCTCGACCACCTATTTCCTGCCTTCGCGTCTCCTTCCTCCGCGCCCTCCCTCCTCCTCCTTGCCTCCACCAGCACCCACCTCCTCTTCCTTACCCGACCAGCCTCGGCACCGTCTTCCTCCTCCTCCTTTCCGCCTCCTCGGCCTCCCTCTTCCTTACCCTCCTCCCTCGCCCTGCTAATCACTCCCTCCTTCCTCTTCGGCCTCCTCCTCCTCCTTCCCTCTGTCGGCCTCCTCCTCCTTCCTCGTCGGCCCCCCTTCCTCCTTCCTTCCTTCTTCGGCCTCCCCTTCCTTGCTCCTACCCCCTCCTTCCTCCTTCCCCTCCATCCTTTCCCACCTCGCCCTTCCCTTTTCTCCCTTGTCTCTCCTCCCCCCTCGTCCTCCTCGCCTCCTCTTCCTTCCTCCCTCGCCCTCTTTCCTTCCTTCTTCCTCCCTTGCCCCCCCTTTCCTCCTCGCCCTCCTCCTTCCCTCCCATCCTCCTTCCTCCTCGACCCTCCTATTCCTTCTCACCCTCCCTCCTTCTCCTTGCTCCTCCCTTCTCGTTCCTTCTCCCTTACTTTCCCTCCACCCCCGCCTTCTTCCCTCTCCCCTTCTCCAATCCTCTCCCTACTACTCCTCCTTCCTCCTTGCCCTCCCTCTACCTCCTCTCCTCGCCCTCCTCTTTGCCTAGCTCCTTCCTCCTCGGCCTCCATCCTCCCTCTTCACCCTTTTCCCTTCCTCCCTGCCCTCCTCTCCTCCTCCTTGCCCTCCTCCCCCTCACTTCCTTTTCGTGCCTCTCCGTCCTCCTCCGCCCCTCAGTTCCTCTCGCCCATCATTCTTCTTCCCTCGACCCTACTCCTCACCGCCCTCTTTAACTTCCTCCTCTACCACATCCTCTTTCTTCTCTGCCTTCCTCCCTGCGGCCTCGACCCGATTCTCCTCCTCCTCCTCCTTTCTTCTCCTCGACCTCTTCCTAAGAATATGAGTAAAAATGATGAATAACCTTTATTATGATCTGTTTCATTTACTAAATGTAGAAATATACTTTTATATTTCGACATTTATATAAATAACAGCAATAAAAAACTACGTTTATGAAACATTAAGGCTGCCACAAGGTTTCAAATTTTTTTTAGCAACGTTTCGTGCAATACGTTTTAGAAACTTATTTACATCCACACAAAATTACGCATCTAATGCGTGGAAAACAAACGTTGCCAATACTTTCCAACACTTTCCAGATACCTTGTGGAAACCTAAAATTGTTTACTGGGAACTGTGTTAAGTTAGGTGTTTCTCCACGAGTGGATATGAGTCAATTAGCCAGACATCAAGAGTCTCGCTAATGCAACCATAGCTTTGCTGATGCCAATCTAAAGTAAATCAAGCACCCTGTGTATTAGTGGTTAAGTTAGCAAATAAACTACTGTTAAGCTTTATGCGGTGTTTCCGTTGAACCACTTCTGAATACTGCCAATATTACTCAAGCCTTCAGCTCTAAGTGTCTTCAACACCGAGTTGCCCAAGTCACTAAACTATAAATTTGATGAGGACCCTAGGAATCCCTTAAAGTGTTACATCATTGAGGAGATTCCAACAACCAACGTGGAGCAGGACCAGGTGAGGCTAGTCTGAGAAGAGACCCACAGGGACTCTAACTCGACATTGCTCCCAGGCCCTGTACGGTTGCTCTCGTATTTCTATTCTGCAAAATTCGACAGCTTCGTGAAGCGTCTGCCACATGTACATTGGCGGCGTACGCATTGCAGTCATAAAGCAAAAAAAAAACCCCCACATCTGGCGCCCAAAGTGGGGTTAGTTGGAACCTATGAGCTAGGTTGTACAGTAAAATTTCGCACTTAAATTTTCCCTGAAAATTCAAAAGTGACGAGCAGTATTCAGAGGATGTTTAACACCCTGTTAGGTACACACACCACCAGTATGTCTGAGTGTGTAGGGTACAAACAGCGCTACCTGCATCTTCACCAGGCCTTGACCGCTCGTAAACCTGACGACTACGACACTCTTAGTGAGCTAGAGTGTAAGGAACGAGTGGAACAGCACCTGAGGGCCGTGGAAGAGGTGATGCTACAAGCACACATGCAGGGTAGTACTGAGGTGGCGTGCACGAGTCTCATCACACAGGATGAAGCTATCGGCGGTGAGACCCCAGTGAGAGATAACACAGTGGGAGAGACCCCAGTGAGAGACAACTTGGAGGGTAGAGACCCCTGTGGGTGACGTCACCGAGAATGATGTCACTAGAATCACGCGCGCTGCAGAAGAAAACGGAGTTACGCGGGAATCTAGCCCTTTAATATTCGTTGGGGGGATTCTATGGGGAAGAATCTCGGCCAAAAGGTCCTTGTGGACGACACAACTCAAAGAGTAGGTATTACTGGCTCGCAATTATTCACCTTAGAGGAATACCGTAACCAAGTTAGGGAATTGGGATTCGAAGGGAATAAAGTAGCAGAGCAAGCTATGAAACTCTGGACTGATCAGCAGGACAGAGAAAGTAAACTGTGGACTGATCAGCAGGAGAGAGAAAACAAACGCTGGACTGATCAGCAGAACCAAGAAAGTACTGAACGCATAGCTCGCATGCAGTTGCAAGCAAGGCAGGATGACCAGACAAGTGGTCGTTCAACAGAGACTAACGTTGAACAAGGTAAGACTGTCAAACTACCTAAACTAGCTAACTTTGATGAGAGGGACGACTCGATGGATGCATACATCAAGCGTTTCGAAGGTCACGCCGTTGATTGCGGTTGGGAAAGATCAAAGTGGGTACTCGCTCTTAGTGCGTTGTTAAAAGGTAGGGCACTAACTATCTACCACATCTGGGTCCGCACCAGCGCGGAGATTACGAGGCATTGACAACAGCGCTGCTGAACGGTTTTGGTATCACTGCAGACCGGATGCTAGAGAATTTCCGTAGTGCTGAATTGCAAAATGGAGAGACATATGTGCTAATGTTACAGCGGTTAGAATCGAGTCTAAACCGTTACTGTGAACTCATGGAGACTGCTCCAGGGAGCATGGAGTTCTATCAACTGATGATTCGTGAACAGTTCTTAGAAGCATGCGAATCGTCTCTGTGTGTCAAGCTCAAAGAGCAAGAAATTGTGTCAAATCTGTCTTTGGCAAAGCAAGCTGATCTGTGGGCTGGGGCCAGGAGACAGGTGAAAGGGGTGAAGCCGCACGAGAAGCATCATGCTACAGGTATTGGCGATAGAGCTAAACCTAAGACTGGTGTGTTAGGGGAGCAGGGAAACTCCTCCAACAAGCGTGTGCACAAGTGTTACACCTGTGGTAAGCCAGGTCACCGTGCAGCTGACTGCAAGGTAAAACCGAAATCAGGCTACATAGCAGGTGTGAGCTCAAGTGGTAAGAAACATCCCAACGTCGGAAAGGATCCACTAGCTTGGACCCTTGAGGTAGTGGACGGAAATGTTAACGGAAAATCGGCGAAAATCTTCCGTGACAAAGGCGCCACTACCCACATGGTGAGGAAGAGCCTAGTACAGCCAGGATCTGAGACAGGTAGACATATCTATGTCAAATTCCCAAATGGCTATGCTAAAGAGATGGTGGAGGTGTATGTGTGGGTCGACACACACCTTACATCAAAGGTAAAATCCGCACCGTTCAACAGGAACGTGCTGTATATGGACTTTTATTGGGAAATGTCCCGGGAATCTCTGATTGCCCGAGTCCACCCTCGAAGAAAACGGGGAAGAGTGAGGACGCTGCTTCAGCTGTATGCAGCCGTCCTCAGCCAGCTGATGCCAAGGGTGACTCGCCTGGGGATGACGTCACAGGGAGTGACCACACCCTCACCCAGCTGAAGAGCAAGGGAGAGAAGGCAAGCTGTGAAGTAATGGAGAAAGAAGCAAAACCTCTGGTTGAAGCGACAGCAACTCCATTAACAGGTAGCTCGCTCATGGCAGCTGTCACTACGAGGTCAGACAGCAACAGGCTAACTCGCCCAGAACAATTTTTGAAATTATCAGACATTCAGGGAGTGTCTGCAAAGATGAAACAAGCAAAAGAACGCAACATGCTCAAACGCTACGAGGACCCTCCTGTAGATGGATCCACCAAGCCGAAGAAGCATGTAAAACGTAAGAACAGGAGAGGACCACGGGGCTCGACATCGACAGGGCCGATCGACCACCCTCTGCTCTCAGCAACGATCGCCGGTGTCTCAGTGATAACCGCCGACGAGGAGGAAGGTCAGCCAGGTCTCTTCAATCAACAGCAGCAGGAGACACACCGAGATGTTAAGGTTGATGATCAGCTGTCTGAAGATCAAGTCGACCAGGTTACTCGACTGGTAGCAGAGTACAAGGAGGTACTCTCTGACGTCACTAAAGTAGCAAAGGTAGAGGGTTACTGCATACCTTTGCTAGAGCAGCAAGCGGTACGAAAAAAAAACATATCCTGTTCCTCATCAGCTTGTACCACAGGTGAGAGAAGAACTGGCATCTATGATTAATGCAGGAGTAATAGAGAAGTCGACCTCACCGTACTTGAGCCCGATGGTGTTAGAGATGAAGCCTGGGGAGGTGTGCGCATCTGCCTCGACTTCAGGAAGTTGAACTCCATCATAGAGTTTGATGCTGAACCGATGTTCAATCAGAATGAGATCTTCTCGAGGTTAGCTTCCAGTTGCTATTTCTCCAAGCTTGATCTGACAAAAGGATTTTGGCAGATTCCATTAGATGAATTCAGTAAGCGCTGCACTGCCTTCATGACAAGCGAAGGTCTCTTCCAGTTCACAGTTCTTCCGTTTGGACTGGTGAACGCCCCAGCCGTGTTCAACAGAACTATGCGCAAAGTCTTGGGGGGAATTACTGGAGTAGAAGTGTTCGTGGACGATGTGCGCATCCACTCTGCTACGTGGGAAGAACATCTGACCTTGCTAAGGCGGGTGTTGGCAAGACTACAAGAAGTAGGAATTGTTGCAAAACCCACTAAGTGTGAGTTGGGGTGCAAGGAGGACAGGTACCTTGGTCATGTGAAAGGAGGAGGGTTCACCAGGCCACTTTTTTTTTTTTTTTTTTTTTTTTTGCAGGGATATCCCTGCACGGGCCCTAAGCCTCTGGCTGGCCCACTAAGTGTTGCTTGTTTCCGTTTTACTTGGGCGGAGGATGAGTATTTATTACTTGTATGGTCGCTTTAGTAAGATGTTGCCATATGTGTTCTGCTATGTTCTTCTTCTTCTGCTCTGTTGAATGCCAGGCCGCTGCCTGAGAAGATCACCAAGATCAGTGAAGCCGCTCCACCCGCCACCAAGACTCAGGTTAAGTTATTCCTGGGACTTGCAGGGTACTACAGAACTTTCATTCCCAATTTTACGTCTATAGCAACTCCGCTAACTAATCTAACCAAGAAGAATGCACCTGTTAGAGTACGTTGGACAGAAATGGAGAACTCAGCATTCTCGACACTCAAGAAGAAGCTGATTGAAGCACCCATCCTTAGACTACCAGATTCTACCAGGGAGTACGTCCTTCGGACAGATGCCTCAAATACAGGTATTGGTGCTGTACTCATGCAAGAGTACGACGGGGAAATCTGGCCAGTTGCGTACTCCAGATGTAAATTGAGCGATGCTGAGCAGAAGTACTCCACTGTAGAAAAGGAACTCCTTGCTGCTGTCGTGGGAGTAAGGAAATTCTACCAGTATCTCTACGGTAAGCGATTCACGTTTCAAGTAGATCACCAACCCCTCAGCCACATCGGTACGCTTAAAAACGCAAACCCTAGAATAATGCGCTGGGTGTTGTTCCTTCAACAGTTCACATTCCGCGTGGTTTACATAAAGGGAGCCGACAACGTAGGTGCTGACTGGTTGAGTAGGTCAGGGGTGATTAACGAGACGTCGACCGAGGGAGACATGAGCGAGGAAATGCAACGCGAATCACCGGACACTGGTTCCCAGTGTGTCTCTGATATTTCAGCCATGACACAGGTGGAGAGAGGCAGTGGACAGGCTAGTGCCACTCAGGGTTTCAAGGCGTTGAGCCGACCCAGACCTTGAGTTACGTCCGACCACAGTGCCTGCTCAAGACCTGAACAGATAGCCACATGTGATCCGGTGACTGAAGAAATTTATCACTTACCAGAAGAGAATAGTCTAGACGAGGCCCCGCCTCGCCTAGAAGTATAGAAAATGGGGTCCGCTGGACCCGGCTGCGCAACGTGCACTCAGTTCGTGCACATGCAGTCAGCAGTGTGAGGTTTAAACGAGCACCACGCTGTGGAGCTCGATCTTTGTTGGGGGGTGATGTGGGAGTATGTCTCCCAAGATTCTCCCACAGCTGACTTGAATGGCTCATTGCAGTGAGGGTCAAAGGGTCAATGAGTACATGGCCTGGAGGAGAGCGTGAGAAGAGAGGGGAGACGCCAGCAGCATCTGACCTCTGGGGTCAACCGTGCATGGAGAATAACAGCTATGACGTGTTCGTGACGTGTTCATGATGTCACCTCTCCTACTGCTCATCGAACGAGCTAATATGATTGGTTCCCGCTCATTTGCTGCAATGCTATTGGTCAATTGTAACTCCTTTTGTGTTGTGTGCCACGAGATGCCCGGCACCCTTGCAAACTCATTCACGTGAGGGGGGCCAAACCCAGAGGACGTAGCTTTCAGTCTATCGGCCAATAGACTGAACACCGTTTATTCCTCACCGTCAAGTTAACTCGGCGTCGTTGCGATATACCACACTCGCCCAGAATCACGATTGAGTATATTGTTCAGAAGCATAAAGTGACAAATCTCCAGGGCTAAACAGACTGGTATGAGGTAATCCCTGGTGACAAAGATCGTTGTGAGTGACTTAGAGTGAACTAAGGCAGTGCTGCCGCCTAAGTAACCTGTGTGTGTGACTCTACCACAAGTGTACCTGCATGGTACCACAGCCGCCGCCATCCGCCACTCGTCCCGAGCATGTACTCAGTACCTCAGTACCTCGAGCGCCCGCTGCCTCCCTCACCACTACGTGACGTCACCACCTTACGCACCGCCAGTGCCAGTGTGTGTGCGTGTGTCTGTCTGTTAAGCTTACAGCACGCCCTACTCACGAAATCATCTCAAAATACTGCGAGTACTCTCCGTGTCTACGAGCAAAACCAGCTATCAGGTCACCTACGAGTGCTTGTATAAATGGGCCTGACTGAGTGAGTGAGTAAGGAAAGGTACCTTATCTGTAAGTACAAGATCCTGTCATTGTTTATTGTATCTCCGTTGATCTCAGGTATCAATCACAGTTCTCACCTTCTTATACCTGGCACAGGTTATAGGTGAATCGATGGTGAATGCGTGTTTATCTGTGTGGTATCACGGCATTTCATTCGTCTGTGAATGTGAGTTTCACATACACCACACATTTAGTTATTGTAT
Organism: Procambarus virginalis; assembly: GCA_020271785.1. Lineage (NCBI taxonomy): Eukaryota > Metazoa > Arthropoda > Malacostraca > Decapoda > Cambaridae > Procambarus > Procambarus virginalis. The sequence goes on from WNGS01164073.1 coordinate 44,226, forward strand.
GATTATTATTGTGCATGTTATTGCCTTTCCCATTGACAGTGTATTTGTTGATTTATTGCATATCATCATTACCGAGTATCCGGTTGGAACTCTTGTGATCCCTTTGCATACCGGCAGTTAGGTTGCCGTGTTAATGATTGGCTGTCAACTGTGTTAAGTTAGATGTTTCTCCACGAGTGGATACGAGTCGATTAGCCAGACGTCAAGAGTCTCGCTAATACAACCATAGCTTTGCTGACGCCAATCTAAAGTAAATCAAGCACCGTGTGTATTAGTGGTTAAGTTAGTAAATAAACTACTGTTAAGCTTTATGCGGTGTTTCCGTTGAACCACTTCTGAATACTGCCAATATTACTCAAGCCTTCAGCTCTAAGTGTCTTCAACACCGAGTTGCCCAAGTCACTAAACTATAAATGTGATGAGGACCTTAGGAATCCCTTAAAGTGTTACATCATTGAGGAGATTCCAACGACCAACGTGGAGCAGGACCAGGTGAGGCTAGTCTGAGAAGAGACCCACAGGGACTCTAACTCGACATTGCTCCCAGGCCCCGTACGGTTGCTATCGTATTTTCTATTCTACTAATTCCGACAGCTTCGTGAAGCGTCTGCCACATGTACATTGGCGACGTACGCATTGCAGTCGTGAAGCAAAAAAGAAAACCCCCACAGTTACACTTTACTATGTATTAGCAGATGAGTAAACGACCTTAACGACATGTCCAACAACATATTGGTAGTAATGAAGGGAGGAGTTATTAAGGGAAAGCGCCAAGCCATTACGACTACAAAGCACTGGGAAGGGATCAGGATAAGGATTAGGGATGGGATAGGGGAAGAAATGCTGCCCAACCACTGGGAACGAGTCAGGATAAGGATTAGGGATGGGACGGGGGAAGGAATGAGTCTCTCTATTGACCAGACCACACACTAGAAGGTGAAGGGATGACCCTTCACCTTCTAGTGGTGTGTGGTCTGGTCAACATGCTTTAGCCACGTTATTGTGACTCATCGCCTCTCTCTCTCTCTCTCACTCTCTCTCTCTCTCTCTCTCTCTCTCTCTCTCTCTCAAGAAAATCTCAAAATAATCTAAATATATCCTAAAGATAACCTCAAGATAGTCTCAAGATAACCTCAAGACAGCCTCAAGATTGCCCCAAGATAATCTCAAGATAACCTCACTATATCCCTCATGATAACCTCAAGATAATCTCAAGATAAAATCAAGATAAAATCAAGATTACCTCAAGATAATCTCAAGACAACCTCAAGATAATCTCAATGTGGGAAAAACCTGCTGTGATTGATATAAGAGGAGACTGCCAGGGATTTGTACTGAACTAGATTAAAAAATTACTGTCTGCAAATTAATTCAACTAAAATGTCTAGCTAAGGTCGTAAATCCTAGCTCCTCTTTTCCTAATGACAGATAATGGGCTGTAAGGGGCAGGTGGGGTGAGTGAATTAGTTGATAGGTTGATTGCAGTTCCACGTCCACCTGCCAACAGGTATCTCACATCAGCTTGTATTTTATACAAGGATAAGATTTAATAAATTCAGTTATTTAACTGAACACTGGCTCTGTTTAAATCAGAGATTTAAACATACACAGTCTAGCCTAGCACCTTAGCAATTAACAGCCAATACACTTATACTTTAAACAATACAACACTTTAAATTGTAAATTGTAAAGTATGATAAATGACCTTAATGTATGGTCTGAGTACTGTTACTGAGTACTAAAATTATATTCAATTAAATGAACTTATATGATTACTTAAAAAATAACTAAGCAAGCAAATGTTAACTTAATTTATATATTAAGTATATGCAATGTATATGATCAATGTATATGATTAAATACAGTCAGCTTGTTGAATCTCTTCCTACACTCTGGACACTCATGAGTATTTGTTTACTTATTGTACCAACTTTTCTGACAGTGGACACTCATGAGGTTCAGAGCTTGGATAAGACTTTGCTGTACCACAATATTAATAATAAACTCACAGAAATATGAGGCGTTGCCTCGCCTTATTACCGAAAGACAGATTTATAGAATATTAAAGTCACAAGCATACAATTGGCCAATCATATACCAAAATAACATTCAATATACTTCTCTGCCAGTCGGGTGCCTGTCTGACAAGTGTGCCAGACTGAATAAACTCTCTTGGCGAGTTTAGGCACGATATTTTATAAAACAGTGTTGCTGTATGATCTAGTAGCGTCGCTACGGGATTTAACTGGGTTGCAGAAGGATTATAGTTGATGAAGGTGGTGGAGACAAGTGTCACTGAGTGCTCCGCTCTACACTTATAGATATAAATGTTCTAGGATTTTCCTTGTTGATATATTGTCCAGGTACTCCCCCAGTTCTAGAGAGTGTTCACTGGTGATAATGATATTAGATAAGGTGTCCTAAGCCAAATAATGTTGCTAAGGGACCGTCACTGTTCACAGTTGTGTAAACATACGCGTTCTGCCCGCGGGCTGTGGTGGGCGCTCTTGCTCCCAAGATGCTCCTCCCTCTCCCTTGAGAGGTAGCTTTGAATGAATATCGATTGATTATTTTTACAGTCTAGACTTATGATTGAGATAAGATGTGATTATAATAAAATATGATATAGGATTTAAAAATTATAAGTAGTACTTGATAATACCACTGACTCTTAATAAGGATTCGATTTTATCTCTACCGGATACTACGTCAGTGTTCCAAAAAAATTTTAATTAACGAATCCTTCTAGAAGCTTCTGGGTCCTTGAGAGAACATGCACTAAGTCACATAGGCATCTATAGGGCCCTATGGCGTACGTGATCCAAGCGGCATTGTCATCTAGGATCAAGCTATGTTGTGAATCTATTGTGATTCTGATACGATTTTGATATGATTCTGATATGATTTAGATTTTATATAGATATGATATAGATATGATTTGATATGATATTGATATGATATAGAAATAATACATTTCTTAGATGATTATTAGATATGGTGGGTAAAAATTTCCCACATCTTCCAGAGGGAGAGAACTGGCACAGAGTCCTATACTAAGGACAGTAGTAACCATATGTATTTATTTACTCTCCATCGGATTGATAATACAAGTGCAAATTTTGCTTGCACTTTTGTGCGGCTGTCCGTTGTGGACGATTGTGCCTGTTAGGAGTCTGTGGGTCATGTGTAGTTAGGTCTTGAGGTCTCTCAGGATCTAACTGCAGCTGGCTCACTGATTCCATGTGGATGAGTTTGTCCAATGTCTTCAGGGAAGTTGTTCCTTTAGACAGGATCTTGACTATTCTCAAAATCCCCTGGCTATCTGGATGGACTGAGACAACTTTACCTAATGGCCAGTCAGCCCTAGGGCCATCACTGTCTACCAAGACAATATCGCCAGGTTGGAGATTAGATATATTATGTGGGACATTGGCCCCATAGTGATGTTCTCGTAGAGATGTAAGATATTCTTTTGTCCAAACATCATTCCATTTTTGGATTATGCTGGACAGATGCTTATACCCCTGAACCAACTCGCTCTGACTCACATATGAGGGATCTCTGATCTCATCATCCACTAGAGATGGTACTGGAGTCAGAAGTCTTCCATACATTAGGTGTGCAGGACTTAATGGCTCATGTTGAGTAGGATCATCAGACAAGTAAGTCAACGGCCGGTTATTCACCCTTGATTCTATTTCCGTGATTACTGTCTGGAGTTCTTGAAGATTGATTTTCTGACGGTGTAGATATTTTCTCAAGGATCTTTTGACAGTTCCTATTAACCGTTCATAAAATCCTCCGTGCCATGGGGCTCTTGAAGGGATAAATTTCCATCTGCAATGACGCTGTTCCAGTGTGGAAGTAACTGCAGGATGGGAACAGATTTCCCGTAGACATGCTTCTCCAGCTACCAAGTTTGCTCCGTTGTCTGAAATCATCAGCTTGGGGCATGATCGGCGTGCTGCGAATCTGCGGAAAGCTTGAATAAATGATTGAGCAGTCATATCGGGTGTTACCTCTAAATGTACTTGTTGCGGTGGTGGATTTGGGTGGTGTTACCGCTGACGGACCACCCAACCCACAACTCGACAAATGCTCGTATTTCACTAGGAGATCACACTAGGCACCTCTGGCTCTTGGAGAGGGGCTCAACGTCACACGTTTAGGGGATGCGGCTCCAACACGCAGCCTTGTTGTCACGTGCACACACCCACTCGAGCCGCTGTGACTCCCCACTCTCTCCTTATGGAATATGACCTCCTCAATCCCCTTTGTCTTACTAGACTTCTGTCTTACCCTGTCCACAGCAGTGGTTCCTGTTTCTTGCTCTCTCTCTCTCTCCTTCTTTACTATTTCCTGGGAAGCCTCACTGGGACAAGTGCAAACACCAGCAAATTTGAATACATTTACTGGACGAAGTACATAACAATACACGCATACATATAATAATAATGATGAATCCTATACTCTGTACTATTATAATCAGGTTGCACTCCAACACCATCAGAACTCTATCCTCAGCTTGCTAAGTGGTATTCTATCTCTTGGTATTACCTAATATTATCAACCTCCTCAAGTAGATTAAGACTTACAATATAATGTTACACTACCATCAAGAGAATGTATACATATATATATACCTATAAACACATATAAGGCAAATCAGCATTTGAAAGCAATAACATACATATATATATATCAGTATAAATGATCCGTGCCACACAACGAATCAATTGACCGTTCTATCAGTCTTAGAATACATATATATCTGTAGGTACTCCTGCCTACGTCTGTAACTCTAAACTTCAATATACACTTCTTGGCACATAAATGGCAAATGATCACTCACCTCTCACTGCGTCGTTCACGCTAATGACAAACACTCTCACCTCCATACAAGTGATCATTTAGAACTATTTCACTACCCTGACAACTTCAGGTTCCTCAGGGCTTAAACACCAGGATCCTCTGCAGCTCCTCCAGGCTGCTACCATGAAGATTCCTTGAACAACTATGGTGATTCCCTAATCCTATTAGGATCATCCACAGCTCTCCTGGCTGCTGCACCATAAAGTTTCCTCGAATAACTGTGGCACTTCACCACCTCTACAGAAGCACGTGACACTCCTCCTCACTGCTTCTCCTCACAGCTCGAGGTCCTCTCCTCCACTGACTCGGAGTCTCACCAACTACTCCTTCTGTGCTGGCTTCGAAGTCCTCAGCAACTTCTTCCCCAAAGAACAAACCTGCAACCCATTTGCACTCCAATAAAATGTTTCCCCTTTAACTCATAAACAAATTAATCACATAATATCTTTGTCTCCAATCCCTATCTGTCTTCTACATTTAATGAGAGTGGACTCCCCCGTGGGCGAGTCCATGCGCCACCTCGCTGGGCGAGCCTCACTCACGCTGGGAGGGGCCTCCTCCCTCAGGAGCCGGGCTCCTTCAGTTGCCCGCCAGCGCTCAGAGAAGACGGACGTCGCTCCGCGCTCCTCCCACTTCACTCTCTTATTTTAGGCTTTCTGCCATACCAAAACATTTCTAACTTAAAAATAAACATTGCTACTGTCGCTGGGCACACGACCAACTACAAGCAAACACTATGAACTGGCTTAAATCGGGCTTACCACAGATTATCTGGTCGAGGGCGCTTCTCCCTCTGACAACGTCTGACCAGGGCGCTTGTCACAGCCCACAAAACTGTCACTGGGCGGCTTAATACTCTCTCCTCGCCGTCCAGGACTTGAGACCACAACGTCTTCAGCTCGATTCAACAGCTGGAACGTCTGCACCTTCTCTTCTCTTGGAGATAATATCACTAGGGGTTCCCTCCTGGCGGGAGCTCGTCAAAGCGCGGCTCCTCCCCTGCGATGTCTGGCCTAAGTGAGGTCATCGCCCTCCACAAGCGAGCCTCACGCCTCCAGTAACTTGTCCACATCTTCCAACAAGTCATTTATCTGTTTTCTAGTTCATTGCCCATAATCTCAAACTTTTATATAAATTCAACACACCATCTTACCTCTGTGTTATCGCCTCTATAATTCCTGGACCTTCCAGTTAGGTCAGGCTTGCTGAATAACTCTCAAGGGTGAGACTCGTTTCTCCTGCAGGCTGAGATCATAACAGTACTGCCTGGTGGTAGCACAGGTGAACAGACAGATGTATGCCTTGAAAGGTTGCTTATCTGGAGTCCCTGTTAGATACATGCTCCTGTATAATCTACTCCGGTCGTTTCGAAAGGATGTAGATGGACCACACGTTCTTTTGGTAGAGGTGGTGGCCCTGGATAAGAGCAAGTTTTTGCATCGTACCTTCGGCATATCATGCAATTTTTCAAGATTGATTTGACTGACTGTCTTCCCTGAGGAATCCAGTACTGTTGTCTGATTTGTGTGAGTGTGTCTAACACTCCTCCATGTTTGATGATTTGTTGATGTGTATGTAACACAATCAACCTGGTGATCCAATGATTTTTTGGTATAAGCCATGGATGCACGGTATCTAGATTGACATCTGCGTGTTTAAGTCTCCCTCCACAACGCAGAATGTTGTGATTTTCTTGGTCTATCCCAGACCGAGATTGTGTTTTAACTTATGCGGAAGATTTTCATAGTTATTACCATAAGTTTCTCTCTGGGCTTGTCTTACCCAATAGATAAGTGCATCTGGAAAAGTGTATTTTATACCTTTTTCCTGAGATATTGAAACACGTTCTGTGTTACATTGATTAATTTGATGAGCGAGGAGTAACGAGTACAATCCAAGACTGATATTTGAGCTTGCTGCCTGGTGGTAGTTATGGTTTGTGTCGTGATGACGTGCGGCTTTTGTTCAGGCCAACTGCCATTCACTAACCATCTAGGCCCATAAAACCAAATATCTGCCTTTGCAAATTGTTTAAACGTCATACCTCTTGATAAGAGATCAGCTGGATTATCTTTTGTGGTACATGCAACAATGAAAGCCTGCGGAAATTCTTTAATTTCCGAGACGCGATTTTTATTTTTACATAGGGAGTCGGACAGTTGTCGTTTCGTACCCATTGTAAAACAGCTTCATTGTCAGACCATATAATGACATCTTTGATGTTCATGGTAGACAAGACTTGTTTGATATGCACAGCTAAGCGTATGGCAGTTAGCAGTGCTGTTAGTTCCATCTGAGGCAAAGTCCTCCTTTTTAATGGAGCGACTCTGGCCTTAGAGGTGATAAGATACGATTGATTAGAAGTCACTAAGTAAGCACAAGCTCC
>WNGS01164073.1:63730-75979 GCA_020271785.1 Procambarus virginalis
GTTTTCCTATCATTACTGGTGGAGGCATTTCTATTGTTAACGTTGGTGTTAACAAATTCCGCCATAAATCTGACTGGTGGAACTCATAAAATAGCATGTATAGCCTCTACTTCAAGACCTATCTCAATAAATAGCTGTAAAAGGTGTAGAGATATGAAATAATGTTTTTTTTGGGAGATGATCGCCAACCAGCTTAATATTTTTTTAGGGAGCTTTGTAATGTTATTTGTTTCCAGAAGTCCCCTACTAAAAGGTGAGATATCCTCCATACTTATCCCCCTATGGTGTAAACATAGGGGTAGATCATCTGTTAGTCTAGCTATTTCAGGTCTTATGTGTTTATTGTCAATTAAGAGCCAGTACCCTTTGTTAGAAGAGAATGGCTGTTCTGTCATTATCTTCCCTTCACTAATGAAGGAGTTCATCTCATCAGATGACAACCTTCTTAGTCCCCATTGGACAATTTCTTAGTCATACAACTCCCATAAAGTGAGTTGAAATCTAAATACAGTAAGAATGAAGATCTATCCTCCTGGGGGGTTAAAAGATGGGTTGACGTAGCGGTTGTTAGCTCTGGCATAACTCCTAACTGCAGTTGTAAAACCCCCTCGTATGTTTTGTGACAAGAGATTGTGTAACGCGACATCTGCACTTAACTCCAACGATATTTTGCTGCTTTTCAAGAAGCAGTCGTAGGAGTAGCCCGGAGGCTACAGTAATGGGTCATTTCTAATGAATAGATATAATTTAGAATTACCCTGTGGTGGGTAAAAATGTCAGCCAGTAAACCAGCGTCACACTTCAAATAAATATTGATATAGTCCTTTAATGACCTACACCCTGTTGCCTCCCATACTAATTTAGAATGTCTATATTCATCCAAAGTGATGGTTGATTTGTTTAAGGAGCTGTAAAACATTTCAATAGGGGGGAGTGTTTCATCATTAAAGCAGCTGATTTTTGTGACATATTCATAAGGGAAAAACTGCTTACCCATTAAGAGTAGGTGGTGATTCTCTTCAGGTAAACCTTCTATCATTGAGTGAGTGAATGTTAAGGGGCTGGCTGAATCAATGTGGGTCTTTGCTAGGGACGAAAGACTGCCTGTAATAAAAGCCAGTGAATCAAGAAATTTAATGTTGCCTATTTCTACCTTAAGATATTTAGTCTCTTGCCTCATGAGGATATTGCTCTTATTATTTGAACCAATGGCAAACTCCCTCAAAATTAAGCCCATGTCATAAGACATATTGTGGGCAATTAGGACTAAACTCTCTAGAGCATTCTTGTGGCGAAGGTTGCAATAGTTACAGAGCTCCTTTATAATTGAGCTTTTCCCTAAGGTGATCATGGTGTTGAACCTTGAAATTGGTGGGGGTAAATATCTCCTCACAAAACTGGCAGTGTGTCTGTTTCCTAAAATGAACCATATCCTCAAGAGACATGTCTATCTCATATTTGGGCAGGCTGGATCTGATAATTTCCCATTTGGTGGCAACTCTCTCCATGAAATGTGTGACACAGTCCCCACCAAAAAAGTAAATTTATCAATGACGGAGTGGTTCCTATCAACAATTATATAGCTGTATGCTATAGGTCTATGTATGGCTGTAACAGAACCTAGACAATCCTCAGTACTTAGTATGCTCTCGAAATCGAAAAAGCTATGTGGGATGGAGGGTAACCATTCCCTGTATTTTTAAAATGAAGGGTGTCCCCCTCCTGAGGATAAATCCTTTTCTGCGTGATGTCACAGGAAGAGAGTGATTTGTCAGATCGGTAGAATTTTGATATTCTGAAAGACAGTTTCTACTTAAAACTGTCTTTCGCCTGTGGCTGCGAGTAAAGTTCCATAGAAACTTGTTGAAGTCTTTAATAAGACTTACATGAGACTCACCCAACAACAATAATGGTACTATGTCTGAGTACTGTCTGCTGCCACGACGACAAAGAGAGACGTGATAGACACCGTCTGTATGTTTGTGAATTGAATACAAAAAAATGGAGAGTTAATTCCTATTCTCCAATTTAGAGATATCCTCCCATGAGAGAGGGAAGATAATGGTCGTATTTGACCATTTTCCTAACCCTAGAGTGAGACTATACAAGTCTCCCTATAAGTTTTCCATTTCCATCCTTGTTGTGACGCCTGAAAGCGCAGCAATGCATTGAATAATGCATGTTCTATTGTTACCAACAGGGTTTGGGTTGAAGACCTCATGTCGCCCCCTTAAAAAAGGAGGGGGTGGGGGGTAAGGGACATAATCCCCCAAAACTGACCTTACACTACCATTACAGATAACGATTTTGAGGAAATCAACATTAAATAATATAAAACCACTTCCCTCTGTTTCTGATAGGAGATCCTCCAGTCGTGTAATCATATAACCCACCCAACTATCAATAAGATCACCCACCTTCTCAAGAGTTACCAGCCTAGCAGGTGTCGTTATGAAGTGTTCCCTATAGTCATCATCTTCTGTGAGACGCTGTTTTAAAGTGTTACCTTCACTTCAAGGAAGATTTTGAATGATGAAGTAAAATTGCCATGACCCACGAGAGAGTTCATGTAATTCTCTATTTCGTTGGAGTAAAGGTCTCTAAAGTTGCTTAGGAGACCTACAGGATCTGTGGCAAAGGCTGAGGGGATGGAATATTCCATTCTAGTAAAGAGATCCCACAGGGCCCCCACCCTATTAATTAAGTGAGGGATGTCTATAACATCCCCCCCCCTTCTGAGGAATTTCCATCACTTTTTATGTCACTATCTCGATTGTTGTCATGGGGTCTAAGACCACTAGGACCTGCATGAGGGATGTCACCACCATCACCACCACCATCATCACCACCATCATCATCACTCATCTCTTCCTCCCCCCCATTTGCAATGGGCTGTCAACCCCCAGTACCACCTAAGAGGCTATTGTTACGCTGGGCTTTGGGATGAAGTTCCTCTCCTACCTGCCTCTGAACCACCCCTAGAAAAATAATAATAATAATAATAGTAATAATAATAATAATAATAATAATAATAATAATAATAATAATAATAATAATAATAATAATAATAATAATAGTAATAATAATAAAAGGCAACACCCCCCCTACTAAACCCCATGGCATAACATCTCAAGAAAGCTTCTTAAGATAATAAAACTGGTGAGAGGGTTTATTCACTCACCATGGGGACATGATTGTAAATATTCAGAGGCCAAGTGCTCACACAAAGTGACCCCACAACTGCCGCAGGTGAATGTGGGGTGAGGCTTCGAGGTGGTGTTTCCACAAAAGAGGCATACAAATCCATGCTCTCTGCTAGGTGGGCGACGTTCACCTCCTAACAAGGAATAGCATATAATTATATAAACACACTCCCTCGCCTTCATGAAGATAGGGAAACCATCTTAATATTTCTCATTTGAAATAAATACGCACAAATAAATAAATAAATACATAAATAAAATAAAAAAAGGGCTTACCTCCACCACAGGTTCTCCTGTGAAGTCAACTAGACTGAACACATAGAGTTTCCCAACAAGAGAGGCAGCAATAAGTCGTATGCACAAAGTGTGGTGATGAGCTCGAGCCACAGACGTTGCAAATATCTCCTGGGAGCAACATCACACTTCACCTAGGAAAAATATATTTAAATATATATATATATATATATATATATATATATATATATATATATATATATATGCGAACAAGCCTGAATGGTCCCCAGGACTATATGCAATGGTTCGAGTCACTTCTGGGGTGTGAGTTTTCAGTTGCAAATAGTCCTGGGGACAATTCAGGCTTGTTCGCATTTGTGTTCGTCACGTGTTGCCCCAAAAATGGAGGTGATTTGATAAAATGCTATGCCCAAGATTACCATCCGAGTGCCGCCGGGGAAGTGGTTCAAATAGCTTCGGCTATCACTTCCTTATGTCCGGTCATGATGGTCAAGCGGATTAAGGCATCCCTGTACATACCAGTTGCGTTGCTCCTGGCAGTATGGGTTCGAGTCACTTCTGGGGTGTGAGTTTTCAGTTATATATATATATATATATATATATATATATATATATATATATATATATATATATATATATATATATATATATATATATATATATATATATATATATATATATATATATATATATATATATATATATATATATATATATATATACATATATATATTTATATATATATAAAAACAGGAACCCCTCAGCCAAGAACACGGTCCTGGGAACAATGTACCCAGAGGCGCACCCAGAGGGGACCGAGACCCAAAGGAACGTGTCGGGTTTGTGACGAATCTCACCGCCTTAGATACGATGGAACCCTACGTCAGCACAATGGCTGTAAGGGTTCATGGACGGTACCTGTAGAGAGGGAAGGCCCACAGGTCCTCCCGGCACCCCCACACATCCCAACAAACTTCATGTCATCAGACCACCTCCTGGGGGCCATCAAAGCATCCACCACTAGAACTCTTCCCCACACTCCTAAAGCAGCGCGCCCATTTACAGCAGGGAAATATACAGACCTTCTAAGGAAAGTGAATGAACGGTCTGAAATCTTAATGTTTCAGCCACCATCAAAGCATGGCATAATTTGCTCCTGTTTGGCAATACTTGCTTAGGCGTACCTGCAAGAGGAGGCAAGTCACTAGCCTCATCAGTCACTAGGGCAATAAATAATTTCCCCAGAGCTGACAACTTGATCGCCATCCCTCCTCAACGCAAAAACCGTCGTGGAAGACCCAAGAGTTCCAATAATAATTTTAAGCTTGGAACACAAGTGACCAAGAAAATTGAAGAGGGCAACACAGTAGGGCAATTAAGTTACTTACCAGTGAAGAAACAATCGCCCCTAGAGATACAGCAACTGCCGACTCACCCTCCCAGAGTACCATGGGAACCCACTGCTCAGGACACAAATGTCCCAGACATGGGACCTCTGTTCCTCCAAGCATCAGAGGTATATAAATCCATCATGTCATTTCCACCAGGCTCAGCAGGGGGATACACTGGAGTAAGACCTCAAGGAGATGACAAACCCAGTTCTCGGCGAAGTTGCCGAGACACTACTGTCAGAGATCACGAAGTTTGTCATGACTGTCTCTCCGGGTTGATCCCAGATACAATTAAACCCTTCCTCTTCGGAGCATCCCTTTGTGCCCTTAAGAAGAAGGATGGTGGAGTCAGACCCATTGCCGTGGGCAACACACTTCGGCACCTTGTTGCTAGGGCAGCTGTCAGAAAAATCAGCATAGACGCTGCAACGATGCTTCAACTAGGTTTTGGTGTCCCCCCATGGCTGTGAAGCAGCAGCTCATGCAGCACGAGCCTATATCAAGGACCTCCCAGAAAATAAGGCATTAATTAATTTAGACTTTAAAAATGCCTTCAACCAGGTAAAAAGGGATGTGGTACTGGAAGCAGTTCGAACCAGCTTTCCTTGTCTACTTCCTTTCGTTTCAGCAGGGTACAGTAGGAATCGACACTGTTGTTTGGGGAACATGAAGTTGTTTCCGCAGAAGGTGTCCAGCAGTGAGACCCACTTGCCCCTTCCCTTTTCTGCATGGCAGCTAAGGAGGTCACAAGCAGGTTGTCCAGCGAATTCATCACCTGGTTTCTGGACGATGGCACCCTGGCAGGGACACAGGAATCCCTGCTAGGAGATCTTCAGCTAGTGAAATCTAGGGGAGATGNAACCTACCCACTCGTGCTCTCAACCTACCCACTCGTGCTCTCAACCTACCCACTCGTGCCCTCAACCTACCCACTCGTGCTCTCAACCTATCCACTCGTGCTCTCAACCAACTCACTTGTGCCCTCAACCTATCCACTCGTGCCCTCAACCAACCCACTCGTGCTCTCAACCTACCCACTCGTGCTCTCAACCTACCCACTCGTGCTCTCAACCAACCCACTCGTGCCCTCAACCTACCCACTCGTGCCCTCACCTATCCACTCGTGCCCTCAACCTACCCACTCGTGCCCTCAACCTACCCACTCGTGCCCTCAACCTACCCACTCGTGCCCTCAACCTACCCACTCGTGCCCTCAACCTACCCACTCGTGCCCTCAACCTACCCACTCGTGCTCTCAACCAACCCACTTGTGCCCTCAACCTACCCACTCGTGCTTTCAAACTATCCACTCATGCCAACAATCTACTCACTCATGCCCTCATCCTACCCAGCCATGCCAAGAACCTACCCACTCGTGCCCTCAACCTATCCACTCGTGCCCTCAGTAGTAATTTTAGAGCCAGATAGGGACACTTATCAGACAATGGAATCAGAGGCGGGGAGCCAGATAGTCCCACTCCATATTTGGTCATCAGAGGTGGTTGTGGCAGAGGTAAAAAAAAAAAACAGTGTAGATAGGTATCCATTATGTACCACAATGATCATGTTCTTTATACAGCAAAGTTTGGTGATATATCTAAGTAATATAAATGTTTATATATAATTTGAATAATAAACACAGGTGAGTGCCAGTTACACCCTCTATGGGGTGGGGGTAAACAGGTTCTTTTCAGTAGGGTGGTGCACCCCTCGTACCTAATGGCCTTGAGTGTCAATAGGGAGGTCCCCCCGTACCCCGCCTCGCACCTGACGACCTCGACTGTGGCGTAAGGGAGGCTCAGATCCACGCCCCAAACTGGTCTTAAAGGTGCTTATATTTAAGGATATATGGGCGAACAAGTCTGAATGGCCCCCCCCAGGGCTATGTGCATATATATATGTCCAGGACTATATAGGATATATATATTATATATATATATATATAATATATATATATATATATATATATATATATATATATATATATATATATATATGTCGTACCTAGTAGCCAGAACTCACTTTTTGGCCTACTATGCAAGGCCCGATTTGCCTAATAAGCCAAGTTTTCCTGAATTAATATATTTTCTCTAATTTTTTTCTTACCAAATGATAAAGCTACCCATTTCATTATGTATGAGGTCAATTTTTTTTTATTGGAGTTAAAATTAATGTAAATATATGACCGAACCTAACCAACCCTACCTAACCTAACCTAACCTATCTTTATAGGTTAGGTTAGGTTAGGTAGCCGAAAAAGTTAGGTTAGGTTAGGTTAGGTAGGTTTGGTAGTCGAAAAACAATTAATTCATGAAAACTTTGCCTATTAGGCAAGTCGGGCCTTGTATAGTAGGCTGAGAAGTGCGTTCTGGCTACTAGGTACGACATATATATATATATATATATATATATATATATATATATATATATATATATATATATGCCCAACTTGCCTAAACACGCAAGAGTTTAGGTGTCTATGCTTATGCCCAACTTGCCTAAACACGCAAGAGTAGTTATTCAACTATAGAACACTTTCCCACCAGTGCTTCTGTGGCTTCTGTGCTGGTTACTCTTGCGTGTTTAGGCAAGTTGGGCATAAGCATAGACACAGTGTCTTCCCATATTCAACAGGGACTTGATGAAAAACGTAAATTTGACCCCTCACTTCCTCTAGTGGTCTTGGGAGATGGTGGTCTTTGGGGTGTTGAAATACCCCAGAATTACCATCTCTTTTAAGGCTCTGAGTGTGGTGCAGTGGGTTAACACGTTACCTGTTATGCCTGGAGTTGGAAGGCTTCTGTGATGGCTAGGGTTCGAGTCTCCTGGTGGGAAAGTGTTCTATAGTTGAATATATATATATATATATTAGTATATTTTGGTAGCAGTCTTTCCTGTAGACATATATTATTAAATATGACCGAAAAAGTAAGATTAATAATTCTAACACGAATTTTCTCAATGTTTCTTATATTCTTTTTCAATGTTGATGGTAACTGAAAAATCAATTCTCCAAAGTTCATTTTTATTTCTAGTCTGACGCAACACTTGAGCGCGTTTCGTAAAACTTTTACATTTTCAAAGACTTTAGTTTACACACACACAACTATAACTGAACAGAGTTTAAACAGCTTTTCTTTTTTATACCTGCATTTGGGTGAGGTGACATGTTACAATGGTTTGGGATGAGGTGAAAACAAACTTTCAACACAACACAGAACACGAAACAATGGGCAGAAGGCCTATTGGCCCATATTTCTTGACGCTTCTATATTGGAGCGGAGTCTTGAGGTGGGTAGAATGTAATTGTGCGTTAATTGGCTGTTGATTGCTGATGTTGACTTCTTAATGTGTAGTGCCTCGCAGATATCTAGCCGCCTGCTATCGTTGTATCTATCGATGGTTTCCGTGTTTTTGTTGGTGATGGTCTGGTTGTGGGAAGAGATTATATGTTCCTTGATAGAGCCACGTTGCTTATGCATCGTTAATCGCCTGGAAAGAGATGTTTTTGTATTGCCTATATACTGAGTTCTTTGGGGCTTACAGTCCCCAAGTGGGCATTTGAAGGCATAGACGTCATTGGTCTCTTTGAAAGCTTTCTGCTTTGTGTCTGGAGAGTTTCTCATGAGTAGGTTGGCAGTTTTCCTGGTTTTATAGTAAATCGTCAATTGTATCTTCTGATTTTTGTCTGTAGGGATAACGTTTCTATTAACAATATCTTTCAGGACCCTTTCCTCCGTTTTATGGGCTGTGGAAAAGAAGTTCCTGTAAAATAGTCAAATAGGGGGTACAGGTGTTGTGTTAGTTGTCTCTTCAGAGGTTGCATGGCGTTTCACCTTCCTTCTTATGATGTCTTCAACGAAACCATTGGAGAAGCCGTTGTTGACTAAGACCTGCCTTATCCTACAGAGTTCTTCATAGACTTGCTTCCATCCTGTGCTGTGGCTGAGAGCACGGTCGACATAAGCGTTAACAACACTCCTCTTGTACCTGTCTGGGCAGTCACTGTTGGCATTGAGGCACATTCCTATGTTTGTTTCCTTAGTGTAGACTGCAGTGTGGAAAACTCCGCTCCTTTCCATGACTGTTACATCTAGAAAGGGTAGTTTCCCATCCTTCTCCATCTCGTAAGTGAAACGCAACACAGAATTCTGCTCAAATGCTTCCTTCAGCACTTGCAGATGTCTGACATCGGGTACCTGTGTAAAAATGTCGTCAACATACCTACAGTATATGGCCGGTTTCAAGTTCATATTGACTAAGACCTTTTGTTCGATGGTACCCACGTTGAAGTTCGCAAACAGGACACCTAGGGGAGAACCCATGGCGACCCCATCTACTTGCTTATACATGTGTCCATCCGGGCTCAAGAAGGGCGCCTCTTTAGTACAAGCTTGGAGTAGTTTCCTTAGAATATTTTCTGGTATGTCAAGAGGAGTACAGGCCGGATCACGATACACTCCAGTGATGCTTGTAGTGATAATGACGAAGATCAACTGGACATGGGTGCCCGCCTCGGGCCGCGCACGCCACATCCCAGATGGTTCAGCCGGGACAACTTTAAAGTCATGGTGACAGGTGATGTGCTGACTAAAGAGGAAAAAGCTGTAATAGAGCACTACAACCGGTATCGGGAGACAGTTGCTTTCCTCAAACTGCAGACTGATGAAGTACAAAAGAACAATGGCGGCCTCTGAATCTCATAAAATAAGTACAGTGTCATCAAGATACTCAGTTGGAATATTGTTTCTCTTAGAAAACGGTATTCAGACCTCCATCATAAGGTTATGACTGAAGACATAGACTGTCTGCCTCCAAGAAACCCTAACTCCCGCAGGTAAAACCCAGCAGAATTTGCCTAGTTATCAGTGTTATAATGCAAGATAAAAAATACGTGTCTCATGTATGTTAAAAAATCCCTGCCACATGAGCCACTTCCCGCCCAACAACGAGAGGGGTTTCAATATCATGGTATCCGGGTACACGTTGGTAACTCTACACTTAATGTTTTGAATGCCTATGCACCTACTGGCCTCCTCCAGTATACTGACTTACCTAGTTTTGCACATACTGATTCTACAATATTAATTGGGGATTTAAATGCTAAACACAAACAATTAGGGGATCAACTCACAAACACCAACGGGAGAAGATTGTTGGCACTTCTCGATGCATATGGTGATGTTCAAATTATCAGTAAGAATCAACCAACGCAAATATATGGAGGTATTCTAGATAGGTGCATTGGCTTTAACCTGTCATACACAA
The DNA here is from genome assembly GCA_020271785.1 of Procambarus virginalis. Taxonomy (NCBI): domain Eukaryota; kingdom Metazoa; phylum Arthropoda; class Malacostraca; order Decapoda; family Cambaridae; genus Procambarus; species Procambarus virginalis. The sequence continues at coordinate 73,848 of WNGS01164073.1, forward strand.
CTCATGAGACTGATATTATGGATGACTTAATGTCTGACCATTTAGCCATAACAGCTAACATACACGTGGCTAATGTTGACCTACCTGGCACTAAGCTGAGTAGACGCAGGCTAACAGTAAGGAAAGAGCAAGAAAAATTCTTTATAGACAGCATAGAACATTGGTATAACAATTATGAGCCTGAGAATGTACAACAGTTTTATGATGACCTCGTAAATGAAACCTATGAGGCCATCAAAAATAGTGAGTCACACCAAACAAAAAGACGTACTGGGAAACAGGTCAGACACAACCAGTACTATGATGATGCTAAACTGAAAGAGCTTAAATCATTGCTAGACAGACAGGTAAAGCATATAAGAGCCTTAGAACTCCTCAAATGTTAAAACTGTTTCAGGCCGCGCTTGCAGCGGCAAGGGAGAGAATGACTGAACTGAGACAAAATGAATGGGAGGGTTTTGTTAGTGGACTTAACCTGCATACTCCCCTGGGCAAAGCCTGGAAAGGCATAAACAAAATTATTGAAAAATAGTAGACAAGTTTCACACCCAAACCCGCAACAGAAAGCTAATCAGTTAATTGCAAAATGGGCTCAGGTTTCCAGCCTTGGAATGTTACCAGCTAGCACTAGGGAGAAATTGCAGAGAGGTCCACAGACAGAAATTCTCTCATAAATTTCATGTTGAGCAAGCAACATGATGAATGTGATGTTCCATATACAGATTATGAATTGGATGCAGCCCTCTCCAGGGGCAGTAGCACTGCTCCTGGTGAGGACGGTATCACCTATGATATTCTAAGACTCCTACATCGTGTACCCGGTAACCCATTATTAGAATTGTTTAATGCGAGTTATGTCACTGGGCAGTTGCCAGTATCATGGACCACCAGTCTTACGGTACCTGTACCAAAGCCTGGCCAACCTGATGCTTTCCGTCCCATCTCACTGACCAGTTGCATGTGCAAAACCTTTGAGAGAATGGTGCTTAATAGATTATTGTATAGAGTTAAAGAGCACATGTCACCTGATATCAATGGTTTCACACATGGTAAAAGTGTACACAACTGTATCACAACCTTTCTCACTGTTCATGGAGATAAAAGGCACAAGTACACAACATTTCTTGATTTAAAAATGCCTTTGATATTGCTAATAGGGAAGTGATTATGTACGAATTAGCGAGAATGGATATAGGGGGACATTTATTACAATGGATACGAGGCTATCTTACCAACCGAAGTCCTCTGCACTGTTCCAAGGCTACAAGAGTGAAACTAAAATAATGCAACTAGGCACCCCACAAGGAGGAGTACTTAGTCTACCTTGTTTAATGTTCTAATTAATGCCTTACTAAAATCAATCCCAACTAGTCCGGCAAACATCACTATCAGCTATGCAGATGACATCCTTGTGCATACTAAAACCCACCGCGAAATGCAAACAGTCTTAATTGTATACATACAGCTTGTGAGAGCCTGGTCTTGTAATCAACGCTGCTAAAACTAAGGTATTTAACAGACAAATTGGCAACCGCAAAAGTGGACCACGAAAACTTAAGATAGATAATATACCAATAGACTATGTCTCTTCTTTCAAATACCTTGGAGTCTCTGTCCCTTGTACCTCAACTGCAGTCAATAAGTTACATCAACAATGTAGAGACAGACTCAAGGCTCTCAGAACTGTAGTGGGGTACAGCCCAATATATGTGTTAATATTAGAATAGCAAGAATGATGTATTAGCGTATATAAGTCTTTGATAACTATCATGCACCAGCTTTGGTCCTGCAAAATGGCAAAAGTATGATAGACTTGAAAAAANAGAGAGAGAGAGAGAGAGAGAGAGAGAGAGAGAGAGAGAGAGAGGTCTACAATTGCTCTGAATACTGTGATTGATCTACTAAACTAACAACTTGAACTGCCATTATATATTCTGAGTCCTTAAGTACCTTTTAGATCCTTTAATGTCGAATTGGTTCATTAAACATGTACTATTTAATGTCAATGTTTACATCAGAAGCCTGAGGTGATTGCTGAACATAACCAGGATCGTACAGCAGTTCAAAGTCGATTCATCAAGCATTTACGTGCGCTTACTAGTTATACACCTCTTATCTTGAGCATGAAGGGT
>WNGS01164073.1:88857-99117 GCA_020271785.1 Procambarus virginalis
GAAAGTTTTCTAGATATTTGCTCACAATTCAAGAATTCAATCCCACATTGGATATATTCCGGAAGCAAAATGTTGTAGCCAATGCGTTTTCTCGAGACTAGCTGCGATTCAGTTAATTAAATTTACCCCGCATTAGATGCCACAGTATAAAACGGAACAGAGACAAGACCCATATGGGCACCCTTCATTAATTGTTGACTAAGCAAGACACTCGCCCGATTCAAAACCCGCCAGTACCATTGAAAGAACTAGTTTTGTTAGACAATTTACTGGTAATTTACTTTACAATGTAAAGCTAGGGACAGCCCCGAGGAAATGTGTTGTCAGTTAGTTTTCCAGCTGTCTCCTTGGTACCACTGTGTTAAAATTATCCATGATGCTCCTGCAAGTGCACATCCAGGAAAGGAATCGTACAATCCCAACAAGGCCAATTGAAATATTTTTTGGCCAAAAATGGCTAGGACATGACTCATTATTGTGGGTGTCTGTGTATAGCTGAGATACTCTTGGTAGTAAGGTTGATGTAAAGTCATTCCTGGTTACTGACTTTAATAAAATAAACGATTACATGACTAGGCTCCCAAGCTTGGCAGGCGTCCGTGTGCTGTTTACCTTCTCCTGGCGTCCCGCCGCCGCACATAGAAAACGGATGGTACCATTTTCTGTGAACATGACATCCCTCCTTTTCTTTAAAAAGAATGAATACAGGATGTCTACCATGCTTGTAGCACAAAGCAAAGTTATTGACACAAAGTAAGTTATTAACATATCAAGAGATATTGCATACATTTAACATTAATTAAACACACAAAGAATTTAAACAATCTTTCCACAAAGGATTTCAATGTTAAAAATACATATGCAATGTTAAACCAAATGAAAGAAACTGTAATACAAAGTTACAAAATATTGAATGAGAGATCTGCATTATTCAAACAATATTAAATTTAGTTTAGCATAACAAGTAAATACTTTGCATTACATAGGAACACAATTAATCATCATATCGTGTAGGGCGTTTAACATGTCGTTTTGGACGAGAGTCCTTAAATACAAAAACATCCCTCGATGAATTGTTTATCGAGTTATAACTCATTTTTTCTTTTTCTTTTGCACGACTTTGCACTTCATCATTTTCTACACTAGTTGGAATCACTTTGAAATAAGCCATATTACGTGTTATACTATGATCTCTATTACTCGCTGTTACCATAGTTCCTTTTACACTAATCACTTTATATGTTTTGTATCATACGGCATATCTAGCTTTCCCTCTTTTTTTTTTTAACGAGAACAGTATCTCCAACCTTTATGAATTGTTCCTTTGCACGTTGATCATGAGCAATTTTCATTTTGCCCTTGGCTAGTGCATCCTTCTGAGCGAGACGTTTATCCGTTACTTTGGCTGGCATGACAGGTAGTGCGATTCTCATAGGACGTCCAAATAAAGTTCGCCAGGCGACTTGCCCAGTGTTCCATGCGGTGTTGCACGGTAGTTCCTGAGAAAAGCATACATAGCTTGTTTCCAGGATCGTCCTTCGGCATGAGCACAGCGTACAGCTTTCATGAGAGGTTGCATGAATCTCTCGACTTCTCCATTTGCTTGTGGATGTAGTGGCATCACACGGCGGTGTTTGAATCCAATATGCTCAGCAAAGTTGACAAAGTCTTGTCCATTAAATGGCGGTCCATTGTCCGTCTTGACAACTTCAGGAATGCCAAAGTTTGAAAAGATCTTGTCGAGTTTCGGGATGACAGCCTTTGCAGATGTGGAAGTGATGATTTCTACTTCTGGATAACGTGAGTGATCATCAATGACTACCATCAAGTACTCTCCAGTTGGTAGCGGTCCACAGAAGTCCATCGATACTTCCATCCATGGTGCAGCAGGTAGTGGTGAAGGTTGTAGGTTGTTGGTCTTGAAGTATCCACTGCAGCTTGGCAAGGGACACAGGCATCATGCATGTCCTTAGCTTGACGATCAATGCCAGGAAACCACACCTTTTCTCGTAGCAGCTGTTTGGTCCTTACAAGACCTTGGTGTCCTTGATGTGCAAGCTTCAGAGCACGTTGCTGGAGAACAGCTGGAATGACGATACGAGTACCTCGCAGCACGGTGTCGCGTTGTTGCGTAACACTTAATTCTGTCTGGATGCGTTCAAGTGCTTTGAATGCATCTTGGTCAACTCCTGAGGGTGGGATGCGTGGAACTTTTTCTTAGTCAATGCATCCACTGTTGCTTGCAGAGTTGGGTCCTCTAGGGTTGCAGTACGGATTTCATCAAGAGTGAGAGCCTTAGGGACTGCATCACAGGTTACAGAGTGTACATATTCCTCGGCAACTTGCTGATGCTTGGTGATGGTGAAACTGTTGGCAGGATGTCGACTGATGTAATCAGCGGGATTGCCTGCACCTGGCTTGTATTTCACCGTAAGTTGTATGGTTGCAGACGAAGAGCCCATCTCTCAATGCGAGCTGGTGGTTTGGACTTTGGATTATTGAAGATGGTCTCCAACGGTTTGTGGTCATGACTATCGTGGTAAAGGGTGCACCAAGCAGATACACATTGAAGTGTTCACAGCCCCATACAAGAGCAAGAGCTTCCTTCTCTGTCTGACTGTATCGTTGCTCAACATCTGTGAGAGAACGGCTGGCGTAGGCAATTACTACTCTTGAATCTGGTTGACCAGGTTTGTGTTGGGCTAACACAGCACCTAACCAAAGGACAAGACTAGCATCCACCGTTAACTCAGTGTCCATTGATGGATCAAAGTATGCAGCAGTCGCATTTTCTACTAGTGCATCTTTCACAGCATCAAATGCATTTTGCTCGACATCGCTCCAGTACCATGATGCATTTTTCTCAGAGCTCACGTAGAGGCTTCGTAATGGTAGCAAAATCTGGAATGAAGCGAGAACAGTAGTTTGCCATTCCCAGAAAACTATGTACTTCATGGGTTGAAGGAGGTGCAGCATTCTTGATATCTGCAACTTTCTTAGGATCTGGAGACAGACCTTTGTCACTAAGTACATGTCCAAAGAATTCAATTTTATGTTGATTGAACTCACACTTTGCTCGGCTTAGCGTCAAATTCTTTTCTCGTAAGCGTTGCAATGTTGCACGAAGAGCTTTGTCGTGTTCAGCTTGGGTACGGCCATAAACAATGATGTCATCAGACATGTTGTCAGCATTAGGTATATCTTGCAATACCTGGCTGATGATGTGCTGGAATACTTCAGCAGCACTGTTAATACCAAAACTCAGGCGCTTGTACCTATACAGACCTCGATGTGTCGTAAACGTTGTGATGAATCGACTCTCATCATCAAGTTCAAGCTGATGATAGCCCTTGTTTAAATCTAACTTGCTGAATACAGTTGCACCATTCAAGCGGTAGATCATATCATCTACAGTGGGTGTAGGATGGCGTTCACGCATTATTGCCTTGTTGGGAACACGCATGTCTACACAAATGCGTATCTCATCTGGATTCTTCGGCTTCGGTGGAGTGACAATTGGGCTTACCCATGGTGTTGGGCCTGTTACCGGTTCAATGATATCTAGTTCTATCAGCCTATCCAGTTCGGCATCGACTTTCTTGCGAGTATGGAATGGTTGTCGGCGATGTGGTTGGGCAACTGGAATTACATCTGGGTTGATATGCAGATGTACCTTGCTATCAGTATAACAACCTATGGATTTAAACCGATCAGAAAATTCAGCAACAATAGCATCAACATTGTTTGCAGATTCCACTGCTACAGCATTAGAAAGCTGAAGTAGCCCCAATTTGGTTGAAGTCTTGTAACTGAGTAAAGACTCCTTTGCATTCCTAACAACATGGAATGTAGTAATGAGCATTGCATTCTTTGACTTAATCTCTGCAGTGAAAGTTCCAATCACTGGTAAGGCTACCTTTGAAGCATAGGCAGTGGCTTTGCCATTATAGTTTTCAAGCTTTGGGAATTGTTTTTTAAATTTTTCATAGTGGCACTCAGCAATGGTGTCAATGTTTGATCCAGTGTCAATGAGAATTTTGAGACAAATGCCAGCAATGTATACTATAGTCTCTGGGTTGTTTGGAAGATCATTCCATTTTGTGATTGATTGTACTCCATAAATATAATCACATTCACTGTCATCTGAGACTGGTTGTAATGAAATGTTGTCTTGTATATTATTAACATTCTTGATTTGAGGTGCAATATTGTGTTTGCCACCTCGACTCCTATGACTTGATCCTCGTACATTGCTTTTATTTATTGATTGTGGTTTCTTTAGTGCGGAACGACACATAGCACCAAAATGACCTAGTTTTCTACACTCATAGCACTTCTTACCTTGTGCAGGACAAACATTATCTGGGTGTGGGTAGTCTCCTCCACAATTGTAACATTTATTGTTGACAACCTCTGATGTGAGTCGTTGTGACTGCTTGAGTCTTGTTCCATGACTCCAGTTGTGATGTGGTTCTCGGCTCAATTTAATGTTAGGTTTGGCATGATATCTTCTATGATCATGGTGTACTCCCTGAACCTTACATACTTCATGACTGTTAGTAACAGTGGCAGAACCGTTGTTGGCACTGCACTCCATGATACGAGCATCACGTGCAGCATCTTCCATTCGACGAGCCATATCCAGTATCTTGTTAAGAGAACTTTCATCATCAACAAGTTCTAGAGCTCTTCGACGGAGACGTGTAGATGTGCATGTTTCAATTATTTGCTGTTTGATTTCTTTGTCAACATCAGCAAACTCACAGTGGGCTGCTAAACCCTGCAGACGTGTATGGTATTGATCAACAGTTTCATTAGAGAGTTGTTTTGCTCTCCTGAAATGCATAATTTCCATAGCAGTATTTTGCCTTGGTTTGAAATGCTCAGTTAATTTGGCCTTGGCAGTGTCATAATCTTTAGCACCACCAGTATCTTTCAGTGTATCAAAGATATCACAAACTCTATCACCTGCATAGTGAAGCAGAAAGGCACGCTTTCTTTCAGCACTTTTGATATCAGAAACTATCAACAAATTTTCAAACCTTTTAAGCCATTTGACCCACCTCTGTGACAGGTTTGTCTGGTCACAGTCAGGATCAAATGCAGGAAACTGAGGTATATTTGCCATTTTTACTGAATAAATTTAAACTTATCACTTAAAATGTTCCTCAGAATATATAACACTTACTGCACTGTATATGTTATTCAAGAATTCACTGTAATTACTTTAATTTTGCAAAGCACACAAGCATTTTAATGCAAAAGTTCACAACAGTGCACAACACAGCAGCAACTGACTTCTTACCTAGCCCTTGTGTACATGTGTTGTTCCTACTCACAGCAACACAGCAGTTGTTAGCAGTTGGTACAGCAATTGGCAGCAGTTGGCAGCAGTAGGCAGCAGTAGGCAGCAGTTGGTACAGCAGTAGGCAGCAGTTGTCAGCAGTTGGCAGCAGTAGGCAGCAGTAGGTTCACAGCGTGAAGAATTTTGTAGCACGAAGCGTCGTTTCGTAACCAAAACATCGGGTTTTGTACACTGCATCAAAGCGTCGTTTCGTACACAGCGTCGGCAGATTCCTCTCACACAGCAACAATCAGCACAGCTTGGGATGCACACAGCATTGGCCAGCACACAGCAACGGCCAGCACACAGCAACGGCCAGCACACAGCAACGGTCAGTACAAAGCATGGGGTATGGTGCTCACAGCTTCTCTTTCCTCCTCCGGGCGCATGAGGCAGCATGCTTCTCCCTTGTGTTTTGTTGAACCAAATACCTGCGTTCCCAGTTCATCCTCGTCGCCAGTGTGGTGTCTGTGTATAGCTGAGATACTCTTGGTAGTAAGGTTGATGTAAAGTCATTCCTGGTTACTGACTTTAATAATAATAAACGATTACATGACTATGGCTCCCAAGCTTGGCAGGCGTCCTGTGTGCTGTTTACCTTCTCCTGGCGTCCCGCCGCCGCACATAGAAAACGGATGGTACCATTTTCTGTGAACATGACAATTATGTTGACAGATGTTTAACTTGCCTACAGCACAAGGGACATGTTTCAGAACCTAATCCAATTCAGGTGTACCTAGCAACTAAAGCTCCTTGGGAACGAGTATCGATGGATTTATTGACAAATTTTGCAAAAACAGAGAAAGGGAACAAACATTTACTTGTAATGGTCGATAATTTTTTATGGTTTTTCGAACTAGTTCCTATCCCGAACAAAACAGCAGAAACTATAGCCAGTGCATTCCATGACCACATAATTTGTAGATATAGTATGCCTAAAGTAATCCTTTCATATAATGGTCCAGAATTCAGTAATAGTATTTTAACTAGCTTGTGTGATTTATATAACATTAAAAAATGTAGTATTATGCCCTATCATCCAGCAAGCAACGGACTAGCTGAACGTATTAACAGAAAAGTGTTAGATGCCTTGAGAGTCACGTTGAATTTTGATAACAACAATTGGGATGATTTTATACCCTTAATTCAGTGTGCTATAAATTCTTCGATTAATGTTTCTTCAGGTGACACACCTCACGCTATTCTTTATGGTACAGATAAGATCCTCCCTAATGAATTGATTAACGTACCTCCTACTCCCTTATATAACGTAGATGATTTTGTTCAAGTGAAGCGTAGACAAATGCAACTACTATTCAAGAAAATACGAGAACAATTGTCCAAAGCTACAGCCGAGTTCACTCGAGCAAGGAATGAACGAGCTAAACCCAGTAAAATAAATATTGGATCTGTAGTAATGATACTTAACCAACACAGGTCTGGTCCTATGTTAACTAAGAAATTTTTGGGTCCATATAAGGTAATCGAGCTTATCAAAGGTAACAAGTATAGACTGAAGAACTTAGTAACAGGAGAGTATATAAATGAGCATTTAGACCATATGAAGTTAGCTAAAATGACTGTTGACGAGACTGATGAGGAAGATGACAATGAACTTACCCAGACAGATACTCTTATTGGGACACCACCTTCTGTGGTTGACAGACCACTTGATGTTCAGCAACCCCATACTAGCACTTATAATCTTAGATCTAGACCTCTCGTTTCAACCGTGCACTCACCACATGTCCATTGGCTAGATGTTAATGAGGTTATCCCTCAAGATGATGGTTTGTCACATGCAGTTTCATCTGTTCCTGATCCTCTGTCAGAGCCAGAGTTGTATAGTGCTCTGGATGAGCTAGGTGTAGACATCCGCAGAATTTACAATTAAGTGCACTCTGCAGTTATTATGTTTTGTTTTGAAAAATTCATTTGCAGTATTTCCACCACACATGTCCAACACATGTTATTACCATTATATATATACATATATATATAGTATGATCATGTTTTTTCAAATTTATTTTGTTACAAATTAAATGCCATTGTTAAATCTACTGCCATTTGTAATTTTTTTTTCACAGTGCTTGTCATAAAGATTTCATTAATGTTCTAGCAACCACATTGAGGCCAGTGAATCCTGACTGCTATCACACAGATGTTAGTCTTCTTGATCCAGGTCTTGTATATAGCTTGTAAATATATTGCAAATTAAATATATTGTACATTGGTCTTGTAAATATATATATTGTACATTGAAAAAAAGAAAAAAAAAGAAAAAAAATCATTATCTAATCTTAAAATTCATTTGTGGTTGTTAGTCAGAACTTTATTCCATTAATGTAATAATTGTTTAATTATGTATGGTTTCCAAGCACATGCCATTAACATATGTTAATAATTTTGTTTAGGCAATACCTTGAGTTGTATTGTTCATATCTGACAAGTAGATATACACATGTTCTTAATACTCTGGTTGAATCAAAGCATTGTTACCATGATTTTCACCTATTATATTCCAAAAAAAATTTTTGGTGCATATGCCAAGATGCTAGTATTACGCACACCTGATCTTCTTTCAATGTTTTATTATGCAATTTTCACATGTAAACCATTATTGAATGACACCGAGGTCCTTTCAGTATCATTGTAACTATATAGCTAGCCAGAGCTTGTTGACAAGGGACGTCGACCTTGTAGCGTGTCCGAGCGGTGTTATATTCAAATTCCGCGCCAGTTGGAACATAGCCAATCACAGGCGAGTAGGCCTCTGAAGTCATGCCACATTCACAGTCTCCAGCCATGCTTGCAGTAGTCAGTTATCTCTACAGACCCATAGTAGGAGGACCTCGGCTGGCCAGATATATATCTGTTTGTCTCAGCCAATAAATCTACAAGCGACTACGGTGTATAATATTCAACCCCCCACAAGGCAACGAATACCCTCTAAATCTTCAGTCTTCTAGCGAAGTGAGGTTTAATTCCCGTAGACTCTCCTCGTAGCTCTCAATCAGACCAGGATTGGTTTGACATATGTGGTATATAATGTACTGAAATATTCCTTACACAAGTTTCTAAAGGCCGTTCTAATGTTAGCCAACCTGGCATATGCGGCTGATGTTATCCTCTTGATATGAGCTTCAGGGGACAGGTCTGGCGTGATATCAGTCCCCAGGTCTTCCTCTCTCTCTCTGATAATGAAGTGTTTCATCTCCATAATGATACCTTGTATCTGGTCTCCAGCTCCCTACACCTATCTTCATTATATTACATTTGCTTCAGTTAAACTCTAACAACCATTTGTTCGACCATTCCTGCAGCTTGTCCAGGTCTTCTTGAAGCCTCAAGCTGTCATCCTCTGTCTTAATCCTTCTCATAAATTTGGCGTCTTCAGCAAACATTGAGAGGAGTGAGTCTATGCCCTCTGGGAGATCATTTACGTATATCAGAAACAGGATAGGTCCGAGTACAGAGCCCTGTGCGACTCCACTGGTGACTTCACGCAAATCTGTCTCACCCCTCACTGTAACTCTCTGCTTCTTATTGCTTAGGTACTCCCTTATCCACTGAAGCGCCCTACCAGTTACTCCTGCCTCTTTCTCCACCTTATGCATTAGCATTTTATGGGGTACTGTGTCAAAGGCTTTCAGACAGTTCAAAAAAATGCAGTCCTCCCATCCTTCTGTGTGTGTGTGTGTGTACTCACCTAGTTGTACTCACCTAGTTGTGCTTGCGGGGGTTAAGCTCTGGCTCTTTGGTCCCGCCTCTCAACCGTCAATCAACAGTTGTAAAGGTTCCTGAGCCTATTGGGCTCTATCATATCTGCACTTGAAACTGTGTATGGAGTCAGCCTCCACCACATCGCTTCCTAATGCATTCCATTTGTCAACCACTCTGACACTAAAAAAGTTCTTTCTAATATCTCAGTGACTCATTTGGGCACTCAATTTCCACCTGTGTCCCTTAGTGCGTGTGCCCCTTGTGTTAAACAGCCTGTCTTTATCAACCCTGTCAATTCCCCTGAGAATCTTGAATGTGGTGATCATGTCCCCCGTAACTCTTCTGTCTTCCAACGAAGTGAGGTTTAATTCCCGTTGTCTCTCCTCGTAGCTCATACCTCTCAGCTCGGGTACTAGTCTGGTGGCAAACCTTTGAACCTTTTCCAGTTTAGTCTTATGCTTGACTAGATATGGATTCCATGCTGGAGCCGCATACTCCAGGATTGGTCTGACATATGTGGTATATAATGTTCTGAAAGATTCCTTACACAAGTTTCTAAAGGCCGTTCTTATGTTAGCCAACCTGGCATATGCTGTTGATGTTATCCTCTTGATATGAGCTTCAGGGGACAGATCTGGCATGATATCAACCCCCAGGTCTTTCTCTCTCTTTGACACTTGAAGTATTTCATCTCCCAAATGATACCTTGTATCTGGTCTCCTGCTTCCTACCCCTATCTTCATTACATTACATTTGCTTTGTTAACTCTAACAGCCATTTGTTCGACCATTCCTGCAGCTTGTCCAGGTCTTCTTGAAGCCTCAAGCTGTCCTCCTCTGTCTTATTCCTTCTCATAATTTTGTCGTCGTCAGCAAACATTGAGAGGAATGAGTCTATACCCTCTGGGAGATCATTTACATATATCAGAAACAGGATAGGTCCAAGTGCAGAGCCCTGTGGGACTCCACTGGTGACTTCACGCCAGTCTGAGGTCTCACCCCTCACTGTAACTCTCTGTTTCCTATTGCTTAGGTACTCCCTTATCCACTGGAGTGCCCTACCAGTTATTCCTGCCTGTTTCTCCAGCTTATGCATCAACCTTTATGGTATGGGGTACTGTGTCAAAGGCTTTCCGACAGTCCAAAAAAAATGCTGTTCGCTCACCCTTCTCTTTCTTGCTTAATTTTTGTCAC
>WNGS01164075.1:14501-27058 GCA_020271785.1 Procambarus virginalis
CATGTACTTAGTGACAAAGATCTGTCTCCAGATCCTAAGAAAGTTGCAGATATCAAGAATGCTGCACCTCCGTCAACATCCACTGAAGTACATAGTTTTCTGGGAATGGCAAACTACTGTTCTCGCTTCATTCCGGATTTTGCTACCATTACGAAGCCTCTACGTGAGCTCCTGAAGAAAAATGCATCATGGTACTGGAGCGATGTCGAGCAAAATGCATTTGATGCTGTGAAAGATGCACTAGTAGAAAATGCGACTGCTGCATACTTTGATCCATCAATGGACACTGAGTTAACGGTGGATGCTAGTCCTGTTGGTTTAGGTGCTGTGTTAGCCCACACAAACCTGGTCAACCAGATTCAAGAGTAGTAATTGCCTATGCCAGCCGTTCTCTCACAGATGTTGAGCAACGATACAGTCAGACAGAGAAGAAAGCTCTTGCTCTTGTATGGGGCTGTGAACACTTCAATGTGTATCTGCTTGGTGCACCCTTTACCACGATAGTCACTGACCACAAACCGTTGGAGACCATCTTCAATAATCCAAAGTCCAAACCACCAGCTCGCATTGAGAGATGGGCTCTTCGTCTGCAACCATACAACTTTACGGTGAAATACAAGCCAGGTGCAGGCAATCCCGCTGATTACATCAGTCGACATCCTGCCAACAGTTTCACCATCACCAAGCATCAGCAAGTTGCCGAGGAATATGTACACTCTGTAACCTGTGATGCAGTCCCTAAGGCTCTCACTCTTGATGAAATACGTACTGCAACCCTAGAGGACCCAACTCTGCAAGCAACAGTGGATGCATTGACTAAGAAAAAGTTTCCACGCATCCCACCCTCAGGAGTTGACCAAGATGCATTCAAAGCACTTGAACGCATCCAGACAGAATTAAGTGTTACGCAACAACGCGACACCGTGCTGCGAGGTACTCGTATCGTCATTCCAGCTGTTTCCAGCAACGTGCTCTGAAGCTTGCACATCAAGGACACCAAGGTCTTGTAAGGACCAAACAGCTGCTACGAGAAAAGGTGTGGTTTCCTGGCATTGATCGTCAAGCTAAGGACATGCATGATGCCTGTGTCCCTTGCCAAGCTGCAGTGGATACTTCAAGACCAACACCTCTACAACCTTCACCACTACCTGCTGCACCATGGATGGAAGTATCGATGGATTTCTGTGGACCGCTACCAACTGGAGAGTACTTGATGGTAGTCATTGATGATCACTCACGTTATCCAGAAGTAGAAATCATCACTTCCACATCTGCAAAGGCTGTCATCCCGAAACTCGACAAGATCTTTTCAAACTTTGGCATTCCTGAAGTTGTCAAGACGGACAATGGACCGCCATTTAATGGACAAGACTTTGTCAACTTTGCTGAGCATATTGGATTCAAACACCGCCGTGTGATGCCACTACATCCTCAAGCAAATGGAGAAGTCGAGAGATTCATGCAACCTCTCATGAAAGCTGTACGCTGTGCTCATGCCGAAGGACGATCCTGGAAACAAGCTATGTATGCTTTTCTCAGGAACTACCGTGCAACACCGCATGGAACACTGGGCAAGTCGCCTGGCGAACTTTTATTTGGACGTCCTATGAGGATCGCACTACCTGTCATGCCAGCCAAGGTAACGGATAAACGTCTCGCTCAGAAGGATGCACTAGCGAAGGGCAAAATGAAAATTGCTCATGATCAACGTGCAAAGGAACAATTCATAAAGGTTGGAGATACTGTTCTCGTTAAAAAGAAAAAGAGGGAAAGCTAGATATGCCGTATGATACAAAACCATATAAAGTGATTAGTGTAAAAGGAACTATGGTAACAGCGAGTAATAGAGATCATAGTATAACACGTAATATGGCTTATTTCAAAGTGATTCCAAATAGTGTAGAAAATGATGAAGTGCAAAGTCGTGCAAAAGAAAAAGAAAAAATGAGTTATAACTCGATAAACAATTCATCGAGGGATATTCTTGTACTTAAGGACTCTCGTCCAAAACGTCATGTTAAACGCCCTACACGATATGATGATTAATTGTGTTCCTATGTAATGCAAAGTATTTACTTGTTATGCTGAACTAAATTTAATATTGTTTGAATAATGCAGATCTCTCATTCAATATTTTGTAACTTTGTATTACAGTTTCTTTCATGTTTGTTTAACATTGCATATGTATTTTTAACATTGAAATCCTTTGTGGTAAAGATTGTTTAAATTCTTTGTGTGTTTAATTAATGTTAAATGTATGCAATATCTCTTGATATGTTAATAACTTACTTTGTGTCAATAACTTTGCTTTGTGCTACAAGCATGGTAGACATCCTGTATTCATTCTTTTTAAAGAAAAGGAGGGATGTCATGTTCACAGAAAATGGTACCATCCGTTTTCTATGTGCGGCGGCTGGACGCCAGAGACTAGACTAGAAGACGTAAACAAAGCACAGGACGCCTGCCAAGCTTGGGAGCCATAGTCATGTAATCGTTTATTATTATTAAAGTCAGTAACCAGGAATGACTTTACATCAACCTTACTACCAAGACTATCTCAGCTATACACCAGACACCACACCACCCTTATCTGATTAAACAAATATTTTTTGTTTATATGTAATTATTTGGGACTATTACCATGCTAGGCTTATAGCTATTGGATTTAATTAAAATATCCTGGGATGGAACCCATTAAAGATACCTCCCTCGGGTGTGTCTTTAAAACGATGTTCATATGTTGACTAAACATTCTCTATGTCCTGGGTGGGCTGGACTTTGTTCCATAAATCGCTAGATATAAGCCTTGTGCTCTCTTATAGACTATATAACTCACACATATTATACTCTATTTTGATGGGAAAATTCCACATCTTTATGGGAAGGAAATGATTGCATGGAGTCCATTATTTAGGACTGAGGCAAGACAAAAATTTGCCATGTTTACTCCACATCGTTTTGAAAGTACAAACACAAATTTTGTTTGCACCTGTGAGCGGCTGTCCTTTGTGGACGGATGGGCCGTATTGAGATTTGTAGATATTCATGTGCTAATGCTGGGGCTGCCCAGGATCTGTCACCCCCCCCCCCCCCCCACTTTGGATTCTAAGTGTACTAGTTTTTCTAGTGTTTTCATGGACGTAGCGCTACTCCTTTAGACTGAACTTTAACCTCTGCAAATTCCCTGACTGTCTGGGTGGACTAATATGACTTTTCATACCTGTCTTTGGTCCATCAACGTCCACCAGAACAGTATCACCAGGTTGTATATTAACTTTGTTATATGGGGAATTTAACCCATAATGGTGCTCACTTAGAGATATTAGGTACTCCTATGTCCATATTTCATTCCACTTAAATATTATGTTGGAGAGATGCTTGTTCCTTGTACTAACTCAATCACCCACGCATGAGGGATCTCTGACATCCTCATCTGGTAGGATGGTATNTGTTTCCCCACCGATGATCCAGCAGCCGAAGGCTCAGCTGGCGGTGTTCCAGCTGAGCATGCACTTATAATTATTCATCATGGGTACGGTAAGCTTCAGCTATTGGTAAGTGCCACAGGTTCAGGATCCGTCGTCAACGTCCCTCAGAAATTTATTACCATACTTTACGCCTGGAATTTGCTGCACATTTATGTTGCTTACTACTGGTTACATTTATGTTGTTTATCATTTTCGGGCTAAATGTTTACATTTAGCCTACCACAATTTAATACATTTGATGCATTGCTCATGTTGCATGTTTGTTACTTTGCTGTGTTTACAGTTTGGTTGTTTAACTTTAGCTTGGCCTTTAAGTTATTAACTACGGTCAGCAAGGATGTGCTAGTTGCAGTGTTACGGGCCCTTGCCTCTTGCTCCAAGATTTCCTGGCACTGCATTTTGATTAGTTTCCCCAGAAATTTATATCAGTATTCTATGCTTAGCTCTGGCTACATATGTATGTTATTTACTACTAATTACATTTATGTTGTTTAATTCTGCTCATTGCCTCGAAGCTACTACGTCAGGTCAGCTAGGATGGGCCAGTTGCCGTGTTACGGGGCTCACGCCTCTTGCTTCAAGATTATCCAACCTACTGTTTTACTTTACAGATTTTACATTTATGGTTGTTAGCTTTCGCTTCTCGCCAGTAAAGTTATTAAGTAAAGTCAGCCAGGATGTGCCAGTTGCAGTATTACGGCCCTTCCCCCCCCCCCCACACCCCTGGCCTCTTGCTTATTTTTTTTCAGGGATATTCCTGCGTGGGCCCTAAGCCTCTGGCTGGCCCACTATGTGTTGCTTGTTTCTGTTTTACTTGGGCGGAGTATGAGTATTTATTACTCATGTGGTCGCCTCAGTAAGATTTTGCCATATGTGTTTAACGACTTCTTCTGCTCTGTTGAATCTAAGTTGAAATCTTAATGGGTTTGTAACTGTGCACTGTTACTGCTAATACCTCTACTCCATCCCGACATGAAACTGGGTCTATTTTCTTGCTAGGTATTGTGTTCCTGACTAGGTTCATTAATCCTCTTTGTCTCCCCTGCTCATAAGGTATAACATAGTGCTGATATCCAGCTAATCTGAAGGATTTCGTGGCTGGGAAAAAGAGTTTCTTCCAAAACGATTATATCTGCTTTCGTGCTGATTGCAGCCTTCTGAAGTGTGTGGTTTTTATTTCCAAGACCTTGTATGTTCCACTGCAGTATTCGTAATGGCCAGACGACGGTTTCGGTTGGTGTTGCCTGTTCTACCAGAACTCCTCTTCGGGATCGACCTCTATATTCTCCACCTCGCAAGTCGTGTCGCTGCAAATCGGACTGCATTGATTGTTCGTGGTCATCCCCGGCGTTGTTGGAATCTGTGCATAACTGTGGTCCATCACTTTGTTGTTGGTATTGCTGCATGTCGGACCGCATTGATTGCTCGTGGCTGTTTCTCGTGTTGTCGGAGCCTGTGCATCTCTGCTGTTCAATACGTCTTTGTTGGTGTTGTTGCATATCAGACTGCATTGGCTGTTGTTGTCTGTCTCTTGTGTTGTAAGATTCTGTTGATCTTGGGTGGTCACTGCTTCTTGCAGTTGCTTTTGTGAATGTTGATGTTCTGGTGTCTTGACTACCCGACTGTTGTTGGTAGTCTGTATGTCCATGTTGCGTTGTTTGTCCTCTTGTGCACCGTCTTGTCTCAGACTGTCTATTTCTTGTGTAACTGGGTCTGCTGCACGATCTTGTCCATTATCACACAAGTGATGTCTTGAGTCTGTTGCTGTGAGGCGTTCTGCGTCATCTGTAGGCAATTGATAATGGTCTCTGCCATGATCTTCACGATGTTTTTCAGCTGGACCTCGGTAAAACTGTAAATCTGTTGTGTTGATTCCGAAAGTAATTGTTTTTTGCTCTTTTGCATTTGCTGTATTTCTGCAGCACTTTTGTGTATTTTCTGATTTGGAATTAGTAGATTCGGGAAGTTTTGCTCTGTGAGAGTGAGTGTCTGTTGTGGCTGAGTACGAGTGTTCCAGACGTTGGTGTTGGTGTATGTGGTGCTGGTCTGTGTGTTTATCCTGGCCTGAGCTGTCTGCACTTTTTCTTTCCGTGCAGAGCAGGTTGTGTTCCAGGCATGATGTTTGCCTCCACAATTTGGACATTTGGCTGTTGTGGCCTGGTTTGCCTTGTGCTTGTCTATACAGTCTTTGGTTGGACGTCTCAGGCTGCATACTCCGCATCTCTCCTGTCCGGTGCAGCGTGATTGATGGTGGCCGTATTTTTGACACCTGAAGCAGCGCAGTTGTTCCGGGACTATGGTCTCTGTCGGTATGTTGCCCAATTTCCAAAACTGAATGTTTCTGGCACATGTCCCATGACGGTCACCAGAACCTGACGTGTCGCTGCCTTGTCCACTTTTGTGCGGCATCGTTCCGCATTCAGGATTTGCCTGTGTTCTAGTACTGGGTCCAGGGGAAAGTCGATTGGGTATCCCAAAAGCACGACTCGTGTGCGTCTTTCTGAAGGGTCCAGCTTTTCCAAGCATACAGGTTTCCCTTGCAGGACTCTTACTTTTTCTAAGTAATTTGCAGTCTGTTGGTCTTGTGGTGTTATTATTATTTCTCCTTTCAGGTTGACTGTAATGGAAAGTTTGAGCTCTGGTTGTTCTTTTTACATTGCCGTTACTACTCCATATGCTGTAGGAAAGTGGTCTGTCTGCATTATCTTGAATTTTGGAAGCTGTGCAGAGTCTGGCGATGTCTGGTGTGAGGCTGATGGTGTCCTCTCCTGTCTCATACTGTTGTCCTGTGGCTGTGTTGTGGAGCGAGGTACATTGTCTGACACTGGCTGGTGTGTGACTGGTGCTGTCCTCTCCTGTCTCATACTGTTGTTCTGTGGCTGGGCTGTGGAGAGAGGTACATTGTCTGACACTGGCTGGTGTGTGACTGGTGGTGTCCTCTCCTGTCTCATACAGTCGTCCTGTGGCTGTGTTGTGGACAGAGAAGCATTGTCTGACACTGGCTGGTGTGAGACTGATGCTGTCTTCTCTAGGTTCATTACGTCTGCTGTCTTGCTGGTAGAAGCAAGTGGTGAAGCCTCGATGGCAGTTTTCTTCGGTGCCTGCTGCACTGCGGTCCACCATCCCTCCTCGTCTGAAGGCTGCCACCTTTTCCTCTTTCTCTTAGCCTTCCGCATGACTCTCTCCGCGTAGTGAGGACCGAATCACTGCCGTACCTAATGCCTGAGACACTCCTAGGCCTGGAGAAATTCATTCCCCTCCAACGGAGGTCGTAGAATGATTCCCCCAGGTGGAATCAGGGATACCTAACACCTAAATGAGCTGTTTGGTCTACCTTTCCCTGTCAGGCTCAGTACACCATCTAAGGTGCCCCCTTGAGGCGCTGCCCGCAGGGTATCGCCTCGCCCTTCAGGGTAGGACTAAGTGACCTGGTCAGTGATACAGTCCTCACAAAAAAAAATAAAAAAGTGCGGTACGAGAGTTTGGGTCGCCTGCGTACTGGGTTGCGCAGAATACCAGTCAGCTGGGCAGCAGGTAATCAACAACGTTGTTTCTCCGTCAATTGTAGATGAAATCGGAATTGTTTCCTTCAAAACAAGATAATGTCTGGGTCTTGGAGTACTGATGTATTCTTCCTCACAAAACCGCGATGAATGGAGCTGATGGGTGCTCAGAATCGTGAGTTTTTCCGGGAACAAATCCGTGTGCGGCCAGCTAGCAATGGCGCCGGCAGCGAGTCTGCTCTTGCTTATGATTAGTCTGGCCCTGCATGGAGGATTAGTTCCCTCTGCATTCTCCGCATTTTACGTTTCGTCTTGCTGAATAGTTATTTTACTTATTCCCGGTTTAAATTATGTGTGTTAACTCACACTTCTACCTTTAAGCTACTACGTGATTCAGCCGGGATAATGTGCGGTTGCAGTGTCACGGGCCACATGCCTCTTGCTAAGTTTATCTGGCCTTGTTATGCTTAGTTCCCTCAGTCAAAACACATCAATGAACTCAAAAGCACAACTTCTGCTTTGCCATTAGGTTAATAAGAAAGTCAGCTACGGCGTGCTAGTTGCAGTGTTACGGGCCTTTGTCTCACGCTTTAAGATTTCTGGCCCTGCATTTACGATTAGTTTCTTGAAATTTATTACTGTATATTATGTTTAGCCCTTGCTGCTTATGTTATTTACTAGAGGTCCGTTCGTAGCCTACCATTTAGGGCCTAAATGTTTACATGTCGGCCCTAAATGTAAGGGCCTAAATGTAATGCAAATGTAAATGTAATGTACGCTGCTAACGTCCCAGTTCCATGGTTGATGCCCGGCAGCCGATGTATTGGCCGGTGGCGCTGCTGTTCCAGCCGCTGCTTTCCCAGCTGCTGATGTTCAAGCTGCTGATGCCACGGCTCGTGAAGCCCAGCTGATGCGTTCCACCTGACGTTTAAATTATCAATTTATCACTCTTTTCAGCCTTAGTGTAATTTATGGTATTCCCAGCTTCACGACTAGTTCCCGTTGTTCTCTACTGACAGTTTTATTCCAGTCTTTGCCCTAAATTGTCTTGCAGCCGAACTTCTACTTACCACCGAAGTCTTCCCTAGTGCCCAGTTGCCGCTATTTCCTATCTCCACCAGATGTTGATGCTCCAGCCGCTGATGTCCAGCTGCAGGTGTCCCAGCGGCGATGCTCCAGCCGCTGATGTTCCGGGACACGATTTTGCAGTTCAACATTCGGCAACGGTCGTTAAGTTAATCCATTATTTGCCCAATTTTGACTATTGCTGCTTGCGTTATACACGCTAAGTTAATGGGGGTTTAGGGTTAAGGTACTACCATCGCTGCATGCTTCTTTAACCTATAAAACTCTTGCTCATTGTATTTGAGTTCACTAAGCCAGCTAGGTTGGGCTAGTTGCTGTGTTACAGGCCTCATGCCTCTTGCTTCAGTTTCCCTGGGTTAGCATTTACCACTAGCCTACAACAATTTATTTCTACCATGGTTACTTGTCATGTTGCATGTTATTTTACTTTTGCTGTGTTTACAGTGCGTTTGTTTAACTTTTGCTCTGCCATTAAGTTATTAACTAGAGTCAGCTAGGATGTTCTAGTTGCAGTGTTGCGTGCCCCGGTCTCCTGCTTTAAAATTTTCCTGGCCCTGCATTTATGCTTCGTTTCCTCTGAAATATATTACTGTATATTACGTTTAGCTCTTGCATGATTATGTTAATTACTACTGGTTACGTTATGTCGTTTATCATTTATGGCCTAAATGTTTACATTTAGCCTACCACAATTTAATTCTACAATTGATGTATTGCCCATATTGCATGTCGTTTTACTTTGCGGTGGTTACAGTTGTCGTTTCACTTGCTTGCCATTTAAGTTATTAAGTAAGTCAGCGAGGAGGCGCTAGTTGCGGTGTTACGGACCCTTGCCTCTTGCATTAAGATTTTCTGCCATTGCAATTCTGTTCGTTTCCTCAGGAATTTATTACCGTGTTTTACGCTTAGCTCTTGCTGCATAATTATGTTACTCACCACTGGTTACATTTACGTTGTTTACTCTGCTAATTGCCTCTATACTACTAAGTACAGTCAGCTAGGATGTACCGGTTGCAGAGTACGGGCCTCATGCTTCTTGCTTTACGTTCATTCACGTCTGTTCAATTTACTTTCTGGGTTTACATTTACGGTTGTTTAACTTTTGCTTTGCAACATGAGGGCCTAGTTTTACTCAGCAGTCCTTCCCGTCATTGTGTGGTCGGCAGGCAGGTGGGGGCCAATCATCCTAAGACCCAGCTGCTGATGCTCCGGCTGGTGTAGCCCCTGCCGATGACCCTGCAGCTGATGGACCGTTGGATATGGTTCCCGCCGACGATCTGGCAGCCAAGGGCTCAGCTGGCGGTGTTCCAGCTGAGCATGCCCAGTCGCCCTCCTTATTTATATACGAATTCTTGTTTCTTTTACATTTTGTCGTTCTTTGTATTCCTTTCTAATTTATGTATTATATATTAGTTTTGTTTTGTTTCTTGGGGACAGACCCAGCTGCTGATGTTCCGGCCGACGTGGTCCATGCCAATGATCCAGCAGCTGATGGCCCAGCTGGTAGTGTTATGGCCGATGTTCGAGGCTCAGCTGCTGATGTTCCGGCTGACGAGGTTCCAGCAGATGATCCAGCAGCTGGGGATCCAGAAGGTAGTACCCAGCCGAGGATGTCCCAGCTGCTGAAGTTGATACCTGCGGAGTCCAACCGACAATGCTGCAGCTGAAATGGTCCAGCTGCCGAGCCTCCAGATGGCGTGTCCCAGTGGAGGATCTTCACGGGAAAGAAGGGAAGATCGCATTTCCTCTCCATTCTTAATATTATTTCTTTACAGTTCTGATTTGTCTTATTTGTGCATAGGTGGTTTAACAGTTCGATGCCCCCTTACCATCCTCTTACATTGGCCTGTTGGCGTTATTTAGTATTTACCCGCTGCATAGCGATATGGGCATTGTCGCACTCTATTGCAGTCATTTGGGGCCACCTCCAGTCCACTGTCAGCTCTGTGTTTATTATTGACTTATAATTGGTCTTATTATTAATAGTTGCTGTGCTGGAGCTTACTAACTACTGGACGCCGTCTTTCACTATTTCTCTTAGTTCCCGCTGAGGAGGAGTCCGATTGTTCCAGGAGTTAGGACTTATTGTATGTGGCAGTACCATTGCTAGGCTTCTAAGTTACTCCCCACTCAGTTATGCTTGGGACGTTATTCAAGTCTACCATTCCTGCCTTTTGCAACAGGTGACCTTCATTCACAGAAAAGCTACCAGTGATATATGCGGACTGGGAAAAGGCAACATTGGATAACGACCAAAACTCAGGAACAGATAGTTTAGAGAACCGCAGCAGTAGTGTAGAGGAAGAGGGTATTGTGGTACAAAATAACAGCAATATTACAGAGCCAGGTAATATAAACAATGAGAGCAACAGTGAGACAGAGGGCATAAATGAAGGAATTGGGACGAAAGACAGAGATGGCTCCAATAAAGAGGTAGACACGACAGACACAAGAATAAATACCTTGAAAGACGCAAAACCTGAACATATTTGCAAATTCTACGCTAAAGGAATATGCAAATATGGAAAATTAGAAAAAAATGAAATTTTCTGCATTCTCGAAAATGCAGGAACATGTTGGGAGGGGGTACATGCCGATTTTGGAACAAGGTGGAGATACTTTCACCCTAAATTATGTCAATTTTCAATTAGGGACAAAAAATGTTAAATCTTCAGTGTCCGGAATTCCACGCGAGAGGTACACAGCGTTATAGACGGGAAGATCAATATGACACTCCTGGAAATTTTTTAGAGGAAGGCAGAAACAGAGTAGAAAATATAAGAGGAGAGGACAGTCAGATGGAACCACTACAGGAGTAAGAGGGGAAGGGAGATACCCACAAAACTGGAATACAAAGTATCAACACGCACACAGGTACTACACCACACAATACCCGTCCTACTACCACAACTAGACGAATCACTACCAAACAACACACCCTGGACCAGGGTAGAGTGGGGGGAGAACTACCAAAGCCCACCAGAAGTGACACGCATGTGGGAAATCATTCATATTTGCAAACATACAGGCCTAAAGTCAAAATCAAGAAAATAAGTTAAGTTCATAAATGGCCTCCTATAGAATCGAACTCAATATTTGGAGCATTTACAGAAACCCACACAAAAGACCACATGGATGTGAAATCTGGATCCCAATTATAATCTATATTGATGTGACAGTAACTAGGTCAAGTGGAGAGTAGGTCTGTATATTAAAGAGGAGCTGGCATGCACAGAGCTCCTGAATCGTCCAATGAGGTGGTAGAGCATACTTGGAATCAAAGTAGAAAATATGACTCTACTTATATTTTAATATACAAGCCTCCAGATGCAACAGTTGAGGAATTCACTGAACAGATCCGACAATATAGAGAATATCCTTGATAACTAGCAAACCCAGTACCAGACATCATCTTCCTTGGAGACTTCAATCACCCAGTTTAAAATGGAGAATAGTAAACAATAACATTACAGCAGGAAGTCAACCTGGAAATAACCAGTCACAGGTCAGAGAAGAACTGAGATTCTGTGACCAATTCTCGCTCATCCCAGATTACAGAACCAACTAGGAACGAGAACACGCTGCTGATATTCACAAAATGAGGACTAACCAGAGACATTATTTCTCAGACACTACGTACTCTGATCACAAGCTCATTGAAAGTGCAACTAACATTAACTACCGAGTAAGTAGGCCCAGAGCAATCAACAAGCGAGAATGGTCATTCAATAAATTCAATTTTAATAATAAATGGCTAGACTGGGAGAAAATAAACAGGGAACTTACAAACATTCAAGTGGGAAATGTCCCTAAGAAATAAAAAAATCCTCACAAGGAATAGAAAAACTGACTTTGAAGCGTATGAAGTCCTGGTCTGAAACATGGGTTCCTTGTGAGGAAAGCCAGAAAGAGGGTTCCAATGTAGAATAGATGAACGCAGACGACATTACAAAAGGAGAAGAATTAACGGAAATGCTCAAGCATACACCGGACATCTCCATACAGTGAAGAAATAATTTAAACAGAAGACTGAGAAATCGAACAGAACAGAAGCATTCCTATCAGACTGAACAAAGGCACTAGAACAGAAAAGCAATTCAAGGAACGATAAGAAAAACCCAAAATATTTCTTCACATATGCTAAATCAAAAGCAAAACCACTGCCAGTATTGAACATATTCGTACTAGTGAAGTTCATACACCAGAAAGATGACAACGAAATTAGTGAAATCCTCAAAAATGCAGTATGAAGACATGTTTAGCACTCCGATACTCAGCCATGAAGTGTGGAAGATTCGGACACTTTCTTTATGAATTGATACTCAAACCCTGTAAATTTAACTGATGATCCAGCACGAGCGTGGCTGACTTTGAAGGAGAAATTGACAATATGCCCATGCACTCAGCCCCGGGTCCTAGACTCATGGAATTCCAATATTTTATAAGAAATGCAAGTGCCAGTAGCACAGGCGCCTCAGTT
>WNGS01164075.1:51048-101148 GCA_020271785.1 Procambarus virginalis
AGTTTAGTTTAGTTCATTTATTATGCACCCCATACCCATCTTGTGGGCGGTAGTGGAAAGGGTTACAGAGGCACATAATGGGCTCAGGGACTGAACCCCACAATTCATTTAGCTAAGCAAGTTACAATCTTGATGAGCTAGTTACAAAATTCAATATAAGTCGTCACATCAACAATGGGTTCGAGATCGACCTCAAGTACAGGTTCTAAATTAAGCAACTGACATATGTGGAGAGCTAGTGTCAAATTTATATGTTTGTCCTGCACACCGCCCCCCATCCAGTGGGCAGCGGTGGATAGGTTACAATCACTCAGTTACTACCTACAGTTAGCAAACTGGGGATATTTGGCTAAAATTTCTGGTAGCAGATCATTTTGAATGAAATATTTACACATCGCTGGAACATTGGTTATAGAATTGTCTCTAAATTCACGTATCTTTTCGCACTCCATCACATAGTGACGGAGGGTGTGCGAATAATTTTGTTGACACAGTTTACATTTGGTCAGGTCTACATCGGCAGATAATGAGAATTCCCAGAGATACTTGTAACCGAGTCTAAGCCGAGCAGCAGTAACATCTAGAAGTCTGCTGATTTTATTGGATGATCCATAGATGTGTGGCTCCTCTTGCATGATAGTATGATGATAGATGGAATTACTGGTGTCAATTTCACTTTGCCTCAGATCTACAAGATCTTGTTGAAGTTCTCGGTGTACTGCTGCTCTCAGATTGCTCATTGACAATCCAAGGTTACACTCAACGGCTCCTTTAAAGGCAGATTCTTTGGCTAACTTATCAGCTCTATCATGCATTCGGAGGCCAACATGAGATGGAGACCACATGAAATGGACTCTGTTACCATCCTTAATAATTTTGTTGTATTTGTGTCTAGCTTCGGACACGAGCATGTTACAGTTATGTCTTAAAGAGTTGAGAGCATTTAAGGATGATAAGGAGTCACTTACAATTAATGTATCAAGTTTGGAGACTTGTACACATTTCAGTGCAAGGATCAAGGCAAATAGTTCGGTCTGAAGGGTAGAGGCCCAATTGTTTATACGGACTCCCCACTCAAAGTACAAGCCATCGCCCATTGTCAGAACAACTGCACTTCCAGCTGCACCCGTGGTGCGGTGTAGGGAACCATCAGTGTATATGATTTGAGAGAGAGAATGCTCTGTGGACAGAGCATCAATATGGCTTAAGGCGTTGAGCTTTGCCTCAAGACGAAGCTTGGGCTTATCTCTAATTTGCTTCTTGGGTGGAAAGGGAGGGATTAAAACTGGAAAGGGTGTAACCTCCCACGGTGCAGGAAAGTGCCGTTGTTGTTTCTCTTGGTACAAATCATGAACCCCATACATTCTGAGTTGAGTTCCAGTTTTTGTTATCCATTTGGAACAATGCTGATCTTCAATAAAGTAAGTCTGGAGGGCTTCTGTGCAAGGATTAGGATGAGTTAGCCTAAGCATTTTTATACCAATTTGACAGTTAATTTCAGTAACACGATCAACAACGCTCAGAATATTAAGTTCCTTTCTCATATTAAGTATCTTTGTGGTACGAGGGCACCCAAGGATTATCCTCAGGGCTTCGTTCTGCAATTTTTCAAGCCCTCCAAGCTTTCTTTCAGGCATCAAAACAAGCAGAGGTGCAGCATAATCCACTAAAGATCTGATGTATGCAAGGTACATCATTTTGACAATTCTGACATTGGCACCATAGCCTGAGTGATAACCTGCAACAGCCTTGAGAGCTCGGAGCCTCTCTTTATACTGACGACAGAGTCTGAATACAACAGGACCATACAGTGGCACCTCAAGGCCAAGGTATTTGAATCTGTTTACATAGTCAAGCTGGGAGCCATCAGATAGTTGCATCTTGCGAACAGCTCCTCCCTGCCTGGGTGGGCGCCGATTTAGTATCTTTGTTTTCTCTGCTGAGATAATTAAACCTAGGTCCTGACATGAATCTAATACAGAGTTAAGAGTGTTCTGTGTGTTAGCATACCCAGTGGTGTGTATCATTATATCATCAGCATAGCTAATGATGTGGACGTTGGGTTTGCTCGGTATAGAGTTTAACAGCGTGTTTATTAAGATATTAAATAAGGTAGGACTGAGGACACCACCCTGCGGGGTACCTAGTTCAAAGTCTCTTGTTACACTCCTATGCCCCTGGAAAAATACAGATGACTTCCTGTTGGATAAGTAACCCCTGATCCAACAAAGAAGCCGACCACCAACATTCATTCTTGCAAGCTCACTCAAGATAACATGTCTATTTGCAATATCAAAGGCAGACTTAAGA
This sequence comes from Procambarus virginalis, assembly GCA_020271785.1. Lineage (NCBI taxonomy): Eukaryota > Metazoa > Arthropoda > Malacostraca > Decapoda > Cambaridae > Procambarus > Procambarus virginalis. The sequence continues at coordinate 53,359 of WNGS01164075.1, forward strand.
TCTAGGAAGGTGGTATATGACTTTTCAGTGTGCAGGGTAAGAAAGGTGGTGATGCAATGATGCACACTCCTTCCATGCATGAAGCCATATATCTGGGGGATAGCATGGTTCTTATTCTATGGAGGAGACGGTTTAGGACCATTCTCTCGAATGTTTTGCAAATGCAGCTAGTAAGGGAAATTGGGCGGAAAGCATTCTCTTGATTTGGCTTGGGAATTGGAATGATTATACTGTTGGTCCAAGAGATAGGAAGTTCCCCAGTAACATAGCTCATATTATACAGCTCAAGCAGGGGATTCCCTGGTACTAAAGGGAGCAGACGCAATATGTCATAAGTGATACCATCTTCACCGGGGGATGTGGCTTTGCCTTTGTTTAGGGCCGCGAGTAATTCAAACTCAGTGAATGGCACGTTGCATTCATCTTCCTTGTGGAGCATGAAGTCAACGAGCCTTTCTCGATCTCCGTAACCAGCATTTAATCTGAACTGTATGTCTGGGGGAAGATTATTGAAGCTAGAGGTGGTTGCCCAAGCATCGACTAACTCGTTTGCTCTGTGTAGAGGGTGAGGGTGTGCTACTTGGCCGATCTTATCGCCTTTAATTCTTTTAATATCCTTCCATGCCTGGCTGAGGGGGGTGTGAGAGTTGAGACTGTTAACAAAAGTTTCCCAGTTATCTTGCCTGAGCTCTGTCATGCGCTCCCTCGCCTTGGCTAGGGCTTTCTGAAAGAGCTTGAGCATTGCTGGCGTACGTGTTTCCCTATATGCAAGTCCAACTCGTCTGGCAGTGCGTTTCAAAGTACGCAGTTTGGGGTCATTGTAATAGGCATGACGTTTATTACCTTTCATGTCGTTCCGACTATTGGATGGTGCAGGGGGCCGACCTAAAGGGTCAGCAAACATCTGAATGCTCTGTACTAGATCGTCGTTAAATGTCTGGACTGTGGAGGGATCATAAGTGCTGTACCACTCTGACACATGAGCAACAAAGTCTTCACGTCGAGCAGGAGGAACACTGAGCCGTTTGCGTTTGAAAGTTCCACCGGGCAGGATGGTATCTCCTATACATAGAGTAGTCAATCTAGGGTGATGATCTGACAACAAATCTGTTACAATAGTTGATGTGCACCAGACGTGAGAGACGTTGAAACCAACACAGAGGTCTAGAATGCCTCCACAAATATGCGTGGGTTCAAGGTCACCCACAATCTGCACATCTTGGTGACTATTTAGTAGCGACAGCAGTTGATTCCCATTACCGTTACTGAAGCGAGAGCCGCCAATGTCCTTGTGTCTAGCATTGTAGTCACCAAGAATGATGGTTGGCTCTGCTTGAGCGCAGGCCGGAAGATCAATATAATTTAACTTTCCTGCTGGAGCATATAGATTAAATACATTGAGGACAGAGTTGCCCACATAGATCCTCACTCCATGATACTGTTGACCGGCAGTTTGTTTTTCTGGCAGAAGTTGATGGGGTAGGGATTGTTTGATGTATAGAATGCAAGAGTTACTGGATCTGAGGTTGTAAGAAACAAATGAGGGCAATTTCGGGGGTGAGGATCTTGCGGGAACTCTGCACTCCTGGAGACATACAATATCGATGTGTTCAGTTGTTACTTTGTGATGTAAATCTGAGAACCTTTTTTGAGGGATGCAATGTTCCAGCTAAAAAAAAGTCCCAGTTCCATGGTTGATTCTCGGCAGCCGATGTACCGGCCGGTGGCGCTGCTGTTCCAGCCGCTGCTTTCCCAGCTGCTGATGTTCAAGCTGCTGATGCCACGGCTCATGAAGCCCAGCTGAAGCGTTCCACCTGACGTTGTCCCTATCAATTTATCACTCTTTCCAGCCTTAGTGTAATTTATGGTATTCCCAGCTTCATGACTAGTTCCCGTTATTCTCTACTGACAGTTATATTCCAGTCTTTAGCCTAAATTGTCTTGCAGCCGGACTTCTACTTACCACCGAAGTCTTCCCTAGTGGCCAGCTGCCGCTATTTCCTATCTCCATCAGATGTTGATGTTCGCGCCGCTGATGTCCAGCTGCAGGTGTCCCGGTGGCGATGCTCCAGCCGCTGATGTTCCGGGGAACGATTTTGCAGTTCAACATTCGGCAGCGGTCGTTATTTCTACTGTTAGAAATGTTACATGTTAGCTGTTACATTATTACACTTACATTATTTGCCCAATTTTGACTATTGCTGCTTGCGTTGTACACGCTAAGTCAATGTGGGTTTAGGGTTAAGGTACTACCTTCGCTGAATGCTTCTTTAACTTATAAAATAAATAAATAAATATGTTTATTCAGGTAAAATACATACATACAAGTGATTTTACATAAATCGGTCGATTTATAGATAGAGCTAGTACATACAATGCCTAAAGCCACTATTACGCAATGCGTTTCGGGCAGGAAAAACATTAATATCTAAGACTTAATACGAATTGAGTATAAAGAATAAAATGTGTTGAGAACAAATACAAATAAAGATAAAAAAGGGGGGGAACATGACTGAAAAAGCAGCACAAATACAATAGGTCGACAAACAGCGTTGATTAAAAAAATAACAGACATATGTTGACAATAGAGGGGTAAGGTAGGTTAAAGGGAATTTATTAGCTAGAGTTTCGTTTTTATCTTAAACTGGTTAAGAGAGGTACAGTCTTTAACATGGTTGGGAAGGTCATTCCACATTCTGGGTCCCTTGATTTGTAGAGCATTTCTTGTTTGATTAAGTCATACTCTTGGAATATCAAAACTGTATTTATTTCTGGTGTGGTGCTCATGGGTTCTGTTACAACCTTCAATGAAGCTTTTGAGGTCAGGATTGGCATTACAGTTCAGCGTTTTATATATGTATAATACACATGAGAGAATGTGCAGTGACTTAATATCTAACATATTGAGAGATTTGAGTAGGGGTACCGAGTGATGTCTGGGGCCAGAGTTGGATATTGTCCTAATAGCAGCTTTGTGTTGAGTAATTAGAGGACGTAAATGATTTTCGGTAGTTTTGATTTTTATAAAACCCTTGCTCATTGTAATTGAGTTAACTAAGCCAGCTAGGTTGGGCTAGTTGCTGTGTTACAGGCCTCATGCCTCTTGCTTCAGATTCCCTGGGTTAGCATTTACCACGGCCTACAGCAATTTATTTCTACCATGGTTACTTGTCATGTTGCGTGTTTATTTTACTTTTGCTGTGTTTACAGTGCGTTTGTTTAACTTTTGCTCTGTCATTAAGTTATTAAGTAGAGTCAGCTAGGATGTTCTAGTTGCAGTCTTGCGGGCCCCTGTCTCCTGCTTTAAGATTTCCTGGCCTTGCATTTATGCTTAGTTTCCTCTGAACTTTATTACTGTATATTACGTTTAGCTCTTGCATGACTTTGTTAATTTTTACTGGTTACGTTATGTTGTTTATCATTTATGGCCTAAATGTTTACATTTAGCCTACCTCAATTTAATTCTACAATTGATGTATTGCCCATGTTGCATGTCGGTTACTTTGCGGTGGTTACAGTTGTCGTTTCACTTGCTTGCCATATAAGTTATCAAGTAAGTCAGCGAGGAGGCGCTAGTTGTGGTGTTACGGCCCCTTGCCTCTTGCATTAAGGTTTTCTGGCATTGCAATTATGTTCGTTTCCTCAGCTCTTTATTACTGTGTTTTACGCTTAGCTTTTGCTGCATAATTATGTTACCGCTGGTTACATTTACGTTGTTTACTCTGCTAATTGCCTTTATACTACTAAGTAAAGTTAGCTAGGATGTACCGGTTGCGGAGTACGGGCCTCAAGCTTCTTGCTTCATTCATTCATTCATTCATGTCTGTTCAATTTACTTTCTGGGTTTACATTTACGGTTGTTTAACTTTTGCTTTGCTACATGCGGGCCTAGCTAGTTTACTCAGCAGTCCATCCCGTCATTGTGTTGTCGGCAGGCAGGTGGGGGCCAATCATCCTAAGACCCAGCTGCTGATGCTCCGGCTGGTGTAGTCCCTGCCGATGACCCTGCAGCTGACTGACCGTCGGATATGGTTCCCGCCGACGATCTAGCAGCCGAGGGCTCAGCTGGCGGTGTTCCAGCTGAGCATGCCCAGTCGCCCTCCTTATTTATATACGAATTCTTTTCTTTTACATTTTGTCGTTCTTTGTATTCCTTTCTAATTTATGTATTATAATGTTTGTTTTGTTTCTCGGGGTCAGACCCAGCTGCTGATGTTCAGGTCGACGTGGTCCATGCCGATGTTCCAGCAGCTGACGGCCTAGCCGGTAGTGTTACGGCCGATGAGCGAAGCCCAGCTGCTGATGTTCCGGCTGACGAGGTTCCAGCCGATGATCCAGCAGCTGAGGCCCCAGAAGGTAGTACCTAGCCAAGGATGTCCCAGCTGCTGAAGCTGATACCTAGTGGTCTCCAACCGAAGATGCTGCAGCTGAAATGGTCCAGCTGCCGAGCCTCCCAGATGGCGTGTCCCAGCGGAGGATTTTCACGGGGAAGAAGGGAAGATCGCATTTCCTCTACATTCTAAATAATAATTTCTTTACAGTTCTGATTCGTCTTATTTGTGCATAAGTGGTTTCGCAGTTCGATGCCCCCTTACCATCCTCTTGCATTGGCCTGTTGGCATTATTTAGTATTTACCCACTGCATAGCGATAGGGGCATCGTTGCACTCTATTGCAGTCATTTGGGGCCACCTTCAGTCCACTGTCTGCTCTGTGTTTTAACTTGACTTATAATTTGTCTTATTATTAGTAGTTGCTGTGCCGGAGCTTACTAACTACTTGACGCTGACATTCACTATTTCTCTTAGTTCCCGCTGAGGAGGCGTCCGATTGTCCCAAGAGTTAGCACATATTGTCTCTGGCAGTAACATTGCTAGGCTTCTAAGTTGCTCCCCGCTCAGTTATGCTTGGGACTTCATTCAAGTCTATCCATTCCTGCCCTTCCCAACAGGTGTTGCATCCAGTTAACCCCACTCTTGCAGCCTAAGTTCCAGCAGTACACATTTGGTGTGGGTCCCCCTCAACTGTGCCTTTGCCTTACACGTTACCAATGCATGCCAGCTTCTGCCCACCCTTACTGCCTTAATACTTCCAGATCCACGATAGAACGCGCACGAGGAAAACCATAGATGATCGAGGACCACGTGGTGGGGTCCGAGAGGCGGACCACTGATCTCATGCCACCGTGAGAGGTATCCTGGGAGGCGACCTACATGCTTCTAAGCTGCCACCTACTCCCCACATCCGTGGGGCTCGCCACAGCGACAACGACCGACACGGGGTCGACCCTGGGGAGTCGGCCTCTGTGTGGACAGCGTTCACTTTCCCACACCTGCCCTGGGGCCAGCCTTCCAGGACTGGTCTCTGTGAGGGCGGGCTCCAGCGATGAAGATATACAAGGGATCGACCAGTCATTTGCCATGGTGGAAAGCACTCCCTGCATGGAGTACAAACAGTGCAGTATGTACTCCTCCCAGGGTCACTGTTGGTGGGTTATCCCGCCTCTCTCCGCCCCATGGCTTGTCAAAGATGGCGCTCCGTCGGCCCACCAAGGACGCTGCCTCAGTTAACAGCATCTGCCTGTAGACCCGGAATGGTACCTTTTTCAGTCAGGGGCACCTGACTGTTTGTTAACGGCCTCTCCGGGCATACGGGCACGCTTACGGCCACGGTAGCGAGAAGTCATGTTCCTACTTATAGCAGCCAGCTCCCGCTCAGGCGGGATGTTGTTGTTCTGCCACTTTGAGGCTGCCTTGCGACAAGCGGGCCTCGCCCTTCGGGGGGGGGGGGGAATCCGGCCAGCTGGCCTGCGGTGGGGGTGCAGCGCCGGTCCCCAAGTGTCCCGCTGTCCGCAGCTAATACTTTGCCCAGTCTAGGTGCTAGTAAACCCTACCTTTAGTCAGGAAACCCTTCTACTTATTCCTTGGCGGCACGTACGGCCTCACGCCCTGGGAAAAAATTCTCACCCATTGTCATCTCAGTTTTCCCCAGCACTAGGTATTTTCTGCCCGCCGGTTTAATTCCTGTTAATTCAGCTAGGATTTGCCATTATGTTTTTACGGCCTCTTGGTCGGCCTCCGTTAAGTGTTATGTGGCCTATTCACTTGCTTGAACATTTGTGCCCTGACTGTTATAACTAGTTTTATATAATTACATTACATTGACATTAGGTTTCTGCAGAACGTGTTTACCATGTCACTAGGCTTAGCTTACTCACTTAATACGGGTGTACATTTTAAGTTAAATATTAGTACTCAGTAGACAAGGATATGTTACATTTGTTCCAACTTATATATATTTACATGTTCTGCAGAATTTAATTTACCATCTCCAATTATGTAATAAATAAGCCCCAAACTGTTGGCGTCTTTTTCCTCCTGAGCAGAAAATGCAGAATAGAACCAGTGAAGAGCAGAGGTGCCATGGGCACAATCAGAGAACACTGTATGAACATCAGAGGTCCACGGTTGTTCAACGTCTTACCAGCGAGCATCAGAAATATTACAGGAACAACCGTGGACATCTTCAAGAGGAAACTAGATTGTTTCCTTCAAGGAGTGCCGGACCAACCGGGCTGTGGTGGGTATGTGGGCCTGCTGGCCGCTCCAAGCAGCAGCCTGGTGAACCAAACTCTCTCAAGTCAAGTCTGGCCTCGGGCCGGGCTTGGGGAGTAGAAGAACTCCCAGAACCCCATCAACCAGGTATCAACCAGGTATTGGTGTTCCACAGGGCAGCACCTCGCCCTCTTCTCTTTCTCATCTACATTAATAACCTTTCAAATGCCTCTCAACACTTCAAACCAATCTTATTTGCCGATGACACAACTTTCATTTTCTCCAGTCCTGACCCCCTTGCTCTAAATGTCACAGTGAATACTGAACTAAATTAAATCCATCTTTGGCTAACTGCTAACTCACCCTTAACATTGACAAAACTTTCGATATTTTGTTTGGTAATAAATCCTCAAATGAAATTAATTTAAGAATAAACAACATACAAATCAGTAGTAAAGTTGATGGTAAATTCCTTGCATGGTGTCCTCATCGATAACAAGCTGAATTTCCAGGGACACATTCTAAATATAGCAAAATAAGTTTCTAAAACTGTTGGCATTCTTTCTAAGATCAGATATTATGTTTTTATTTATTTATTTATTTATATACAAAAAGGTACATTGGGTTTGTGAGAATACATAGCATAGTATTTACAATCTTGTAAAGCCACTAGTACGCGCAGCGTTTCGGGCAGGTCCTTAATCTAACAGATAATTTTAAGTAAGTAAATTCTAGCAGAANCATAATGGGTAAGCAGTAACAGTAATAACTGGTGAAAGTAGCGTATTTGAATAAATGATTAATAGCCACAATGATTAATTAAATAACAAACAAATTAAAATGAATAGCTATAAGGCCATGAGTCATCGTCGGGAAACACCTCCACCTGACCGACAGGATCATCAGCTGAGCCGACGTCAGCAGCTGGGCCTGGCCCCCAGGGGACGTGCTCGGCTGGGACACCACCAGCTGGGCCATCAGCTGCATAACATAATGGGTAAGTAGTAACCATAAATAACTGGTTAAAAGCGTGTTTGAACATGTGAAGAACGGCCACAACGAGTAGTTAAATTAGCAATCAAAATTAAGGCATGGGTCATCGGCAGGACTCACATCCGCCAGGCCGCAAGAACATCGGCTGAGCCGAAGCCAGGGCTTGATGGCCCCCAGGGGACATGCTCGGCTGGGACACCACCAGCCTGCCCGTCGGCCGCGTGACCACCGGCAGGGACTACAACAGCCGGCCGCGTGGCGACGCCAGCAGGGGCGGCGCGGGGCCGCACATGGGGCCCAGGCAGGGCGACACCCGTGCCCGGGACGCTGTTAGGCGCCCTGGGCACGTACAGTATGTACGTGCACACGTACATTCCACGCCGGATACAGTCCGCTAAGGGCAGGGCCCAGCACACGCCAGCCCGTGGCAGAGGGGGACAGGAAGGCTTAACACGGCCCAGGGCGTGCGCTCCAAGGAGCGACTTGCCACGTGGGCGTCATGACTAGAGCATGGGCCCCGGGAACAGGCCTGGTGCGTAGGCCCGGAACCTGGCCACGAGTCGACGCCGACTTGGTGTATGCCCCAAGGGCGGAGGCCGCCACCGCCTGGCCACATGGCGTCGTCGCCAAGAGCGCCGGCCCTAGGCAAAGCGACCCAGGAAGCACCGTGCGGCGGAGCCCGGCGCGGGCTCGAAGGGCGCCCCTGCTTCCCCAGGAGACAGCAGTAGGGCAAGGGAGCTAGCTAAGGCAGTACACACAGACCGCTAGGGGACGGCGCTAGGCACACGCCAGCACTGGGGAGGTCCTGACTAGGTTTAAACAGAAGACTTCACTTTTACCTTGGCATTTGAAGTGTGGGGCAGGAGGCCCCTGCCGGATCAGTCTGGGAGGGTGAGGGTCCCATAATATTCAGGACAGACAGGTCTGGGACCGAGGTAGCTGGCGTGTTGTCCGTCTCGTGCGTGGTCCGACGTCGGGAGGCGGGAGAGAGTTTCGAATGCTGCTGCGTTGGCGGTAAAAGTGAGGCGGAGCCTCCGATCCGAATCCGAATGATACAGGAGAAGATGCCCATTGGGGCGAGCCTTGAAGTGGGGACAGCTGAAGAGAAGTCGGTGAGAGGAAATGCTGAAGTTGAAGAAAAAAGTGCCAGGGCTAGACCCAGCTGCTTGTCCGAGTGTAGATGCTGTATCAATCCATATCTGGCTAGGCTGGGAGACGGGTCTGGAAGGCGGCAGTGGAGGTTTTCTTTCCTCTTGGTGTGTGGAGTGTGTCTACGTCGGGTACCACCATCTCAAAACGAGCAGAATTAGGTCCCCATCCCCCTAAAGAGGGGGAAGAGAGCGGCTGCTCTCAGTTGGTTTCTTCTTAGAATCTTCTATTTTTTCTTACTTCTAGTAGTCATTTGATGTTCCTTGTACTGGGGGTAGTCAGGTGGGAAGAGATCCTTAAACAATGTTGCTTCATCGCACTGTGAGAAGATTTCTTCTTTCGATACATTCCAAAATTGTTGGTTTGGGTTGTTCAGCACGGCTTCTGCAAACTTCACATTGTAGATTTTACTGGTGAGGCGCCTGTATTCAGGAGATCCATAAATCTGCTTATCACATTCCTCGTAGAGTTGGTTGAGTATTGGAGATTGCACTGGTAATGAGTATGGTGAGTGTGCTGCAGTGGTCTCTGGTGCTGGGGGTGATGTTTGTGTTTCAATTTCAACATAGGCGTTCGAGTCGTCATCAGAAGACGTGGTATCAGAAGCCACGGTATCAGATGTAGTTGCTGGTGTATCTGGAGTTGCTGGTGTATCTGGAGTTGTATGGTCCAGGTTGACAGGCGTCTCTGGAACGGGGTCGGGCTCTGGCGTCTCTGGAACGGGGTCGGGCTCTGGTGGAGAGGAGCCAGCAGTAAACATGGCCTCTGGAATTACGAACGTGGGAAGATTGTTTGCCTTGCGGAGCCTCTCGTTTCACCCCAATATATAAGCTCCCAGAACTTCCCACACAGTCTGGGGAAGGCGCTGCGCAAATGTTTCTTTGTCCCCCTTTTCAGAAACATCTCCGCTTTGTTACAAAGCAGAGGCCGTCTTATCTTCCATGTCGTTCACTCCAGTACGTTGTTATTCTACTGTGCAGATTTGGGACCTGTCCCTCCAGTATTTTCCATGTGTATATTATTTGGTATCTCTCTCGTCTCCTTTCTAGTGAGTACATTTGGAGAGCTTTGAGACGATCCCAATAATTTAGGTGCTTTATCTCGTCTATGCGTGTGGTATATGTTCTCTGTATTCCCTCAATTTCAGCAATCTCTCCTGCTCTGAAGGGGGAAGTGAGTACTGAGCAGTACTCAAGACGGGACAACACAAGAAATTTGAAGAGTACAACCATTGTGATGGGATCTCTGGACTTGAAGGTTCTCGTAATCCATCCTATCATTTTTCTGGCTGACGCAATACTTGCTTGGTTATGCTCCCTAAACGTTAGGTCGTCGGACATCATTATTTCCAAATCCTTGACATGCTGTTTTCCTACTATGGGCAGATTCGATTGTGTTTTGTACCCTGTATTATGTTTAAGACCCTCATTTTTTTCCGCTATCACCGTTAAACATCATGTTATTTTCTGCTGCCCAATCGAAAACTTTGTTAATATCTGTTTGTAGTTTATCAATGTCTTCAGCAGAGGTAATTTTCATTCTGATTTTTGTATCATCTGCAAAGGATGACACGAAGCTGTGACTTGTGCTTTTGTCTATGTCTGATATGAGAATAAGGAACAGCAGTGGTGCAAGGACTGTACCTTGAGGTACGGAGCTTTTAACTGCGCTCGGACTCGATTTTACTTGATTGACTGTTACTCTTTGTGTTCTGTTCGACAGGAAATTGAGTATCCAGCGTCCTACTTTACCAGTTATACCCATTGACCTCATTTTGTGTGCAATGTTTATGTTTATGGGTAGTGTAGGAGAAATGGAATTATTCACAGAAACATACTTGAGCCTGTCAGTAAGGTAAGACTGAAGGTATTGCAGGGAGTGACCTCTGACTCCATAATGATGTAATTTAAGAAGAAGGTTTTGGTGGTTGACAGTGTCAAAAGCATTACTGTTATGGTTGTGGTCAGAGAAACAATCTTCGTCCTCATGGTTTTATTCTCCGCCAGTAACAACAACAAAACCAAAAATCAGGTACATGAAATATTGTTAACAAGATCATAAACAAAAGAGCATCTGCTCCAAACATTCTACTTCCAACATCTGTAGTACTCAATCCCAACATTCCTCCCCTTTTAAATAAACTCTATCCCTACAGGTTAAGTCTATCAGGCGGGCGTATGACTCTTCCTGATTTTCTCAACTGGGAGTCCTGACCTGTTACTTCTGGGAAACATTCTTCTGAATTACTCCTTGCAGAGTCCATAGGGTTGACTGTATCCCCATAACCCTCTGCTGCCCCTTTCTCTGCCTCACGGTCACCTGCAGGTGCTGCTATCCCTTCATTATTAGGATGGATATCACTAGTTGCCCCACCCCCACCTGAAGGGTCTTCAAAATTCCCTGTGAACCTTGGCATGAGCTGATCGGCATGCCTTTTCCAATTAATGTTCCCAAAACTCTGCACTTGCACAGTGAAGTTCCTGCGGCCCAGGACTTCCCTAATTTTTCCTTCCACCCAGGGTTTTCCACTTCCAAAATTCCTTGCATATACTGCATCCCCCTCATTAAACAACAATTCCTCTCCCTGAGCCAACTGACTGGCCAAGCTAGTTACCGATTTCTCTTTATTGGGATCTGTCTTTACTGCTTCCATGTGCACTTTAAAGTGTCTATTAAACAGTAATTCAGAAGGAGATTTACCAGTAGTAGAATGAACAGTTTTTCTTTGATTATATAAAAATCTACAAAGCCTTGTATTAATAGTACCTTCCGTAAACCGCTTTAACCCTTCTTTCAAGGATCTCACTGCTCTCTCTGCTAGACCATTTGAAGAAGGATTATAGGGGGCAGGTGTTACATGTTTAATACCATTTTTTTTCTAAAAAAATCCTCCATTTCCACAGAAACAAAATAAGGAGCATTGTCTGAGACAATTATGTCTGGCAATCCAAAATTACAAAATGTTTTCCTTAGTAATTCACAAGTTACAGATGATGTGGTGGAATTACACACATGCACATTCAGAATGAATTATCCTCAAAAGACATAGCTTCCACCAGGTTAACATACTCCACTGGAATACTGGAATTTAATTCTTCTGTCACAGGCAATCTACTTAATGCATCAGCTACTACATTATCCTTGCCTGGCTTAAACTCTAAATCATACTCAAACTGTGAGAGTAGTAATGTCCATCTTTGAATTCTAGCATTGGCATTAACTGGAACTTGCTTACCTCTGCCAAACAATCCTAGCAGGGGTTTATGATCTGTTCTAGCAAGAAATTTCCTCCCCAGCAGAAAATACCTCAGTTTCTTTACAGCAAATACCAAAGCTAAAGCTTCTTTATCTAACTGAGAATAATTCTGTTCTGCAGGAGATAATTTCTTGCTAGCAAAATATACTACTTTATCCTGACCATCTACTTCCTGTAATAATACACAACCCACTCCTACTGGGGAAGCATCTACCTCCAGTTTTAATGGGAGTCTACCTGTAAAATTAGTGAGCACTGGAGAATTGATCAATTTCTGCTTACTATTCCTGAATGCATTTTCCTCTCTTGCTGCCCACTTAAATCTAGCCCCTTTTTTCAACAATTCATACAAGGGTGCTAATTTTGTTGAAAAGTTCTTCACAAACTTACAAAAATATGTAACCATCCCAACAAAAGACTGTACTTCCCCAACTGATGTTGGGGCTGGGGCATCTATTATAGCAGCTACATTTTTGTGAGAAGGAGTAAAGCCCTTACCTGAAATATGGTACCCCAGGTATTCAATGGCCTTGGTCTTCAACGTTGTTTTTCCCTTATTAATCTTCACATTGTGCTTTTGCAAAAGATTCAAAACTTGTTCTAATCTAGCATCATGCACTTCCTCATTCTCTCCACATACAATAATGTCATCTAAAAAACTAGCCACACCTTCAATGTTAACTAACAACTGGGACATGAATCTCTGAAAAATTGCTGGAGACGAGGAGAGTCCAAAAGGAAGTCTTTTATACTTAAATAACTCCTTGTGGGTATTAATCACTAACAATTTCTGGCTCTCCTCCTCTACAGGAATTTGCAAGTAAGCATCCTTCAGGTCAATCTTAGAAAAAAATTGCTCCCTTGCAGACCACTGACAATAACTCATCTATTTTAGGTAAAGGGTACTTCTCACAGTGTATGCGGTTGTTCAGTTCCTTGAAGTCTGCACAGATTCTCAAGGATTTCCGGTCTGCCTTCAACACTGGTACAATTGGGGCTGCCCACTCACTATGTGTAATTGGCTCTAAGATGCCTTCTGCCACATGCTTTTCCAGGGCTGATTCTACCAATTGCTTGTAATGAAACGGCACTGTTCTTGCCTTGAAAAATTTAGGTGAAGCCCCACTTTTCAGGTGAATTTTTGCAACCATGCTATTAATTGGCTTATCTGCCTCCACTGAATATTTATCTAACATTTGTTCGGCACTTTTAATTGTTTTAACTATCGACAATTCATCTAGGCCCGCCAGGAAAATTCCCACTTTTTCCATGAGATCCTTACCACATAGGCTAGGATTATGTGAATCCACTGCATAAAAATCTTGAACAATTTCTTTTCCATTATAACCTACTTTTGCCGACACCTTACCATAGACCTTAATCGGTACATTATCATAAGCACTTAAAGATTTTTTACCTGGGTTTACATTCAATTGCAAGGTATCTGCCCAATCTCTAGACAATGTTGACACTGCCGCACCAGTGTCCAGTTCCAAGGGAACTAACTTCCCATTAATTACAAAATTCACCACTTGTGACTTCACTGAACATACCTTTTCTTTCACCGAATATAGTCGGTTTTCCTCACCTGCAGCTTCTTCAGACGGTTTACCTTCCTCTACCGCCTTGACTACAGTACCACTACCTCTTCTTCCTGCATTACCTGGTCGTCTCCTCTCCCAGGCCTTGTTGTTCCTGTTCAGAAATTCCCTACACACTCTCTGCAAGTGTCCCTCCTTGTTACAAAAGTTGCATATATAGGCACGAAACTTGCACTTGCTACTTATGTGCCTGTATCCACAGTGTTTGCATCTGGTCTGGCCCTGTACGACCATAATTTCCTGAGTAGAAGTCTTACTTCCAAAAGCCCTTTCCAGGTTCAATATCTTCTCGAGCACTGTCCATGAAGTCATCGATTGTAAATCCAAATTTTCTGCCATCAGGTTAGGGAAATAATTCTCCTTTTCCACTGCCATGAACAACTGGTCCCTAACCCTACCGTCCAACTGTGCTCCGAAGTTGCAGAGGTTAGCCAAAGCCTTCAACTCCGCAAATAAATCCTGTACTGATTCGTGCTGCTTTTTCGTCCTCTTCTGGAAATCCATCAAACTCCTGTGATATGACGGTTTCACCACATACTGACGTTTAATTAATTGTTTGTAGCCATTACTCAATTATTCAAACACGCTAATTTTAGCCAGTTATTTCTGGTGCATAATTACCCATTATGTTATGCTGACGATGACCCAGCAGCTGTTGGCCCAGCTGGTGGTGTTCCAGCTGTGCATGCCCCCTGCGGGCCAACCCCGCTCGTTGAAGTTCTGGCCGAAGTGACCCCATATGATGATCCAGCAGCAGGTGGCCTAGCTGCCGCGGTGCGCGGCCCAGCGGCCGGTGTTCCGACTGATGTGGTCCCAGGACGTTTGTTCTAGACTTAAGTCTGGCTGGTGTTGCCCGGCGCTGTTTAGTTATTTATGGTTAATAATTAACATTATATTATGCTGCCGATGACCCAGCACCTGTTGGCCCAGCTGGGGGTGTTCCTTCCGATTGTGTCCCCTGGGAGCTCAACCCACCCGCTGATGTTCCAGCTGATGTGGCCCAGACGACGATCCAGCAGCTGATGGCCCAGCTGCCACGGGACCCGACCCCGCGGCTGATGTTCCGGCTGACGTGGTCCCTGACGACAGTCTAGCGGCTGATGGGCCAGCTGGTGGTATACCAGCTGAGCATGTCCCCTGGGGGTCAAGCCAAGTTGCTGATGTTGACTAACCCATTGCTACAGCAGCTCACGGCCTGTCCCGACTGCTGTTGTCCTGGTGGATGTGTTTCCCGCCGACGATCCAGCAGCCGAAGGCTCGGCTGTCGGTGTTCCCGCTGCGCATGCCCATATAAGTGCTCATCGCGGGAACGGTAAGTTCGGCTGTCGGTAAGTGCCACAGGTTCAGGTTACGTCGCCGACACCCCTCGGAATTTTGTTACCGTACTTTATGCCTGGACTTGGCTGCACAGCTATGTTGCTTACTACTAGTTACATTTATGTTGTTTATCATCTTTCGGGCTAAATGTTTACATTTACATTTGTGATAGGCTAAATGTTTACATTTAGCCTATCACAATTTAATACTACATATGATGCGTTGCTCACGTTGCATGTTTATGTTACTTTTGGTGTGTTTACAGTTTGGTTGTTTAACTTTAGCTTTGCCTTTAAGTTATTAACTAAGGTCAGCAAGGATGTGCAAGTTGCAGTGTTACGGGCCTTGCCTCTTGCTCCAAGATTTCCTGGCCCTGCATTTTGATTAGCTTCCCCAGAAATTTATACCTGTATTCTACGCTTAGCTCTTGCTACATATGTATGGTACTTACTACTAGTTACATTTATGTTGTTTAACCCTGCTTATTGCCTCACAGCTGCTAAGTCAAGTCAGCTAGGATGTGCCAGTTGCTGTGTTACGGGGCTCATGCCCCTTGCACCAAGATTATCCAACCAACTGTTTTTACTTTACAGATTTTACATTCATGGTTGTTAGCTTTCGCTTCTCGCCAGTAAAGTTATTAAGTAAAGTCAGCTGGGATGTGCTAGTTGCAGTATTACGCCCCCCCCCCTGGCCTCTTGCTTATGATTATAGTCTGGCCCTGCATGGAGGACTAGTTCCCTCAGCATTTTCCACATTTTACGTCTCGTCTTGCTGACTAGTTATTTTACTTATTCCTGGTTTAAATTACGTGTGTATAACTTACGCTTCTGCTTTTAAGCTACTAAGGAATTCAGCCGGGATGCGCGGTTGAGGTGTCACGAGCCACATGCCTCTTGGTAAGTTTATCTGGCCTTGTTAGGCTTAGTTCCCTCAGTCAAAACACATCAATGAAATCAAAAGCACAACTTTTGTTTTTGCCATTAGGTTAATAAGGAAACTCAGCTACAGCGTGCTAGTTGCAGTGTTACGGGACTTTGTCTCACGCTTCAAGATTTCTGGCCCTGCATTTACGATTAGTTTCCTGAAATTTATTACTATGTATATTATGTTTAGCCCTTGCTGCTTATGTTATTTACTAGAGGTCCGCTGTAGTCTACCATTTAGGGCCTAAATGTTTACATGTCGGCCCTAAACGTAAGGGCTTAAATGTAATGTAAATGTAATGTACGCTGCTAGTTTAGTTTAGTTCATTTATTATGCACCCCATACCCATCTTGTGGGCGGTAGTGGAAAGGGTTACAGAGGCACATAATGGGCTCAGGGACTGAACCCCACAATTCATTTAGCTAAGCAAGTTACAATCTTGATGAGCTAGTTACAAAAATCAATATAAGTCGTCACATCAACAATGGGTTCGAGATCGACCTCAAGTACAGGTTCTAAATTAAGCAACTGACATATGTGGAGAGCTAGTGTCAAAATTTATATGTTTGTCCTGCACACCGCCTCCCATCCAGTGGGCAGCGGTGGATAGGTTACAATCACTCAGTTACTACCTACAGTTAGCAAACTGGGGATATTTGGCTAAAATTTCTGGTAGCAGATCATTTTGAATGAAATATTTACACATCGCTGGAACATTGGTTATAGAATTGTCTCTAAATTCACGTATCTTTTCGCACTCCATCACATAGTGACGGAGGGTGTGCGAATAATTTTGTTGACACAGTTTACATTTGGTCAGGTCTACATCGGCAGATAATGAGAATTCCCAGAGATACTTGTAACCGAGTCTAAGCCGAGCAGCAGTAACATCTAGAAGTCTGCTGATTTTATTGGATGATCCATAGATGTGTGGCTCCTCTTGCATGATAGTATGATGATAGATGGAATTACTGGTGTCAATTTCACTTTGCCTCAGATCTACAAGATCTTGTTGAAGTTCTCGGTGTACTTCTGCTCTCAGATTGCTCATTGACAATCCAAGGTTACACTCAACGGCTCCTTTAAAGGCAGATTCTTTGGCTAACTTATCAGCTCTATCATGCATTCGGAGGCCAACATGAGATGGAGACCACATGAAATGGACTCTGTTACCATCCTTAATAATTTTGTTGTATTTGTGTCTAGCTTCGGACACGAGCATGTTACAGTTATGTCTTAAAGAGTTGAGAGCATTTAAGGATGATAAGGAGTCACTTACAATTAATGTATCAAGTTTGGAGACTTGTACACATTTCAGTGCAAGGATCAAGGCAAATAGTTCGGTCTGAAGGGTAGAGGCCCAATTGTTTATACGGACTCCCCACTCAAAGTACAAGCCATCGCCCATTGTCAGCACAACTGCACTTCCAGCTGCACCCGTGGTGCGGTGTAGGGAACCATCAGTGTATATGATTTGAGAGAGAGAATGCTCTGTGGACAGAGCATCAATATGGCTTAAGGCGTTGAGCTTTGCCTCAAGACGAAGCTTGGGCTTATCTCTAATTTGCTTCTTGGGTGGAAAGGGAGGGATTAAAACTGGAAAGGGTGTAACCTCCCACGGTGCAGGAAAGTGCCGTTGTTGTTTCTCTTGGTACAAATCATGAACCCCATACATTCTGAGTTGAGTTCCAGTTTTTGTTATCCATTTGGAACAATGCTGATCTTCAATAAAGTAAGTCTGGAGGGCTTCTGTGCAAGGATTAGGATGAGTTAGCCTAAGCATTTTTATACCAATTTGACAGTTAATTTCAGTAACACGATCAACAACGCTCAGAATATTAAGTTCCTTTCTCATATTAAGTATCTTTGTGGTACGAGGGCACCCAAGGATTATCCTCAGGGCTTCGTTCTGCAATTTTTCAAGCCCTCCAAGCTTTCTTTCAGGCATCAAAACAAGCAGAGGTGCAGCATAATCCACTAAAGATCTGATGTATGCAAGGTACATCATTTTGACAATTCTGACATTGGCACCATAGCCTGAGTGATAACCTGCAACAGCCTTGAGAGCTCGGAGCCTCTCTTTATACTGACGACAGAGTCTGAATACAACAGGACCATACAGTGGCACCTCAAGGCCAAGGTATTTGAATCTGTTTACATAGTCAAGCTGGGAGCCATCAGATAGTTGCATCTTGCGAACAGCTCCTCCCTGCCTGGGTGGGCGCCGATTTAGTATCTTTGTTTTCTCTGCTGAGATAATTAAACCTAGGTCCTGACATGAATCTAATACAGAGTTAAGAGTGTTCTGTGTGTTAGCATACCCAGTGGTGTGTATCATTATATCATCAGCATAGCTAATGATGTGGACGTTGGGTTTGCTCGGTATAGAGTTTAACAGCGTGTTTATTAAGATATTAAATAAGGTAGGACTGAGGACACCACCCTGCGGGGTACCTAGTTCAAAGTCTCTTGTTACACTCCTATGCCCCTGGAAAAATACAGATGACTTCCTGTTGGATAAGTAACCCCTGATCCAACAAAGAAGCCGACCACCAACATTCATTCTTGCAAGCTCACTCAAGATAACATGTCTATTTGCAATATCAAAGGCAGACTTAAGATCTAGGAAGGTGGTATATGACTTTTCAGTGTGCAGGGTAAGAAAGGTGGTGATGCAATGATGCACACTCCTTCCATGCATGAAGCCATATATCTGGGGGATAGCATGGTTCTTATTCTATGGAGGAGACGGTTTAGGACCATTCTCTCGAATGTTTTGCAAATGCAGCTAGTAAGGGAAATTGGGCGGAAAGCATTCTCTTGATTTGGCTTGGGAATTGGAATGATTATACTGTTGGTCCAAGAGATAGGAAGTTCCCCAGTAACATAGCTCATATTATACAGCTCAAGCAGGGGATTCCCTGGTACTAAAGGGAGCAGACGCAATATGTCATAAGTGATACCATCTTCACCGGGGATGTGGCTTTGCCTTTGTTTAGGGCCGCGAGTAATTCAAACTCAGTGAATGGCACGTTGCATTCATCTTCCTTGTGGAGCATGAAGTCAACGAGCCTTTCTCGATCTCCGTAACCAGCATTTAATCTGAACTGTATGTCTGGGGGAAGATTATTGAAGCTAGAGGTGGTTGCCCAAGCATCGACTAACTCGTTTGCTCTGTGTAGAGGGTGAGGGTGTGCTACTTGGCCGATCTTATCGCCTTTAATTCTTTTAATATCCTTCCATGCCTGGCTGAGGGGGTGTGAGAGTTGAGACTGTTAACAAAAGTTTCCCAGTTATCTTGCCTGAGCTCTGTCATGCGCTCCCTCGCCTTGGCTAGGGCTTTCTGAAAGAGCTTGAGCATTGCTGGCGTACGTTTTCCCTATATGCAAGTCCAACTCGTCTGGCAGTGCGTTTCAAAGTACGCATTTGGGGTCATTGTAATAGGCATGACGTTTATTACCTTTCATGTCGTTCCGACTATTGGATGGTGCAGGGGGCCGACCTAAAGGGTCAGCAAACATCTGAATGCTCTGTACTAGATCGTCGTTAAATGTCTGGACTGTGGAGGGATCATAAGTGCTGTACCACTCTGACACATGAGCAACAAAGTCTTCACGTCGAGCAGGAGGAACACTGAGCCGTTTGCGTTTGAAAGTTCCACCGGCAGGATGGTATCTCCTATACATAGAGTAGTCAATCTAGGGTGATGATCTGACAACAAATCTGTTACAATAGTTGATGTGCACCAGACGTGAGAGACGTTGAAACCAACACAGAGGTCTAGAATGCCTCCACAAATATGCGTGGTTCAAGGTCACCCACAATCTGCACATCTTGGTGACTATTTAGTAGCGACAGCAGTTGATTCCCATTACCGTTACTGAAGCGAGAGCCGCCAATGTCCTTGTGTCTAGCATTGTAGTCACCAGAATGATGGTTGGCTCTGCTTGAGCGCAGGCCGGAAGATCAATATAATTTAACTTTCCTGCTGGAGCATATAGATTAAATTNCAAATCTTGGGATCAAAGAAGAATTTTAAACAACAAACAACACTCCTGTCAAATAACGATGGTCAGCTTTCAGCATCTGATTCTGCTATTGAGTTCAATAGGTTCTTCTCTTCCATTGGGTCATCCCTTGCAAATGATATTCCTTCTTCCAGTACTGAGGTTAAGGACTACCTTTCAGGTAACTATCCACAGTCTCTGTACCTAAAGCCTACTAATTCCACTGATGTCAATGAGATAATCCTTTCCCTTAAAACCAAGTCTAGTGCCCTTGAGGAGATTCCGACATTAATTTACAAAAAAGCCTCCAGATCCTTAGCCCCTGCAATTACATTGCTCTTCAACAAGTCACTTGAACTCCAAACCTTCCCAGATATTCTAAAAAAAGCGAGAGTAACCCCTGTCCACAAATGTGGTGATCTCACTGATGTTAACAACTACAGACCTATTTCAATCCTGCCTAACTTATCAAAAATTTTGAAAAACTAATCTACAAGCAGCTTTACTCTTATCTAGCCAAGCACAATATACTTAGCTCTTGCCAATATGGCTTCAGACCTAAAAAAAGCACTAACGATGCACTTATTAGTATGATTAACTTAATTCATGCAGCTCTTGATAAAAATGAGTTCCCTGTTGGGTTATTTGTGGACCTGCGTAAGGCTTTTGACACTGTGAACCACCAAAACCTTCTTCTTAAATTACATCATTATGGAGTCAGAGGACTCTCCCTGCAATACCTCAAATCTTACCTTACTGACAGACTCCAGTATGTTTCTGTGAACAATTCAATTTCTCCTACCCTACCCATCAACATTGGTGTTCCTCAGGGCAGTATACTTGGCCCTCTCCTCTTTCTCATCTACATTAATGACCTTCCAAATGCCTCCCAACACCTTAGACCAATTCTATTTGCTGACGACACAACCTTCATTTACTCCAGTCCTGACCCCCTTGCTCTAAATGCCACAGTAAATACCGAGCTTAATAAAGTCCATCTTTGGCTAACTGCCAACAAACTCACCCTTAACATTGACAAAACTTTCTATATTCTGTTTGGCAATAAATCCTCTAACCAAATAAATCTCAAGATTAACATACCAAATTTGTAACAAATTAGATGGCAAATTCCTTGGCGTTCTCATTGATCACAAGCTTAATTTCCAGGGACACATTCTAAATATATCAAAAAAGTTTCAAAAACTGTTGGCATTCTTTCTAAGATCAGATATTATGTACCCCGCCCTGCCCTGGTGACTCTCTATTACTCCCTCATCTATCCATATCTCAACTATGGTATTTGTGCTTGGGGTTCTACTACCCAAAATCATTTACGTCCTCTAATTACTCAACACAAAGCTGC
This sequence comes from Procambarus virginalis, assembly GCA_020271785.1. Classification (NCBI taxonomy): domain Eukaryota; kingdom Metazoa; phylum Arthropoda; class Malacostraca; order Decapoda; family Cambaridae; genus Procambarus; species Procambarus virginalis. The sequence continues at coordinate 74,525 of WNGS01164075.1, forward strand.
TATTAGGACAATATCCAACTCTGGCCCCAGACATCACTCGGTACCCCTACTCAAATCTCTCAATATGTTAGATATTAAGTCACTGCACATTCTCTCATGTGTATTATACATATATAAAACGCTGAACTGTAATGCCAATCCTGACCTCAAAAGCTTCATTGAAAGCTGTAACAGAACCCATGAGCACCACACCAGAAATAAATACAGTTTTGATATTCCAAGAGTACGACTTAACCAAACTAGAAATGCTCTACAAATCAAGGGACCCAGAATGTGGAATGACCTTCCCAACCATGTTAAAGACTGTACCTCTCTCAACCAGTTTAAGATTAAAACTAAACACTACCTGATAAACTCCCTGTAACCTACCTTACCCCTCTATTGTCAACCCATGTCTTATTTTTTTTTATTCAACGCTGTTTGTCTACATATTGTATTTGTGCTGCTTTTCAGTCATGTTCCCCCCTTTTTTGTACCTTTATTTGTATCTGTTCTCAAAACATTTTATTCTTTTTGTTCAATTAGTATTAAGTTTTAGATATTAATGTTTTCTTGCCCGAAACGCATTGCGTAATAGTGGCTTTAGGCATTGTATGTACTAGCTCTATCTATAAATCGATCCACTTATGTAAAATCTCTCTATGTATGTACCTTTCCTGAATAACATATTTATTTTATATTTATTTTATTATTATTTATCAGATATTATGTACCTCGCCCTGCCCTGGTGACGCTCTATTACTCTCACATCTATCCATATCTCAACTATGGTATTTGTGCTTGGGGTTCTACTACCCAAAATCATTTACGTCCTCTAATTACTCAACACAAATCTTCAATTAGAACAATATCTAACTCTGGCCCCAGACAGCACTCGGTACCCTTACTCAAATCTCTGAATGTTAGATTTTAAGTCACTGCACATCCTCTCATGTGTACTCTATATATATTTAAAACTCTGAATTGTAATGTCAATCCTGACCTTAAAAGCTTCTTAGAAGGTTGTAACAGAACCCATGTGCACCACACCAGAAACAAATACCTATTTGATATTTCCTAGAGTACGAATTAATCAAACTAGAAATGCTCTACAAATCAAGGTACCCAGAATGTGGAATGACCTTCCCAATCATATCAAAGGCTGTACCTCTCTCAACCAATTTAAGAGTAAAACCAAGTACTACCTAATTAACTCAATGTAACCTACCTTACCCCTTAAATGTCAACCCATGTCTTTTTTTTTAAACAATGCTGTTTGTTCATCAACTTGTACAATTGATGATTTCTGCTATGTTCGCCCCCTTTTTTTATTCCTTTTTTCCAACACAATTCATACCCAATACCAATTACTATTAAGTTTTAGTCTAAGTGGGTTTTTTCCCCCCACACCTTGCCCGAAAACCTATGCATATTAGTGGCTTTAGGTATTGTATGTACTAGCTCCATCTATAAATCCAACTTTATGTTTGAAAATCAACTATGTATTTACTTTTCCTGAATAAAGAACTTGAATTTGAATTTGAATTTGACAGTGCTCTAGGCTCGTGGACCTAGGGACCGGGGTTCGATCCTGGCAGCCGGCGGAAAAACAAATGGGCAGAGTTTCCTTCACCCTGATGCCTCTGTTATCTAGCAGTAAATAGGTACCTGGGAGTTAGACAGCTGCTACGAGCTGCTTCCTGGGTGTGTGTGGGGGGGGGGTGAAATTAGTTAGGAGTTAGTAACAGTAGCTCCCGCTAATTCCTCTGATTACACACAGAAATCACACTAACGTGATGCATCAAATGAACAAATCCACAAGGCAGTGTGGTCTGTGTGTGGGGCAGATTAAGGCAGTGTCTGGGATGCCCCCGGACGCAGGTTCGAATCCTCGTCACGGCCCTTGTGGATTTGTTAATTCCTCTGATGTTAATGAGGTAATCCTTTCTCTTAAAACTAAGTCAAGCGTCCTTGATGAGATACCATCTCTAATTTACAAATAAAACTCCAGATTTCTAGCTCCTGCCATTTCATTGCTCTTCAATAAATCACTTGAAATCCAAACCTTTCCGGATATTCTAAAAAAAAGTGAGAGTAACCCCAGTCCATAAATGTGGTGATCTCACTGATGTCAACAATTACAGACCTATATCAATTCTGCCAACCTTGTCTAAAATATTTGAAAAGCTAATATACAAGCAGATTTACTCATATCTAGCCAAGCACAATATACTTAGTTCTTGTCAATATGGCTTCAGACCCAATAAAAGCACTAACGATGCACTTATTAGTATGATTAACTTGATACATACAGCTCTTGACAAAAATGAGTTCCCTGTTGGGTTATTTGTGAACCTTCGTAATTGTTGGGATTGAGTACTACAGATGTTGGAGGTAGAATGTTTGGAGCAGATGCTCTTTTGTTTATGATCTTGTTAACAATATTTCATGTACCTGATTTTTGGTTTTGTTGTTGTTACTGGCGGAGAATAAAACCATGAGGACGAAGATTGTTTCTCTGACCACAACCATAACAGTGGCGACGAGGATTAACCACCTCAGGCAGAGAGCCTGGGTACGAGACGTGGTGTGAGGATCAAGAGAGAGCAGGGTACGTCGTGTGGACGAGTGGACGCTTCGCATACGAGTACAGTGTGCTACCACCGTAACAATGACTACGCCGCTCATGTCAATGGAGCCGTTAAACACTGCCAAGATCTCGTTGGACCTGTGGCTCAGCCTGCTGGAAGCACACTTTCAGTGCCGGGAGATTAAGGAGGACGCCAACAAGAAAGCGGTACTCTTAGTTTCACTGGGCTCGGAAGCATATAGTGTTCTCGGGAATTTGTGTGCACCGGAGCTACCGCACACGAAGACCTATGTAGACCTGATTGCTCTGCTTAAGAACAGTCCAAATAATAAAGGAATAATTATGAGCCGCTGGATCGGGCCCCATGGCAGCTGGGCCATCAGCTGCTGGGTCATTATTTGGGGCCACATCAGCCGGGACGTCGCGGGCGGGAATTGAGATGATTTCGGGGCTTTAATGTCCCCGCGGCCCGGTCCTCGACCAGGTCTCCATTCCCAAGAAGCAGCACGTGACAGCTGACTAACACCCAGGTACCTATTTTACTGCTAGGAACAGGTGCATAGGGTGAAGGGAACTTGACCCATTGTTTCTCGCCGGCGCCCGGTACCGAACCCGGGACCACAGGGTCACAAGTCCAGTGTGCTGTCCGCTCGGCCGACTGGTTCCCGACACCACCAGCTGGGCCAAGAGCTGCTGGATTAACGGCAGCATAACATAGTGGGTAAATATTAACCATAAATAACTGGTTAAAATCGCGGGTTTGAATAAATAAATAAATAAATAAATATGTTTATTCAGGAAAGGTACATACATAGAGAGATTTTACATAAGTGGATCGATTTATAGATAGAGCTAGTACATACAATGCCTAAAGCCACTATTACGCAATGCGTTTCGGGCAAGAAAACATTAATATCTAAAACTTAATGTTAATTGAACAAAAAGAATAAAATGTTTTGAGAACAGATACAAATAAAGGTACAAAAAAAGGGGGGAACATGACTGAAAAACAGCACAAATACAATATGTAGACAAACAGCGTTGAATAAGAAAAAAAAATAAGACATGGGTTGACAATAGAGGGGTAAGGTAGGTTACAGGGAGTTTATCAGGTAGTGTTTAGTTTTAATCTTAAACTGGTTGAGAGAGGTACAGTCTTTAACATGGTTGGGAAGGTCATTCCACATTCTGGGTCCCTTGATTTGTAGAGCATTTCTAGTTTGGTTAAGTCGTACTCTTGGAATATCAAAACTGTATTTATTTCTGGTGTGGTGCTCATGGGTTCTGTTACAGCTTTCAATGAAGCTTTTGAGGTCAGGATTGGCATTACAGTTCAGCGTTTTATATATGTATAATACACATGAGAGAATGTGCAGTGACTTAATATCTAACATATTGAGAGATTTGAGTAGGGGTACCGAGTGATGTCTGGGGCCAGAGTTGGATATTGTCCTAATAGCAGCTTTGTGTTGAGTAATTAGAGGACGTAAATGATTTGGGTAGTAGAACCCCAAGCACAAATACCATAGTTGAGATATGGATAGATGAGGGAGTAATAGAGAGTCACCAGGGCAGGGCGGGGTACATAATATCTGATCTTAGAAAGAATGCCAACAGTTTTTGAAACTTTTTTTGATATATTTAGAATGTGTCCCTGGAAATTAAGCTTGTGATCAATGAGAACGCCAAGGAATTTGCCATCTAATTTGTTACAAATTTGGGTATTGTTAATCTTGAGATTTATTTGTTAGAGGATTTATGCCAAACAGAATATAGAAAGTTTTGTCAATGTTAGGGTGAGTTTTGTTGGCAGTTAGCCAAAGATGGACTTTATTAGCTCGGTATTTACTGTGGCATTTAGAGCAAGGGGTCAGGACTGGAGTAAATGAAGTTGTGTCGTCAGCAAATAGAATTGGTTAAGGTGTTGGGAGGCATTTGGAAGTCATTAATGTAGATGAGAAAGAGGAGAGGGCCAAGTATACTGCCCTGAGGAACACCAATGTTGATGGGTAGGGTAGGAGAAATTGAATTGTTCACAGAACATACTGGAGTCTAGTGCAGTAAGGTAAGATTGAGGTATTGCAGGGAGAGTCCTCTGAATCCATAATGATGTAATTTAAGAAGAAGGTTTTGTGGTTCACAGTGTCAAAGCCTTACGCAGGTCACAAATACCAACAGGAAACTCATTTTTATNTTTTATTTATTTTTTTATTTATTTATTTATTATTCATATACAAGAAGGTACATTGGGAATGTGAGAATATATAATATGGTAATTACAATCTTGTAAAGCCACTAGTACGCGCAGCGTTTCGGGCAGGTCCTTAATCTAAGAAATTTTTAGTAGGTAAATACTAGCAAAAATTATAAAAAAGAAATGATAACAGTTACATGGCAAGAAAAGAAAAAAGAAAAAAAAAAGATGAGAGAAAATTGTAGGTACAGTATAATAAAGCACTTAGGTAGCTAAGATTAATTGCAATGAAAGCTTGAATGGTAGTTGACAAAATTTGGTAGCCACAATACAGCAAATGGCTAGCACATAAAGGAAGACAGCAATGAACACAATGATAAGGTTGTTTGGGTTAAATACATAAGAATTAGGAGATTGGGTAACACTAGATACAGAGCAAAAATAAAGCTCAGTGTAGGAAACTAAGAAGATGAAATTAAGTACTTTTTGGTTTTGTTTTTAAATAAGGCAAAAGTTTTACAGTTTTTCAATTCACTAGGGAGTGAGTTCCATAGACTAGGTCCCTTAATTTGCATAGAGTGTTTACACAGATTAAGTTTGACCCTGGGGATATCAAAGAGATATTTATTTCTGGTGTGGTGATAATGGGTCCTATTACATCTGTCCAGAGAGAGTTTCAGAGCATGGTTTGCATTTAAGAACAGGGTTTTGTAGATGTAGTTGACACAAGAGAATGAGTGGAGGGAGTTAATATTTAGCAAGTTTAGGGATTTAAACAAGGGAGCTGAGTGTTGTCTGAAAGCAGAGTTAGTTATTATTCTGATAGCAGATTTTTGCTGGGTGATGATGGGCTTAAGGTGGTTTGCAGTGGTAGACCCCCATGCACAGATACCATAATTAAGATAGGGGTAGATTAGAGCATAATAGAGAGAGAGGAGAGCAGAGTTAGGAACATAATATCTGATTTTGGAGAGTATACCAACTGTCTTAGAGACTTTCTTAGTTATGTGTTGAATGTGGGTGCTGAAGTTGAGTCTCTTGTCTAGGAATAGGCCAAGAAACTTGCCATCATTTTTATTACTGATGTTAATGTTGTCTATCTGTAGCTGAATTGCATTTGATGATTTGCTTCCAAATAAGATGTAGTAAGTCTTTTCGATGTTTAATGTTAGTTTGTTAGTTGACATCCATAAGTGGACTTTTTTTAATTCATTATTCACAACATTATTTAGTGTATGTGGGTTGAGGTCTGAATAGATAAGAGTAGTATCGTCAGCAAACAATATAGGTTTGAGAATATTAGAGACATTAGGCAGATCGTTTATATATATAAGAAATAGAAGAGGTCCTAAGATACTGCCCTGTGGCACTCCAACGGTAATTGGTAGAGTGGAAGAAGTTGTTTCATTGATAGTTACATATTGGTGTCTGTCACTAAGATAGGATCGGATGTAGTCAAGGGCAAGGCCTCGGATTCCATAATGCTGGAGTTTAAGTAAGAGGTAGTTGTGATTAACAGTATCAAAGGCTTTTCTTAGGTCAATGAAGAGTCCAATCGGAAACTCATTTTTGTCAAGTGCTGAGTAGATTACGTCAAGGAGACTAATGATTGCATCGTTGGTGCTCTTTTGGGACCTGAAGCCAAACTGGCAGGGGCTGAGTATGTCGAATTTTACGAGGTAGGAATAGAGCTGTTTGTAAATAATTTTTTCAAATATTTTTGATAGAATGGGTAGATTTGATATTGGTCTATAATTGTTTATGTCCGCCGGATTGCCTCCTTTATGGACTGGCGTTACTCTTGCTTTTTTGAGGATATCAGGGAAGGTGTGACACTCTATAGATTTGTTGAACAGTAGGGCTATGGGTGGGGCAAGGGCATGGGAGGCTCTCTTGTATACAATGGACGGAATTTCACTGGTGTTCCCTGCCTTTGTTTTTAGAGAGTGTATGATGGACACAACATCTTCCGGGCTGATTGGTGAAAGGAGAAGAGAGTTTGGATAGCTGCCTGAGAGATATGTGTTAATATGTGTCTGAGTCTGTGGGATTTTACTGGCAAGATTAGCACCAACCGATGAAAAGAAACTATTAAATTCATTTGCCATTTCTAAATCAGTTGACGGTATATCCCCATCCTTGTAGAGTTTTATTTGGTTATGTGAGTGTTGTTTAGTTCCTAGGATACTAGAGATGGTTTTCCAAGTGCTTTTCATGTTGCCTTTTGCTTCATTGAATCTATTCACATAATATGCAAGTTTTGCCTTTCTTATGATACTGGTAAGCATTGATGAGTACCTTTTAGCTACTTCCTTTGAAACTAGGCCAATCCTAAGTTTCTTTTCATATTCATGTTTCTTGTTGATTGAATTGAGAATGCCGCTTGTGAGCCATGGATTGTTTAATCTTTTGTCAGTTACTTGCTTGGTAAGAAGGGGACAATGAAGGTTGTAGAGGCTTAGAGTTTTGGAGAGGAAGAGGTTAGCTAATGAATTTATATCCTGGGTATTATTGAATTCAGAATCCCAGTTAATATTGTGAAATGCATCTGTAAGATTGCCCAAAGCTGATTCACTGTGTAGCCTAAATGAAAGTTTCTTGCTTTTTGGTGGTGTTATGTCCATGTTCGCTATGAGAAAGGTAGGATAGTGGTCAGTTGTTCTGTTGTAGATTATACCAGATACAAGGGGAGCTGTTATGTTTGTCCATATGTGGTCCAAGGTAGTGGCTGATGTTTGAGTGACTCGGGTAGGTTTGGTGATTGTGGGGATTAGCATACAGGAGTTCATGCTGTTAAGGAAATAGTCAACTTGAGAGCAATTTTGTTGACCCAGGTCAATATTAAAGTCTCCTCCCAGAATGATGTGGTTTTTGTTGAGATTGTTGTTTATAATAAGATTACTTAGGTTGTCTGAGAAAGAAGCTATGTTAGTATTGGGAAATCTATAGATGGCTCCAATAGTCAATGAGGATTTAAGGGATTTAATTGTAAACTGAGCAAAAGTATATTCACAGTAGTCATCTCTGTCACTAATAATACTGTTGCAGATAAATGTATCTCGGTAATATATAGCTGTGCCACCACCTTTTTTATTTGGCCTACAGTTATGAATGGCTTTATAACCAGCTAAGTTGTAGAGTTGGGTATAGTCTTTATTTAGCCAAGTTTCTGTTAGAATAATGAACGATAAGTTAGTACCTAGTGCTGTGAGTAATGCATTTAAATCGTCAAAATGTTTACCAAGTGATCTAACATTTTGGTTGTAAACTGATAAACAGGTGTTATTTTGGAGTTTGTTTTTAGCCTGGTGTGCTGTGAAATACTTGCAATAATGATGATCAATGTGCTGGTTGGTGTAGATATGAGACAGAAGATTTTAACGGAGCGCGCACGGTACGTCTTCCCCCTCCCTCGACCTCACCAGTTGCCTCACCCAAAATGAGGGTATAAAATGAAGGCTGTTTAAATCATAGCATAGTAAGAACTCTGTTTAGTGTTTGCAGGTTATAGTTGTGTGTGCGTAAACTAAAAGTCTTTGAAAATGTAATAAGTTATTAGGAAACGCATTCAAGTGTCACGTCAGACTAGAAATAAAAATGAATTTTGGAGAATTGATTTCTCAATTACCATCGACAGTGAAAAGAATCATAAGAAATATTGAGAAAATTCGTGTTAGAATTATTAATCTTACTTTTTCGGTCATATTTAATAATATATGTCTACAGAAAGACTGCTACCAATATTATATATATATATATATATATATATATATATATATATATATATATATATATATATATAATATATATATATATATATATATATATATATATATATATATATATATATATATATATATATATATATATATATATATATATATATATATATATATATATATATATATATATGCGGAAAAACCACAAAGAAATGGAGAAGATAGGTGAACGTTTTGGCTTATTAAGGCCGTTGTCAACACCAGACTGACTAAAGGAAGAAAGAGTGGATACAGGCCAGCACCATGGAACCTGACCAACCCAACTCCATGGTGCTGGCCTGTATCCACTCTTTCTTCCTTTAGTCAGTCTGGTGTTGACAACGACCTTAATAAGCCGAAACGTTCACCTCTCTTCTCCATTTCTTTGTTTTTTCCGCATACAAATGATCAGTGCTTAGTGATCGTCAATTGCACATATATATATGTCGTACCTAGTAGCCAGAACGCACTTCTCAGCCTACTATGCAAGGCCCGATTTGCCTAATAAGCCAAGTTTTCATGAATTAATATATTTTCTCTAATTTTTTTCTTATGAAATGATAAAGCTACCCATTTCATTATGTATGAGGTCAATTTTTTTTATTGGAGTTAAAATTAACGTAGATATATGACCGAACCTAACCAACCCTACCTAACCTAACCTAACTTATCTTTATAGGTTAGGTTAGGTTTGGTAGCCTAAAAAGTTAGGTTAGGTTAGGTTAGGTAGGTTAGGTAGTCGAAAAATAATTAATTCATGAAAACTTGGCTTATTAGGCAAATAGGGCCTTGCATAGTAGGCTGAGAAGTGCGTTCTGGCTACTAGGTACGACATACATATATATATATATATATATATATATATATATATATATATATATATATATATATATATATATATATATATATATATATATTGTGATGATAATCTCTTCCAAGAGATTGAGCCTGCTCTTCCCTATATTCGTCACGTTCCCAGCTACATTCAAGATACGTTCTACAGTAGCTTAAACATATGTCAAGACAGCCACACGTACCTGCATACCCCCCCCCCCACTCCTGCACACCTCTTCTCAACACTGACCCTTCAACTGCTGCACGCCAAGTATCAAACTACCGAGTTGTGGGTCTTCCTGCATTCTCATTGGCCGTTCGAGAACACGCCACTTGAGCCCTGCACCAACCACGTTCCACGCCAAGGCGACGTCGGGGTCGACTTGCAGTACCATCATCAGAATATATCTTGTGCTCTAGCTGAGAACATCTAGTTGATTCACCTCGTGTGATCAAATAGCAGTTTATAGCTTGCGCATATATTCCCAGCACCATTTTTATATATTGACCACTTTATATTTCACTTGTGTTTCATATTGTCCTCCTGTTAACGTAATTCATTTTTATGTTAGTTCTTTTTCACTTGTTATCTATTCACGTTGCTCAGCCAAGGTATTGTCTTTATTTAAATTTGTTTTCTAGAATAATTAAAATTTCATTGTTTATTATTTTGTGTTTCATGTCTCTTCCCTTACCTTACCACAGATTATCAGACAAGCAGTCATTCTTTTTTTTTCCTTTTTTTTTTACTTTTTGTTTTGTTATATGTGGCCTGGCTTTGACATCTGCCAGTGGAAGACTGCCGAACACCATACTCCACTACTTTACCGTCACAATATATATATATATAATACACATGAGAGGATGTGCAGTGACCTAATATGTAAAATATTCAGAGATTTGAGTAGGGGTACCGAGTGATGTCTGGGGCCAGAGTTGGATATTGTCCTAACAACAGTTTTGTGTTGAGTAATTAGAAGACGTAAATGATTTTGGGTAGTAGAACCCCAAGCACAAATACCATAATTGAGATAAGGATAGATGAATAATAATAATAATAATAATAATAATAATAATAATAATAATAATTTATTTAGAAACAGTACATACATAGAGAGAGTAATAGAGTGTCACCAGGGCAGGGCGAGGTAAATAATATCTGATCTTAGAAAGAATGCCAACAGTTCTTGAAACTTTTTTAAATATTTAGAATGTGTCCCTGGAAATTCAACTTGCGGTCAATGAGAACGCCAAGGAATTTGCCATCTACTTTGTTACAAATTTGAGTATTTTTTATCCTGAGATTTATTTGATTTGAGGATTTATTGCCAAACAAAATATAGAAAGTTTTGTCAATGTTAAGGGTGAGTTTGTTGGCAGTTAGCCAAAGATGGACTTTATTTAGCTCAGTATTCACTGTGACATTTAAAGCAAGGGGGTCAGGACTGAAGTAAATGAAGGTTGTGTCGTCAGCAAATAGAACTGGTTTGAGGTGTTGGAAGGCATTTGGAAGGTCATTAAAACACTTTAACGCACCAAGGTTAAGCAAAAAAACTTGTGCCTTGTGCCCCTGGCGCTTCGCGCAGCCAAGCGGTGAGACCGAAAAGTGTATACTCTTTTTAATCTCCTGACACTAATTGTAGGCGTACGTATTTAAATTTATTATCACTGTGTTCGCAATAGAATTGTCTATAAGAACATACGTATAAAATTCCGTCAAATCATAAGGCATATCAACAACCAATAAAAAACTATTGACATCACTTGCCGAGAGCGCCAAACAGCAACAAAATGTTTCCATTCTCGTAATGGTTGTGAAGCCCACAGTTGTCCTACATCGTTAATTTTGGTATCATCGGAATCGCAATTAAATTCTCTATACGGACATATGCATATAAATATAGAATCAATGTCGCAACTGACCCACAAGAGTGTGGGAAGTGGCTGAAGTGTTACCCGCGGCGGCATATCGCCGAAAATGACATGAAAAGTGTATTTTCAATTCACTGTCCTGACATTATTTTTGGATGTACGCATTTAATTTTTGTACCAATGTGTTCGCAATAGAATGTTCTATAAGAAAATAAGTATAAACCGTCAAATAAGAATGCGTTCGACCGGCAACAAATATAAAAAGTACGTCGATCATACGTGTCGCGTCAATAATGCAATAGTTTTACCACGAAGATTCACTGCCATGACATTTTCTTCAATAAGCTCTTCTGTTATTAGAGAAAACGTACAATTTCATGGCAAACATTTCTAAACTATCCCCAAGAAAATTGAAGCAAAAATGGATTTTATACAAATATTTTTTATTTTAACTGGGGTACTAGTTAAAAGTGCGGGACCGTAAGAACAGCTCATAACGACCCGGGTAGTTATTAATGCGCGAAAGTGATATATATAATTATTAATTAATTAAATTAATGTAAATGAGAAAGAGGAGAGGGCCAAGAATGCTGCCTTGAGGAACACCAATGTTGATGGGTAGGGTGGGAGAAAGTGAATTATTCACAGAAACATATTTGAGCCTGTCAGTAAGATAAGATTTGGGGTAATGCAGCGAGTGACCTCTGACTCCATAATGATGTAATTTAAGAAAAAGGTTTTGGTGGGTGACAGTGTCAAAAGCCTTACGCAGGACCACAAATAACCCAACAGGGAACTCATTTTTGTCAAGAGCTGCATGTATCAAGTTGATCATACTAATAAGTGCATCGTTAGTGTCTTTTTTGGGTCTGAAGCCATATTGGCAAGAGCTAATTATATTGTGTTTGGTTAGATAAGAGTAAAGCTGTAGATTAGTTTTCCAAATATTTTTGACAAGTTTGGCAGGATTGATATAGGTCTGTAGTTGTTAACATCAGTGAGATCACCACATTTGTGGACAGGGGTTACTCTCGCTATTTTTTTTAGAATATCTGGAAAGGTTAGGAGTTCAAGTGACTTGTTGAAGAGCAATGCAACAGCAGGAGCTAAAGATCTGGAGGCTTTATTTGTAAATTAAAGTTGGTATCTCCTCAAGGGCACTCGACTTGGTTTTAAGGTAAAGGATTATCTCATTAACATCAGTAGAATTTGCAGGCGTTAGGTACAGAGACTGTGGATAGTTTCCTGTAAGATAGTCCTGAACATCAGTACTGGAAGATGGAATATAATTTGGAAGGGATGACCCAATGGAAGAGAAGAACCTATTGAACTCCATAGCAGTATCAGAGGCTGTAAACTGACCATCGTTATTAGACAGGAGTATTGGTTTGTTATTTAAAATCTTCTTTGATCCCAATATTTGTGAAATTGTGCTCCATGTTTTCTTAATGCTGCCCTTGGTTTGGGTAAATTTATCTTCGTAGTATTTAGTTTTGGCTCTTCTAACTATTTTAGATAGCAATGATGAGTAATTCTTTGAAAATTCTTCGGAGACGATTCCTGACCTATACTTCTTCTCAAGGTCATGTTTTTTATTAATGGATTTAAGTATCCCCTTTGTAAGCCAAAAGATTGTTTAGCCTTTTAGTTGTGACTTTTTCGTTAGCATAGGACAGTGGGTGTTATAAAGGCTGAGAGTTTTTTTTAAGAAATGATTGCATTGCTAGGTTGATGTCCCCTATGTTAACTAATTCGGACTCCCAGTTGACATTAGCAGCAGCAGCTATAAAATTGCCTATAGAAGTTTCATTGTGCAGCCTAAAGCTTAACTCCCTTGTCTCTAGAGGTTGTTTGTTAGTTAGGAGAAATGTGGGGTAATGGTCTGTAGTGCTATCGATGATTATCCCTGAAGTAAGCGGAGAGGTTATGTTGGTCCAGATGTGATCAAGAGCCGTGGCAGTACTATCAGTGATTCTAGTAGGTCTAGTGATTAAGGGAATGAGGAAGCAGGAATTTATACAGTTGAGAAAATCTAGCGGCAGTAGGGTTTTCAGCCTCGCAGAGGTCAATATTAAAGTCCCCTGCTATAATTAGATGGTTTTTGTTCAGTCTGTTATCTGGTATTAGATTTCTTAGAATAGAGTTGAATTCGGACACATCACTGTTAGGAATTCTATACTCTGCACCCACAGTCAGGACAGACTTAGCACCCTTGACTCTGAAACTGGCGAAGATATACTCCCCACAGTAGTCTCTAGTTCTAATTACTTTTAAGCATGTCAGTTCTTTGTGGTAGTAAAGAGCAGTACCACCACCTCTTTGAATTGGTCGACAGTTGTGAATTGCTGAGTAGTTTGGCATATTAAAGAGTTGAGTAGTAACCTCTTTTAACTATGTTTCAGTAAGTATAATAAAAGAGAATTTGTTGTCAACAGTTTCAATCAAGGCACTAACATCATCGAAGTGTTTGCTATGTGATCTTACATTCAAGTTAATTACAGAGGTATTGTGATTATGTGTTAATACATTGTTCACATCATGTGCTGTAGAATATCTGCAATTTTGATCGTTAAAATGATGATTGTCATAGATACTGGATAGGTACCTGGACGATTTCAACATCATCCAGGAACGCTAATTAATGCCTTCCCAAGACTGGGTTAAGTATGAAGTTAATGGCCCTCTGAAATGACGAAGGTGCTGTCTTTAACTCAAACGGCATCCTACGGAATTGATAAGTGTGCCTACCATCCGAGAATGCTTTTTTGTCCCTATACTGTTCTGCAACGGGAATCGCCCAATACGCCGATTTCGCGTCAAGAGTCGAGAAATACTTTGCAGCACCAAATTGATCGATTATCCCATGTATTCGGGGCAACGGATACACATCACCTTTAGTTATTTCGTTTACTTTCCGGTAGTCAACACAGAAGCGATAACTACCATCAGGTTTACGAAGTAACACAACAGGAGAGAGCCACGGTGACGTACTAGGCTCTATCAGGCCCTGCCTCAACATTTTCTGGCACTCCTCCCTTATGATGTTCTTTGCCTGTTCCGGCAACCTTCACTGTTGAGTGAGAAAAAAGGGGGGAACATGGTAGAAAATAGCCAATATACAAGTTGGTCAACATACAGCATTGATTAAAAATAGTAAGACATGGATTGACATTTAGGGGTAAGGTAGGTTACACGGAGTCAATTAGGTTTTACTTAGTTTTCATCTTAAACTGGTTGAGAGAGGAACAGCCTTTGACATGATTGGGAAGGTCATTCCACATTCTGGGTCCCTTGATTTGTAGAGCATTCCTAGTTTGATTAAGTCGTACTCTTGGAATATCAAATAGGTATTTGTTTCTGGTGTGGAGCCCATGAATTTCCAGGGACATATTCTAAATATACCAAAACAAAGTTTCTAAAACTGTTGCCATTCTTTCTAAGATCAGGTTTGCAGGTCAATCTAGACAAAACTGACATTATTGCTGCCTACAGAGTAGGCAAAACTAACCCATCTGGACACAACCAGCGCAAAATTCGACTGAAATTGGCCTCCCAGTCCACTAAATCTCATCTTGTCCAAACAGCTGCGTCCCAAAAAAGGGAATTTACATAAACGAGTGCTTGACTAGAAAAAGACAGCACCTCCTCTACCGCCTGCGTCAAATCCGTCATCAAAACCCAGACGCGATTCATCAGTGCTTCGTTAGAGATGGCTTGATTAAAGTTAGGAAAACATCAACAGGTAAAATGTTTACAATTACTAATGAGGATAACCTCAACACCTTCCTCAACCAATGTGGTCTGTCTAACTTTATTAGCGCTCCCAATGAGTCAACATAATTAATCCCCTTGTCACGTAGTGCGGGCTAGGTATCCTAATTTCTTTTTGTTTCACTTTTTTAATTAATTTTTAATTTACCTTCTACTAGTCATTTTCTGGGCACAATTAACCGAGTGCTTAATTATATCTTCATACCTCTTAAGTATACGGTCATAACTTACTACTTTTAGTAAATAATCCTTAGCTTAAATTAACCTATGTTTATTACTCAACTTTTCACTGATTTCATTTATTACTAAGGTTGCCTAGCCTCGCCATCCTCTCTTACTCCATTGTACCACTGGCTTTGCCTGTGTCTCATTTATGGAAATTATTTACTTACAGCTAGTGTACCTGAGAGTACCTGTAAGCTACCTCATTTTTTGTTCTTTTTTTGTTCATTTTGTTTGTGTGTTGTATAGACTTGTTTTATATATATTTCCCCTTTTATGTCTTAATTCTTTTTTGTAATTTGCCATTCCTGCCTTGTATTCCTGCAACCATCCTTATTATGCAGGCAAGTTTAGACCCTGAACTAAACCTCTTATCCACTATCTATGACAATCATCACTTTAATGATCTGAACTGCAGATATTTTACAGCAAATGATGTAAACAATGTATTATCACATAATCACAATATCTCTGTAATCAACTTAAATGTTAGATCCCTAGGTAAACACTTCGATGATGTTAGTGCCTTAATTGAAACTATTGACAACAAATTCACTTTTATTGTACTTACTGAAACATGGTTGAAAGAGGATACTACTCAACTCTTTAACATGCCTAACTACTTGGCAATTCACAACTGTCGTCAAACTCAGAGAGGTGGTGGTACTGCTCTTTACTACCATCATGAACTAACATGCTTAAAAGTAATTAGAACTAGAGACTGCTGTGGGGAGTATATCTTCGCCAGTTTCAGAGTAAAGGGTACCGAATCTATCCTGTCTGTGGGAGCAGTCTATAGGATTCCTAACACTGATGTGCCCGAATTCAATTCAAACCTTAGAAATCTAATACTCGATAACAGACTTAACAAAAACCATCTAATTATCGCAGGGGACTTTAATATTGACCTCTGCGAGCCTGAGCACCCTACTACTGTTAGCTTCCTCAACTGTATGAATTCCTGCTTCCTCATACCCTTAATCACTAGACCTACCAGAATCACTGATAGTACTGCCACGACTCTAGATCACATCTGGACCAACATAACCTCTCCGCTTACTTCAGGTATAATCACCGACAGTACTACAGACCATTACCCCACATTTCTCTTAACTAACATTAACAAACCACCTCTAGAGTCAAGGGAGATAAGTTTTAGGCTGCACAATGAATCTGCTATAGGCAATTTTATAACTGCTGCTGATAATGTCAACTGGGAGTCAGAGTTAGGTAACATAGGGGACATCAACCTAGCAGTACAATCTTTTCTTCAAAAAACTCTAAGCCTTTATAACACCCACTGTCCTATGCTTACAAAACAAGTCACTACCAAAGGCTTAACAATCCCTGGCTTACAAAGGGAATACTTAAATCCATTAATAAAAAACATGACCTTGAGAAGAAGTATAGGCTAGGAACCGTCTCTAAAGAATTCTCAAAGAATTACTCTTTACTGCTATCTAAGATAATTAGACGAGCCAAAACTAAATACTACGAAGATAAATTTACCCAAATAAAGAGCAACATTAAAAAAACTTGGAGCACAATTTCACAAATCTTGGGATCAAAGAAGATTTTAAACAACAAACCAACACTCCTGTCAAATAACGATGGTCAGCTTTCAGCATCTGATTCTGCTATTGAGTTCAATAGGTTCTTCTCTTCCATTGGGTCATCCCTTGCAAATGATATTCCTTCTTCCAGTACTGAGGTTAAGGACTACCTTTCAGGTAACTATCCACAGTCTCTGTACCTAAAGCCTACTAATTCCACTGATGTCAATGAGATAATCCTTTCCCTTAAAACCAAGTCTAGTGCCCTTGAGGAGATTCCGACATTAATTTACAAAAAAGCCTCCAGATCCTTAGCCCCTGCAATTACATTGCTCTTCAACAAGTCACTTGAACTCCAAACCTTCCAGATATTCTAAAAAAAGCGAGAGTAACCCCTGTCCACAAATGTGGTGATCTCACTGATGTTAACAACTACAGACCTATTTCAATCCTGCCTAACTTATCAAAAATTTTTGAAAAACTAATCTACAAGCAGCTTTACTCTTATCTAGCCAAGCACAATATACTTAGCTCTTGCCAATATGGCTTCAGACCTAAAAAAAGCACTAACGATGCACTTATTAGTATGATTAACTTAATTCATGCAGCTCTTGATAAAAATGAGTTCCCTGTTGGGTTATTTGTGGACCTGCGTAAGGCTTTTGACACTGTGAACCACCAAAACCTTCTTCTTAAATTACATCATTATGGAGTCAGAGGACTCTCCCTGCAATACCTCAAATCTTACCTTACTGACAGACTCCAGTATGTTTCTGTGAACAATTCAATTTCTCCTACCCTACCCATCAACATTGGTGTTCCTCAGGGCAGTATACTTGGCCCTCTCCTCTTTCTCATCTACATTAATGACCTTCCAAATGCCTCCCAACACCTTAGACCAATTCTATTTGCTGACGACACAACCTTCATTTACTCCAGTCCTGACCCCCTTGCTCTAAATGCCACAGTAAATACCGAGCTTAATAAAGTCCATCTTTGGCTAACTGCCAACAAACTCACCCTTAACATTGACAAAACTTTCTATATTCTGTTTGGCAATAAATCCTCTAACCAAATAAATCTCAAGATTAACAATACCCAAATTTGTAACAAATTAGATGGCAAATTCCTTGGCGTTCTCATTGATCACAAGCTTATTTCCAGGGACACATTCTAAATATATCAAAAAAGTTTCAAAACTGTTGGCATTCTTTCTAAGATCAGATATTATGTACCCCGCCCTGCCCTGGTGACTCTCTATTACTCCCTCATCTATCCATATCTCAACTATGGTATTTGTGCTTGGGGTTCTACTACCCAAAATCATTTACGTCCTCTAATTACTCAACACAAAGCTGCTATTAGGACAATATCCAACTCTGGCCCCAGACATCACTCGGTACCCCTACTCAAATCTCTCAATATGTTAGATATTAAGTCACTGCACATTCTCTCATGTGTATTATACATATATAAAACGCTGAACTGTAATGCCAATCCTGACCTCAAAAGCTTCATTGAAAGCTGTAACAGAACCCATGAGCACCACACCAGAAATAAATACAGTTTTGATATTCCAAGAGTACGACTTAACCAAACTAGAAATGCTCTACAAATCAAGGGACCCAGAATGTGGAATGACCTTCCAACCATGTTAAAGACTGTACCTCTCTCAACCAGTTTAAGATTAAAACTAAACACTACCTGATAAACTCCCTGTAACCTACCTTACCCCTCTATTGTCAACCCATGTCTTATTTTTTTTTATTCAACGCTGTTTGTCTACATATTGTATTTGTGCTGCTTTTTGCAGTCATGTTCCCCCTTTTTTTGTACCTTTATTTGTATCTGTTCTCAAACATTTTATTCTTTTTGTTCAATTAGTATTAAGTTTTAGATATTAATGTTTTCTTGCCCGAAACGCATTGCGTAATAGTGGCTTTAGGCATTGTATGTACTAGCTCTATCTATAAATCGATCCACTTATGTAAAATCTCTCTATGTATGTACCTTTCCTGAATAAACATATTATTTTTTATATTTATTTNGTTAGTAATGTCTCTTCTCCCCGACGTTTCTGTGGTCATTGTAAAAGTTCAACCCCACAATATTAGCCTTGTTGGCAACTGTACCCGGAAAAAAGACCCAATGCCTCGTTGTGACACAGGGCTTGAGGTTTCCTGAAGGGTTAGGGAGTAAGACTTCCAACCCACAGTGGTTGGACCTGCTTACCCCATTCTTATCGAAAGGGAGACTACTTTTGTCTGAGGGTTCTTCCTGGAGGGACGTGGTGATCTTCCGAGACACCGGTGCCATCCAGACTTTAATTTTAGAGAGTGCTTTGCAAGGTGCCAATACTCTCGACACTGGAGAGGTGGTACTGGTCGAGGGTGTCACTAGTGATACTCGAGCAGTACCCCTCCGTAAGGTTACCCTGGAATCTGATTTCCACAAGGGTATTTGTACAGTCGGAGTCACTTCGTACCTACCTTTCCCTAATGTTGATGTAATATTGGGTAATGATTTAGCCGGGATAAGGTAGGGGACTCCAGACTGCCTGTTATGTTGCCTACCCCAAAGGTTTGCCTGGATTCACCCACCGCAGAGGATAATGTTGTGTACCCTGCGTGCGTGGTGACTAGGTCTATGGGACTTAAATGTAAGGGCAGCCCTGTGCTTGCCAAGGTGGTAAATCCCAAGGACACGAGGGACCTTCCGAGTGGTGAAAGCCCAGTGGACCTTGCGGACACATTCATGGCCCGACTCGATGACGGGGCCGAGGACATTGTGGAGAGCCTGCCACCGCCGCCTACCGAGAGTAGTGGGGAGGTGGAGGGGAACACTGTTGAGCCTCGGCCAATGGCATCTGACCAAGGCCTGGATGCCTCCTTGAGTGAGTTACAAAAAGCTGACCCCAGTCTTGCAGATTGTCACGAGACAGCCGTCTCTAGGGAGGAAATTGTAGACGCAGCAACTGGGTACTACTACAATGATCGGATTTTGATGAGAAAATGGAGACCTCAGAGTGCTCCCTTGTCAAATGAGTGGGAGGTAGTCCACCAGGTTATGTTGCCGACCTGCTATAGAGAGAGTTTTGTCAGCTGCCCATGATGATCCTATGGGGGGACATCAAGGCATTAATATTACCTATCACAAAATCTGCAAGTAATTTTTCTGGCTCAAGCTGAAAAGCGATGTGGCAAAATTTTGTGATGCATGTATTGCGTGTCAACTTGTTGGGAACCAAATCAGACTCCACCTAAAGCTCCTCTTAAGCCTATTGTCGTGCCGGAGGAACCATTTTCTCATGTGGTAATGGACTGTGTTGGTCCATTACCTAGAACTAAGTCTGGTAATATTTACCTAATTACGATGATGTGTATCACGACTCGTTACCCAGAGGCTTTTGCTGTAAGGAACATCCGAGCAAAGACTGTTGTTGCTCGTATGTTGCAATTTTTTTCCACTTTTGGACTGCCTCGGGTTGTGCAGACTGACAATGGTACTAACTTTAAGTCTGATATTTTTGAACAATTTTGTAAGGACCATGGAATAACTCATAAGGTTTCCAGCCCATACCATCCACAGAGTCAGGGGGTCATTGAAAGGTTCCATCTAACTCTGAAGCAGATGTTGAAGACATCGTGCGAGAGTTCCCATACCTTCTGGGACGAGAACTTGCCGTATGTTTTGTTTGCTGCTAGGGAGGGGTTGCAAAGTTCACTGGGTTGTTCTCCTTTTGAGTTAGTCTTTGGCCATAAAGTTCGTGGACCCTTGCAAATGTTACAGGAGAATCTGTTAGGGAACGTAACGTTAACCGAAGGTTCGGCTTTCTTTGCGCAACACCACCAGAGACTCAAGGACTGCAAGGCTGCGGCACTAAAGTATCTTGGGAAGGCCCAAGAGAATATGAAAGAACGGAACGATGCCAAGGCTAAGTTGCGGGTATTTCAGCCCGGTGACCCTGTCCTGGTACTAAAGCCTCGACTGGGGAGCACTATGTCCCACAAGTACGAGGGCCCCTACATTGTGACAGAGAAGACTGGGGACCTCACGTACAAAGTGAGACACTCTGATAAGCGTAAACAGGTAATGCTCGTACACGTGAATCGGCTGAAGAAGTTCCAGGGCCCCAGGCCCATTGCACTAACCAATGTTTCCATTTCCAGTGAGGGAGGGGATGATTGTTCTGGGGACCCAACTAATCTCATTCTCAATAATTCTAGTTCTGTGAATGCTGTGGAGGAGGGACTGTCCCATTTGCAGATGTCCCAACGTGACGAGGTGCAGTCGTTGCTTGACGAATTCTCCAGTCTGTTCGGGGAGGTCCCGACCCAGACTGATGCCATTTACCATGATGTCGAGTTGACGGACTACACCCCCATTCGCCTTCAACCCTATCGGATGAGTCCGGAAAAGAAGGCCATCGTCCGTAAGGAGGTCGACTTCTTGCTCCAGCACGGCCTCATCAGGCCGAGCCAGGGCTCTTGGTGCTCGCCCTGCCTTTTGGTCCCCAAACCAGATGGCTCCTGGCGATTATGCACCGATTATCGGCAGCTCAACAAGGTGACCATAGTGGACGCCTATCCGTTGCCACGTCTCGAGGACTGTATCGACGAAATCGGGAACGCCACGTATGTATCTAAATTCGATCTCTCGAGAGGGTACTATCAAATCCCTCTCACTGAACGTGCTAAACAACTAACGGCGTTTGTGACACCCGAGGGTGTGTTTGAGTATCAAGTGTTACCATTCGGCTTGCGTAATGCCCCTGCCACGTTCCAGAGGCTAATGAACTCTTTGCTCGCTAATGTGCCAAATTGTCGGGCGTATTTAGATGATATTGTGCTCTTTGATATTAATTGGGCTGACCACATAGCTAGGTTACGCCAGTTGTTCACAGTGTTGAAACATGCAAATCTAACCTTAAATGCTAAAAAGTGTCATTTTGGCCAAGGCACAGTGACGTACCTCGGTTATGAAGTGGGCCAAGGAAAAGTGTTACCTCGACAAGACAAAATCAGTGCTATTCTGGACTATCCAGTGCTCAGGTCTAAAAAGGACATTCAACGATTTATCGGTATGTGTGCGTACTACCGACGCTTTTGTCAGAACTTTTCCAGTGTGGCCACTCCTCTCACAGATTTGTTGCGGAAGGCCGTTAAATTTAAGTGGTCATCGGACTGTGCAGAGGCATTTAAAAACTTGAAATTGATCTTAGCTTCCGCCCCAGTGCTTGCTAGTCCAAGGTTCGACCGTCCGTTTAAAATTCAAGTTGACGCGTCTGACTCGGGTGCTGGTGCAGTGTTGTTGCAAACTGGGGATGATAAAGTGGAACACCCAGTATATTATTACTCTGTGAAATTTGACAAGGCGCAGCGCAATTATTCGGTGATAGAAAAAGAGGCGTTGGCGCTAGTGCTAACTTGCAAAAAGTTCGAAGTGTACCTCACAGGTAATATAGTGGAAGTGTACACGGACCATAACCCATTAGTTTTCATGAATCAGATGAAGCAGAAAAAAACGCATCCTCAGGTGGGCATTGTACCTACAGGACTTTAATCTATCTATTATCCACCTACCGGGCCGGCTCAACGTGATAGCCGACGCTCTGTCCCGCTTGCCTGAGTAACATTCATCTGAGCCGCAGGAAGCCATACCAAATGTCATGCTTTAGTTATTTTTTTTTTAGGTTCTCCTGTGACATTAAATATCCCGTGTCCAATTTATTTACTTCCTTTTGTTTTTTTTTTGTTTTGTGTATGTTTTTTCTTTCAGAGAATTCCCTTGTAATTTTTTTTTGACAGAGAAATTGTTGTTTGGTTGATTTTCTATTATGTCATGGATGTCCATTTTATTCTGTATACTCTTACAAAAAAATATGACTACTATTCTAGTAGTCACATTTTTTTTTCTCTGAAGGGGGGAGGAGTGTTACGACTCTGGGTTCTTTAGAGGGAAACCAGAGGTCAAAATTTGAGCTTATTGAGCTACCATAGAGTAAAAACGCATTGCGAGTGGCATTTGTCGTATCTTCCCTGCCAGTCGTAAGATTAGTCTTGTCTCTCGAAGAGTATTTAAAGATTGAGCTTGGGGTTGATTATTAAATAATAAAATAGGCACCAACTATGTTTACTAATACTGTCTAATCATTTGTAAAGTAAACCTGAGTAAACTTTGTATCGGGTGCCGGTATGATTAGTTGAACAGTCTGCCGGCAGCATTAGTCCATGGAGGAGGAGATGAGAGACTGGCTGCTTCTTCTCTGCTGGCTGGTTGTGGTGGAAGGAAGTGCCTCTCCTTCCTCTTATTTATTTATTTCTGTATCTTCGTCTGGTTAAGTCTTCTTTGCTATTTTTATGGTTATATTGGGGCATACCTATCGTTCTATGTGTAGAGTAGTATACCTGGGTGTAGTAAGTGTATTTAAGTGTTTATCTTACTTGTTATGCTAACGGGGGTCCCAGTGTAAACACGTGGTCCCCTACCCTAAGCTGACTACCTACAGTGTTTTATAGTAGAGCTTTACCCTAGCTTGCTTTCAGTGTAAACCTTGTATCCTGCCTAGGTGGACCAAGGCTTTTAACTTAAGATTGTGTGGTAAAGTTAGTATTAAATTGTTATTGGTGTGATTGTGTATGGGGGGTGTTGAGGGGTTAATAAATAAGTAAGTTTGAACAGAGTATCCCTTTTTCCTGTGTGGGAGTACAATAATCTATTCCTAGACTAACCGGGTTTAGTAGCAAGCATTTATCATGTGGATATTTCACTTTGGGGGCTGGGCCTTTTAGTTCTTCCATTTTTTGATACCTCTGTATTCTACTTACCCTTACCCCTTAATAGTACCAGTTCCCCCATAGCAAGCCCACAATTTTTATGACAGTATGCCCTAAGAAGATGCTTAGGTGCAGTTCAGGTAGGTCCACTTAGGAAGATATTTGTTGGTTCACCTGTGTGCCGATAGAGGTCACTACTGTGTTTCGTTTGGCCAATCAGAGAGCAGCAACATTCTTCATATTGAAGATTTAGCGCTGCCTTATCGGAGCTCTACTGCCTCCTATTTACGTCGAATTTTCTTATAAAATTAGTATATTTCGAAGTAAAACTGTTTTTTCAACTTCTACAGGCAGCACCGACATTGTAGTAAACAAATATGTTACATTTTTTAGATATTAAGTCACTGCACATTCTCTCATGTGTATCATACATATATAAAACGCTGAACTGTAATGCCAATCCTGAACTCAAAAGCTTCATTGCTGGTTGTAACAGAACCCATGAGCACCACACCAGAAATAAATACAGTTTTGATATTCCAAGAGTACGGCTTAATCAAACTAGAAATGCTCTACAAATCAAGGGACCCAGAATGTGGAATGACCTCCCCAACCATGTTAAAGACTGTACCTCTCTCAACCAGTTTAAGAATAAAACTAAACACTACCTAATAAATTCCCTGTAACCTACCTTACCCCTCTAGTTCAACCCATGTCTGTTATTTTTTTAATCAACACTGTTTGTCAACCTTTGTATTTGTGCTGCTTTTTCAGTCATGTTCCCCCTTTTTTTTTTTATCTTTATTTGTATTTGTTCTCAACACATTTTATTCTTTATGATCTATTAATATTAAGTTCTAGATATTAATATTCTTCCTGCCCGAAACGCATTGCGTAATAGTGGCTTATTTAGGCATTGTATGTACTAGCTCTACCTATAATTCGATCCATTAATGTAACCTCAATTGTATGTATATACCTTACCTGAATAACATATTTATTTTATTTATTTATTTATTTCTTGTTTACCTACGGAATTCTAAGAGATACTGTGTAGCTGTCCTTGTTGCTCGGAAGATGCGCTGATAATTATTGTATATATTTACTGAATTTACCCAAGGGCCACTAACTATCTAGTGGCCTCGAAGGAGACAGAAAGCCGGTGGCTTGTTAAAGGGCCCGTCAATTGCCTTAATGATATTTTTAGCTGGAATTTGGCATTTACGGCTTCAGCGGGTAGGCGGTTCCATGGGTTTATAGCCCTCTTGGTGGAAAAAAACATCTGTTTTCAGTCCTACTTGAGAGAACATACTCTCCAACACTATATCTGTGATTGCCCTGTTATCAGTGACTTCATACCAAATGGTATGAGGTACGTTGAGCGCTGTAATTACTTCATACACTCAGGAATATTGGAAGATATCCTTGTGCTGCACCCAGATTTTGCCAGTGGAGGCTAATAGATCAGCCTTAAGTATTTTGTTCTCTCCTGATTCCATGTATGACTGGCCATCCTGTGAGGTTACCTACCTTGAGGTGCTTCAGGGCTTAGCGTCCCCGCGGCCCGGTCGTCGACCAGGGCTCCTGGTTGCTGGACTGATCAACCAGGCTGTTGGACGCGGCTGCTCACAGCCTGACGTATGAGTCACAGCCTGGTTGGTCAGGTATCCTTTGGAGGTGCTTATCCAGTTCTCTCTTGAACACTGTGAGGGGATTGCCAGTTATGTCCCTTATGTGTAGCGGCAGTGTGTTGAACAGTCTCGGGCCTCTGATGTTGATAGAGTTCTCTCTCAGCGTACCTGTTGCACCTCCGCTTTTCAACGGGGGTATTCTGCACATCCTTCCATGTCTTCTGGTCTCATGTGATGTTATTTCTGTGTGCCGGTTTGGGACCAGCCCCTCTAATATTTTCCACGTGTAAATTATTATGTATCTCTCCGCCTGCGCTCAAGGGAGTACAGATTTAGGCTCTTTAGTCGGTCCCAATAGTTTAGATGTTTTACTGAGTGGATTCTAGCAGTAAAGGATCTCTGCACGCTCTCCAGGTCAGCAATTTCTCCAGCTTTGAAAGGGGCTGTCATTGTGCAGCAATACTCCCTCTAGAGAGCACAAGCGTTTTGAAAAGTGTCATCATCGGTATAGCATCTCTAGTGTGAAAAGTTCTTGTTATCCAACCTGTCATTTTTCTTGCAGTTGTGACAGCTACTTTATTGTGTTCTTTAAAGGTTAGGTCTTCCGACATGAGTACACCCAGATCCTTTACATTGCCTTTTCGTTCTATGTTATGATTTGTCTGAGTTTTGTACGTGGTTTCCGTTTTTATATTTTCATTTTTTCCATAGCGCATGAGCTGGAACTTATCTTCGTTAAACACCATATTATTTTCTGTAGCCCATAGAAAGACCTGATCTACTTCTGACTGGAGGTTTGCCGTGTCCTCTATGTTGCCTACTCTCATGAAGATCCTAGTGTCATCTGCAAAGGATGATACAGTGCTATAGGTTGTGTTCTTGTCTATGTCCGATATGAGGATGAGAAAAAGTACTGGAGCAAGCACAGTACCCTGGGGGACTGAGCTCTTAACGGTTGATGGGCTGGATTTTATTTTGTTGACTATTACACATTGGGTTCTGTTGGTCAGGAAATTGTAGATCCATCTGCCTATTTTCCGGTAATTCCTTTTGAACGCATTTTATGTGCAATAACACCATGGTCACATTTATCAAAAGCTTTTGCGAAATCTGTGTAAATTACATCAGCGTTTGTTTTTACTCAGCTTCCATAGCATCTAATGCCATATCATAGTGGTCCAGCAACTGCGACAGGCAAGAGCGCCCTGTTCTGAAACCATGTTGTCCGGGTTATGGAGATGCTGTGATTCCATGATTTTGTGAGCTTACTTCTTAGCACTCTCTCAAAATTTTTATGATGTGCGATGTTAACGCTATCGGTCTGTAATTTTTGCCTCTGCCTTATTTCCTCCTTTATGAAGTGGTGCTATCTCTGCTGTTTTTAGTACGTCAGGAATAACGCCAGTATCTAGGCTTTGTCTCCACAGAATGTGAAGGGCCTGCC
>WNGS01164075.1:113289-131373 GCA_020271785.1 Procambarus virginalis
TTCTCTATGCTCTTCGTCTCCTGCTTTCTCGTTGTCAGTCTTCCTTTGTGGTAGTTGTTGACTCTCGTAGTGCCCTCATGGCGCTCGGGTCTTTTAATCCGGTTTATCCAGTAGTTGTCGAGATCCAGCATTGGCTGTTTCTTGTTCACAGTAAGTTTAAGTCGGTTGAGTTTTGTTGGGTTCCCAGCCATATTGGCGTGTCTTTAAATGAGCGTGCGGATGCTGCCGCCAAGGAAGCTGTCCGCTCTTGTCCCATCTCTCGTAAAGGTATTCCATATTCCGACTTTTACCCGGTTATCCATTTGTCCATCCTTACCCGTTGGCAGGCTTCTTGGTCGTCTGTTACTGGTAACAAACTCCGTACTCTGAAATGTTGTGTTTCCTCGTGGCCGTCCTCCTCTCACCGTAACCGGCGATGGGAAACTGCTCTGGCGAGGTTGCGTATTGGCCATACTCGCTTAACCCATGGTCACTTGATGGAGCGCCGCCCTGCTCCTTATTGTCCTAATTGCATTGTCCCTCTTACGGTCGTGCATGTCCTTCTTGAATGTCCTGACTTCCGGGACGAGCGTGTGTCTTGCTTTCCGACTGCCCCTCGCGGTCACCTGTCCCTCGATAGAATTCTTGGTGACTCTGATACTTTTGATATCATTCGCCTTATGCGTTTTTGTTCTCGTATTGGCATCCTTGGTGATATTTAGCGCCCTCTGATTATTCCGCACATTTGATGGTGCTACATAGCCTTCCCGGTTTGGTGCCTTCTTTTGATAATTACTTACTTACTTACCAGTATCATAAGAAAAGCTAAACTTTCATATTATGAGACTAGATTCAAAGAAGCAAAAGGCAACATGAAAAGCACATGGAATACCATCTCTAATATCCTAGGAACTAAACAACACTCCCACAACCAGATGACACTCTCTAAGGATGGCCCTACACCGTCATCTGATTTAGAAATGTCGAATGAATTTAATAGCTTCTTTTCATCGGTTGGTACTAACCTTGCCAGTAAAATCCCACAGACTCAGACACATATCAACACATATCTCTCAGGCAGCTATCCAAACTCTCTTCTCCTTTCACCAGTCAGCCCGACAGATGTTGTGTCCATCATACACTCACTAAAAACCAAAGCTGGGAACATTACTGAAATCCCATCCATTGTATACAAGAGCGCCTCCCATGCCCTTGCGCCACCTATAGCTCTGTTGTTCAACAAATCCCTTGAGTGTCATACCTTCCCTGATATCCTTAAAAAAGCAAGAGTAACGCCAGTTCATAAAGGAGGTAATCCGGCAGACATAAACAATTATAGACCAATATCAAACCTACCCATACTATCAAAAATATTTGAAAAAATTATCTACAAACAGCTCTACTCCTATCTCGTAAAATTCGACATTCTTAGCCCCTGTCAGTTTGGCTTCCGCTCCCAAAAGAGTACCAACGATGCAATTATTAGTCTCCTTGATATAATCTACTCAGCCCTTGACAAAAAGAGTTTCCGATTGGACTCTTCATTGACCTGAGAAAGGCCTTTGATACTGTTAATCACAATTACCTCTTACGTAAACTCCATCATTATGGAATCCGAGGCCATGCACTGGACTATATCCAATCCTATCTTAGTGATAGACACCAATGTGTAGCCATCAATAATATAACCTCTCCCACTTTACCAATAACCGTTGGAGTGCCACAGGGCAGCATTTTGGGACCTCTCCTATTTCTTATATACATCAATGATCTGCCTAATGTCTCTAACATTCTGAAACCTATTTTGTTTGCTGATGATACTACCCTCATCTACTCTAACCCCAACCCACATACACTAAATAATGTTGTTAATAATGAACTAAAAAAAGTCCACTTATGGATGTCAACCAACAAACTAACACTTAACATAGAAAAGACCTACTACATCTTATTTGGAAGCAAATCTACAAATGCAATTCAGCTTCAGATAGACAATGTAAACATTAGCAATAAAAATGATGGAAAGTTTCTTGGCCTATTCCTAGACAAGAGACTCAACTTCAGTACCCACATACAACACATAACTAAGAAAGTCTCTAAAACAGTTGGTATACTCTCCAAAATCAGATATTATGTACCTAACTCTGCTCTCATCTCTCTATATTATGCACTAATCTATCCCTATCTTAATTATGGTATCTGTGCATGGGGTTCAACCACTGCAAACCACCTCAAGTCCATCATCACCCAGCAAAAATCTGCTATCAGAATAATAACAAATTCTGCTTTCAGACAACACTCAGCCCCCTGTTTAACTTCCTAAACATGCTAAACATAATCTCACTCCACAAATTCTCTTGTGTCAACTACATTTACAAAACCCTGTTCTTAAATGCAAAATCCTGCTCTGAAACTCTCCCTGGACAGATGTAATAGGACCCATTATCACCACACCAGAAATAAATATCTCTTTGATATCCCCAGAGTCAAACTTAATCTGTGTAAACACTCTATGCAAATAAAGGGACCCAGTCTATGGAACTCACTCCCTATTGAATTGAAAAGCTGTCCAACTTTTGCGTCATTCAAAAACAATACTAAAAAGTACCTAATTTCATCTTCATAGTTTTTTACCTTTTGCTTTAAAATTGCACTGTATCTATTGCTACCCAATCTCCCAATCTTTATGTTCCCAATCTGAACATCTTTATCATTGTGATTATTGCTGTCTTCTTATATGTGCTGTCAATCTGCTGTATGGTGTCTATTAATCTTGTTTAAATTACCAATTTAGCTGTCAATGTAATCAATCAGAGCTTTAATATACCAATGTGCTTTAATATACTTATTAAGCTCTCTCATCTCATTTTTTTCTTGCAATGTATTTGTTATCATTTATTAATTCTGGTAGAAATTGCCTACCTAAAATTATCTGTTAGATTAAGGACCTGCCCAAAAGGCTGCGCGTACTAGTGGCCTTACAAGATTGTAAATACTGTACTATTCAATGTATTCTCACAAACCCAATGTACCTTCTTGTATATAAATAAATAAATAAATAAATACCTAATTCACCCAAATCTTTAGTATTAAAGTATGTACAAGTTATTGCTTACCTTTACTGATGACTCTTGTTAGCATATGGAAGACTGTGAGGAGGAGGAGAGGTGTTAGTTTTTGGAAGGAGAGTCCCCTTCCATTATAACATCAGGGAGTGATTGTTTTTCTTTTTTAAATTTTTTTAAATTTTCTTTTATTTATTTTTTTATAGAAAATAGAGCAGTCTATTTATTTTTATCCACTGAACGAACCTTTTAGACATTTTTATTTTTTCATTTTTTTATTTTTTTTATTTTTTATAAAGTGGAGCAGCTTGCCAACACTGAACGAACACTGAAACTCTGAACGTTCCACTGTTCAATCCACTGAACGAACCTTTTAGACATTTTTTCTTTTTTCAAATTTTTTCATTCTGTTTTTATTTTTTCATTTTTGTTATTTTTTATAGAAAATGGAGCAGCCTACCTGACATCCACTGAACGAACCTTTTAGACATTTTTATTTTTTAAGTTTTTTATTGTTTCATTTTATTTTTTATTATAGAAAATGTAGCAGCCTACCTGACATTCACTGAACGAACCTTTTAAATACTTTTTTTCAATTTTTTTCAATATTTGTCTGAAGTGATGCATCACAGTGTCATTAAAAAGGTTAAGGCAACAGCCTACTGCAGGTTGATTTGGGTGAGTCGTTTCAGCAAAAGTTTGCAGTTCTTCCCATGCTGCACACATTTTCTTAATTTTTAAGGAAGGGACATTGTGCATTGTCTCTATGGTCACCATATATTGTTTTCATATATTGAACCTTACCAGTGACTTTCTTGGGATCCATGGCATGATGTATAATAATTACTTTTATGATCGAAAAACAAAAAATCACCAAAATAATGGAATTTCTTACAAGCGTGATCGTCATTAAGTGGGCGGCTCTGGTAAACTGAGGAGGGTCGGCCCCGTGCCACCAGGAACCATGCGCTCGGTAGACCTGAGCGTGTATCAACGAAAATCATTAGTCAATGACATGATCGTAAGTCGAGTCGCATTTTCCGACCATATTTACATCATAACTCGAAAATATCGTAAGTAGGGGCAAGGTGAGGTGTCACTGTACAGTGGAACCTCAGTTTTCGAATGTCCCTGTTTTCATATTTTTCGGTTCTCGAGCTCAATTTCTTAAAAAAATTTGACTCGTTACTCGTAGTTTGCATCGGTGCTCAAGTTTGTTGATAAACGTATGGGCCGATCGAGCACATGGTGCGCCTCAGTTTACCAGTGTCTCCCACCTAGTGATGGTCGCGCTTGAATTCTTACCAATTCCTACCTTACTGATGGCTTGAATTCTTACTTCAATTCTTACCTTACTGACAGGCTCCAGTATGTTTCTGTGAATAATTCAATTTCTCTCACACCCTACCCATCAACATCGGTGTTCCTCAGGGCAGCATACATGGCCCTCTCCTCTTTCTCATCTACATTAATGACCTTTCAAATGCCTCCCAACACCTCAAACCAATTATTTTTGCTGAAGACACAACCTTCATTTACTCCAGTCCTGACTCCCCTTGCTCTAAATGACACAGTAAATACTGAGCTAAATAAAGTCCATCTTTGGCTAACTGCCAACAAACTCACCCTTAACATTGACAAAACTTTCTATATTCTGTTTGCAAATAAATCCTCTAATCAAATAAATCTCAGAATAAACAATACCCAAATTTGTAACAAAACAGATGGCAAATTCCTTGGCGTTCTCATTGACCACAAGCTGAATTTCCAAGGACACATTCTAATATATAAAAAAAAGTTTCAAAAACTGTTGGCATTCTTTCTAAGATCAGATATTATGTACCCCGCCCTGCCCTGGTGACGCTCTATTACTCCCTCATCTATCCATATCTCAACTATTTTTGTGCTTGGGGTTCTGTTACCCAAAATCATTTACGTCCTCTAATTACTCAACACAAAGCTGCTATTAGGACAATATCCAACTCTAACCCCAGACATCACTCGGTACCCCTACTCAAATCTCTGAATATGTTAGATATTAAGTCACTGCACATTCTCTCATGTGTATTATACATATATAAAACGCTGAACTGTAATGCCAATCCTGACCTCAAAAGCTTCATTGAAGGTCGTAACAGAACCCTTGAGCACCACACCGGAAACAAATACAGTTTTGATATTCCAAGAGTACGACTTAATCAAACTAGAAATGCTCTACAAATCAAAGGACCCAGAATGTGGAATGACCTTCCCAATCATGTTAAAGACTGTACCTCTCTCAACCAGTTTAAGATAAAAACGAAGCACTACCTAATAAATTCCCTGTAACCTACGTTACCCCTATATTGTCAACCCATGTCTGTTTTTTTTTTAAACAACGTTGTTTGTCGACCTAATTGTATTTGTGCTGCTTTTTCAGCCATGTTCCCCCCCTTTCTTATTTTTATTTTTATTTGTTCTCGACACATTTTATTCTTTAAACTCAATTAGTATTAAGTTTTAGTCTTTAATGTTTTTTTTGCCCGAAACGCTTTGCGTAATAGCGGCTTTAGGCATTGTATGTACTAGCTCTATATATAAACCTATAAATTTGTGTAAAAAACTCTTGTATGTATGTACCTTACCTGAATAAACATTTATTTTATTTATTTATAATTCTTTGTGAAGAATTTAATTGTTTTTGTGCTTTTTTGGTTTCTGAACATAAAAGTTCTTATTACATATCACGCCATGGGTTCCAAGAAAATCAATGGTAAATTTCAACCCCCCAGAAAATAGTTGTGCGGATGACAATAAAGGGGAAAAACAAGAGATCATTCATAGTGAGATAATGTGATGTCTCACTACAGACAGTTAAATGTAGGGGAAAAACAAGTGTCTATAGACAGATTCTTAGTAAGACAAACAGTGAGCCACAACCAGGTCCTAGTGGTATGCAGGCAAAACATGAGAGAGAGAGAGAGTACCTCAAAAATGTCATCACTGCCTGATGTTATAATGCAAGGGGACTCTCCTTCCGAACACTAAAACCCCTCCCCCTCTTCCCCACTCCTCACTGTCTTCCATACACCAACAAGAGTCCTCCATAAAGGTAAGGTACCTGTGAGTAGTTTTCTGTATAATATGTATTTTTTAGTTAATTCGTTTCACACCCCAAAAATATTAACTCAATTTATATTACTGAATTTGTTGTGGGAAAAT
This sequence comes from Procambarus virginalis, assembly GCA_020271785.1. NCBI lineage: Eukaryota > Metazoa > Arthropoda > Malacostraca > Decapoda > Cambaridae > Procambarus > Procambarus virginalis. The sequence goes on from WNGS01164075.1 coordinate 119,535, forward strand.
TCGTTTCGGTTTTTGTATTTCCGGCTTTCGAATTGTCTCTGGGATCAGCTTAAATTAAAAAACGGAGGTACCACTGTTTACTGTCCTGTAGAACACCAGTGTTAATTGGTAGAGTGAAAGAATAAGAATCATTCACTGGAGCTTGTCACTGAGGGAACATTGTAGGTACTGGAGGGAGTGACCTCTGACTTCGTAGTGTTGTGGTTTAAGAAATTTATTGTGGTTAAGTATCAAACGCCTTACATAAGTCTCCAAATAACCCGACAGTGTACTCATTTTTGTCAAGAGCTGTGTGTATCAAGTTAATCTAATAAGTGCATCTTTGCTTCTTTTTGGGGTCTGAAACCATATTGGCAAGAGCTAAGTATATTGTGTTTTGCTAAATAGGAGTAGAGTTGCTTGTAGATGAGCTTTTCAAATATTTTAAACAAAAGGGGCTGGTCCCAAACCTGCACACAGAAATAACATCACATGAGACCAGAAGGATGTGCAGAATGTGAAGGCAGGATGTGCAGAATACCCCCGTTGAAAAACAGAGGTGCAACTGGTACTCTGAGAGAGAACTCTATCAACATCAAGGGGCCCGAGACTGTTCAACACGCTCCCGCTACACATAAGGGGCATAACTGGCAAACCCCTCACAGTGTTCAAGAGAGAACTGGATAAGCACCTCTAAAGGATACCTGATCAACCAGGCTGTGACTCATACGTCAGGCTGCGAGCAGCCGCGTCCAACAGCCTGGTTGATCAGTCCAGCAACCAGGAGGCCTGGTCGATGACCGGGCCGCGGGGACGCTAAGCCCCGGAAGCACCTCAAGGTAACCTCAAGGTAAGGTGGGCAGGATTGACATTGGTCTGAAACTGCTGACTTCAGTGAGATCACCACTTTTAGGGACTGGGGCTACTCTTGAAGTTGTCATATTGCTAAAGGTTTTCATCTTGCCATGCTGTGCATTTTGTGGTCCATGCAGATTTACTTCAGTATCTCCTACAAATCATAGAAAATGAGATTTTCCCTGATGGGCTTTTTCCATAATGGGCTTTTCCCATGATGGGCTTTTCCCATGATGGGCTTTTCCCATAATGGGCTTTCCATACGATGGGCTTTCCCCATGATGGGCTTTCCCCAGCCTCTTTTTGAGTACTGGTCTGTCTCTGCTTATTGGTTGCAGTATGAGGTCTCATGTTCATCCTGGCTAGATGGCAATCGTCTCTCTTCCTCGGAAGTTTGGTAGGGGTCCTGTCGAACCGCATGTTTGGTTGGCGAGAGTCGAGCTCCATTCTTCAGGGTTTCTGAGCAGTGCTTCAGTGTGCTCCAGCACTTTCCAAGGACCTGGACAAGTGACAGTTCCATGTATGTACAGCTGCACTCACTGTTTGGGGCCCTTATTGCTGAAGACCACAAAATGTGTGCGCACTTGGCGGCAGTTTTGGGTGTATGGGTCCTCATGGAGGGGGTTCTCTGAGCATCCTTGTGTGGATGTGGCTTCGCTGGGGTCTGCTGCATGAGCAGAAGCCTTGCAGTCTGTGGTTCTGGCCTTGGTGTCCTTGCCCAAGATACACTTCCCCCCCTCCTTTAGGAAGCAGTGGGGACATTTTATTTGACCTTCCTCGCGTGTGTTGTGAGGCAGGCTATGTTAGACCATTTCTTAACCCTTAAACTGTGCATGGCATACATATACGACAGGAGTAACGTGTCCCACCATGAGCTTGGCATACATATATAAGATGTAGGGTTCTGGCCATGATTCAAATGGCCCGCGGTGTAAAGGAGTCGCCCATATCGTAGCCATGGGCGATTGTAAACAAATACCATCTTGAAAAAAAATCTAGTGCAGGCCTCCTTTGTCTTACAGGCCTTAGTTACCGACCAGACACAATAGCTAGCGCATCACGACCAAACGTCTGATTTTGCTCAGTGCACCGTGCAGTGACCGAAGATGAAATGGTTATTGAAGCTGGTTATTGATGAATCCCTTGTGCTTTTCAAATGACGTGCTACCTTCAAGCAGTATATTCCCTCAAAACACCACCGATTTGGATTGAAATTCTTTGTGCTCTGTGACTGTGAATCAGGAATGGTGTTACACATGATACTGTATTCAGCTACAAATGTAGACATTCCTGGTAATGACAAACATGGCTTCTCAGGTAGTGTGGTGAAGGCACTGCTTGCACCATATCTGAACAAGGGCCAGATATAGTACACAGATAACTATTATACCAGTCCCTTGCTAACCAGGTTTTTGCTTGATAGTAGAACAGGTGTGTGGAACAGTAAAGCCAAAACGAAGGGAAATGCCTGTGTTTGACACTGCTATGCAAGTCGGTGATTGTGAGGTAAGAAAAAGTGGTGCAATTCTTTCAGTCCAATGGAAAGACAGACGTGAAGTGAACATGTTGACCACCATTCGCCCTGGTACAATGGTAGACAGTGGAAAGATGAACAGAACCTCAAACCAAATAATCTATTAGCCAGATTGTGTGATGGACTACAACATCAACATGGGTTTAGTCGATAAATGTGACATGATGGTGGGTGCTGTAGAGTGTGTACGGAAAACAGTAAAGTGGACCAAGAAGATGATTTTCCACCTTGTTGACATAACAATGCTAAACAGTTACAACATGTATCAAACAGACAGAAAACAGGTACAAACAGGTAGAAACCCACATTTCCGTTCGTTTAGTTTTCAAGTTGTGAAACAATTACTAGGTACGTTTGGTAAAGACACCCCTGGCATACAAAGACCCATTCGGGACCCAATATTACACCTTGCTCCCACACCCCAGGCTCGCTTACAGGGAGGCCTTTCTGGTACACAAAATCAAGAAATTACCACTATTTTGACTGCGTGCAGTAGACCAGCGTCAGTGCATTACTGTAGAAGCTCGCTAATCCGGAATCCGCCAATCCGGAAAAACGCCCAAATCCGGCAGAAATGGTGGCGGGATAAAGTTATCTCCCTATCCGGCCAAAATGTCCATGGAAGCCGGACTAGCAGATATTTGGCCGGATCAGCACCCTAACATTCGCTGTACACCACCACCAGGAAGAGAGGGAATCACCCATACTGCTGCTCACTTCCTCTATCTTGCCCACATTCACTGCCTCCCTCCCTCCCTCCCTCCCCAAGAGATCCTTCTGTAGGTGGCAGTAGATTACCAGCCTGGAGAATTTCCATCTAATACAGGGGTCTCCAAACTTTTCAATGTAAGGGCCACATTATATATTTCCCATATTTATGCGGGCCGAAGGAATAAAAAATGAAAAAAAAATCAGTGCCAGTAATTTAATTTCCTCAAATCTTAAAGTATAAACATGGAAAAATTAAAACATATCTTTTTGGAAAAAATTAGGGTAAACTAAATAGATTCCTGCCTTTAGTTTTATGCAACCAAATTAGTGTGACGAATGATACTGTCGTTTTGACTTCAAAATTTCATTAAAATCAGGTTCCAGATTAGATGAGCCAATTGTAACAATTGATTTCAAGTGATCATCAGACAAATTTGCTCGATAGTTAGATTTCACATACTTTATTTTGGAAAATGTTTGTTCACACAAGTATGTTGAACCAAAAATGGACACAAAATTACGAGCAAACTTTATCAAATTTGGAAACTGATCTGGCTGCAGGCATTTATTAAACTCAATCAGATTTCCTTCTCTATACTTATCTTTCAGTCTGTCATCTGCCTGGAGATCAATAATTTCCATTTGAAATTGAGTTGGAAGATTTTCAGCATTGCAGTCAAACGGATTATGAAAGAGCCTGATTTCATTTGCTTTGGCATCAAGGTCAGCAAATCGCTTCTGAAACTGTTTTTTCAAATCTGAAATTATTTCATTTGCAAATGAAAAAGGAAATTCAACTTTACTTTCTGCATGAAATTTTTCACAACATGGAAAATGAGCAAAATTCTTAACCTTCACCTGGCCTTCAAGTAGCGCAAGTTTTGCTCTGAATGCCTTGACATGAACAAAGTAGTCACTGATCAAATTTGTTTTGCCTTGCAATTTCAGATTCAAGTTATTCATATGACCTGTCATATCTGCAAAAAATGCCAATTTCCAAATCCATTCACATTCTGATAATAATGGCTGAGGTTTATTTTTCTCTGTGAGAAATAAATCAATTTCTAATCTGAGCTCAAAGAAATGCAGCAAAACCTTTCCACAACTAAGCCATCTAACTGCTGTATAATAAGGCAAGTCAACAAACTCCGCATCAATTTCTTTCAAGAAATCACGGAACTGGCGATGGTTGAGTGCATGAGATCTAATGAAATTAACCACAGAAACAACAGGTTTCATGACACAAGACATATCAACATATTTTAGGCACAATGCTTGTTGATGGATAAGGCAATGCAAAAAAATGGGTTTTGAGAATCCTCCAACCTCACAAGCTGTTGTAATTTGCCCAACCAAACCCTTCTTTGTCCCAGACATATTCTTTCCTCCATCAATTGCCACACACTGCACTTGTTTCCATTCCAGGTTATATTCTGTCATAGTTTTACTTACTTCATTGAAAATGTCCTCTCCAGTTGTTGTGGTGTGCATGCTGTGAACTGACGCTAATTCTTGGGTCACATTAAATTCACTATCAACACCACGAATGAATACTAAGAGCTGAGAAGTATCACACACATCAGTTGATTCATCCAACGCAAGAGAATACCAACAAAATCTTTTTGTTTTTTCCTTTATTTGCCGAATTGTGTCGCCTCCTAAATCTTCAATTCTACGAGCAACAGTATTTGACCCAAGACTTATCATTTTGAAGAGGTTTACTTTTATTGGACATACCTCTCCTGCTGCTTCCACTATACACTCTTTTATGATACTACCATCAGTGAAAGGTTTTCCTTTTTTGGCCAACACATAGGCAACTTTGTAACTGGCTCTAGTAGAAGTTTCATTTTCAGATTTTTTCTTACTGAAAACAGCTTGTTGAGAATGCAGACTGTGCTGAAATGATTCAAACTTTTTAGTGCGTTCTGCTCCTGTGATGTGAGAATAACTTGAGCCATGTTTAGATTCATAGTGCCGACGAATATTGTATTCCTTCAGAACAGCAACACTGTCTCTACATATGAGGCATAAAGCTTTATCATTTTCTATCACAAAAAAGTACTTTATCTTCCATTCGTCATTGAACTGACGGCACTCACTGTCCACTTTTCTTTTCTTTATCTTTTCCATATCTGAAAACATAAGGGTAAAATAAATGAAATAAATTCTACAGGAAAAAAACAGCTTGTATGTGGTGTTAAAAAGCATAGCATATTATTATAAAGTGGTAAATATTATGGCAACAGCTTTCGTTGATAAACTTAATGGTTACCATTTTAACTATTTTAAACATGCAATATTTTTGACTACAATAGTATTATTGCTATTTTGTATAACTAAGATAAAGGTATTGTCAAAGTACAGAGAAAAGAATATTGTACAGTGTTTGTGCTCCCTGAAACAGAAGCAGCGAAGCCCCACTCGCCCTCCATCCCCACAATATACAGTTATACACAACTGATTGGTTGTAATGCACAACACATACCTACCAGTACTAGTATCTGTGCGTCACACTATCGAGAGAGAGGAAAACTGACTCGGGCTGAGCGCCACCAGTCAGCAGCCCCAGCTTTGAATAATTCTGCGATGCCATTCATACGATAATTATTTTTTCAACGCCACCACACAGGGATTTGTTTGGCGGGCCGGATTAAATTATGTGGCGGGCCGGATGTGGCCCGCGGGCCATAGTTTGGAGACCCCTGATCTAATACAATAAAGCATTCATGAAACAAGCATTTTTATAACTTTTTATTGTCCTAATGATAATGCTAAACAAAATCTGTAACCAAAAATATATCATGTGCATCCAGAATTTAAGAAACAATTCTGGCTAACGGGGTCGAGTGTGTAGGGTTATCGGAGTGAGCCCGTCCCTCCCCAACCACCGACACACCTCCCCAACCCGCCCCACATCCCATACACTCTCTGCTCCACTGGACCTAGATTCACGAAGCTCCATGTATTTCTTCGTAAGTAGGTTTGCTACGAAGGTTCCTAAGTATGTGTTACAACTCTGGGTTCTTTAGAGGGAAACCAGAGGTCAAAATTTGAGCTTATTGAGCTACCATAGAGTAAAAACGCATTGCGAGTGGCATTTGTCATATCTTCCCTGCCAGTCGTAAGATTAGTCTTGTCTCTCGAAGAGTATTTAAAGATTGAGCTTGGGGTTGATTATTAAATAATAAAATAGGCACCTACCTTGAGGATACCTTGAGGTGCTTCCGGGGCTTATCGTCCCCGCGGCCCGGTCATCGACCAGGCCTCCTGGTTGCTGGACTGAACAACCAGGCTGTTGGACGCGGCTGCTCGCAGCCTGACGTATGAGTCACAGCCTGGTTGATCAGGTATCCTTTGGAGGTGCTTATCCAGTTCTCTCTTGAACACTGTGAGGGGTTTGCCAGTTATGTCCCTTATGTGTAGTGGAAGCGTGTTGAACAGTCTCGGGCCTCTGATGTTGATAGAGTTCTCTCTCAGAGTACCAGTTGCACCTCTGCTTTTCAACGGGGGTATTCTGCACATCCTGCCATGTCTTCTGGTCTCATGTGATGTTATTTCTGTGTGCAGGTTTGGGACCAGCCCCTCTAATATTTTCCACGTGTTAATTATTATGTATCTCTCCCGCCTGCGCTCAAGGGAATACAGATTTAGGCTCTTTAGTCGGTCCCAATAGTTTAGATGTTTTACCGAGTGGATTCTAGCAGTAAAGGATCTCTGCACGCTCTCCAGGTCAGCAATTTCACCAGCAGTGAAAGGGGCTGTCATTGTGCGCAGTACTCCACTCTAGAGAGCACAAGCATTTTGAAAAGTGTCATCATCGGTATAGCATCTCTAGTGTGAAAAGTTCTTGTTATCCAACCTGTCATTTTTCTTGCAGTTGTGACGGCTACTTTATTGTGTTCTTTAAAGGTAAGGTCTTCCGACATGAGTACACCCAGATCCTTTACATTGCCTTTTCGTTCTATGTTATGATTTGCCTGAGTTTTGTACGTGGTTTCAGTTTTTATATTTTCATTTTTTCCATAGCGCATGAGTTGGAACTTGTCTTCGTTAAACACCATATTATTTTCTGTAGCCCATAGAAAGACCTGATCTACATCTGACTGGAGGTTCGCCGTGTCCTCTATGTTGCCTACTCTCATGAAGATCCTAGTGTCATCTGCAAAGGATGATACAGTGCTATAGGTTGTGTTCTTGTCTATGTCCGATATAAGGATGAGAAAAAGTACTGGAGCAAGCACAGTACCCTGGGGGACTGAGCTCTTAACGGTTGACGGGTTGGATTTTATTTTGTTGACTATTACACATTGGGTTCTGTTGGTCAGGAAATTGTAGATCCATCTGCCTACTTTTCCGGTAATTCCTTTTGAGCGCATTTTATGGGCAATAACACCATGGTCACATTTATCAAAAGCTTTTGCGAAATCTGTGTAAATTACATCAGCGTTTTGTTTGTCTTCCATAGCATCTAATGCCATATCATAGTGGTCCAGCAACTGCGACAGGCAAGAGCGCCCTGTTCTGAAACCATGTTGTCCGGGGTTATGGAGATGCTGTGATTCCATGTATTTTGTGATCTTACTTCTTAGCACTCTCTCAAAAATTTTTATGATGTGCGATGTTAGTGCTATCGGTCTGTAATTTTTTGCCTCTGCCTTATTTCCTCCTTTATGAAGTGGTGCTATCTCTGCTGTTTTTAGTATATCAGGAATAACGCCAGTATCTAGGCTTTGTCTCCACAGAATGTGAAGGGCCTGCGATAGTGGTTTTTTACAGTTCTTGATGAATATGGAGTTCCAAGAATCCGGGCCTGGTGCGGAGTGCATAGGCATACTGTTTATGGCTTCTTCAAAATCCAGTGGGGATAGGGTGACGTCTGATATATGATTTGATGTTGGTATCATATCCATGAAAAATTCATTTGGGTTATCGATCTTTAGTGCGTTTAATGGCTCGCTGAAGACAGAGTCGTATTGCTTCCTCAGTAGCTCGCTCATTTCTTTGTTGTCATCGGTGAAAGTTCCATCTTCCTTTCGCAGGGGCCCGATACTAGATGTGGTTTTTGATCTTGATTTTGCATAGGAGAAAAAATATTTCGGGTTTCTCTCTATTTCACTGATGGCCTTTTGCTTTCTTTCCCTCTCCTGCGTTTTGTATGATTCTTGTAGCTTGAGTTCATTTTTTCCTATTTCGCTACCTAACCTTCTTCGCCGTTCCTGAGATAGGGTGCGACTCTCAAGTTGTACCGCGATTCGTTTTCTTCGCCTATATAGGGAACGACGTTCTCGTTCCAATCTGCATCTCTTCCTCTTTTTTCTTAGGGGGATGCGGTTTGTACATATTTCTAGTGTTTACCACCAACTATGTTTACTAATACTGTCTAATCATTTGTAAAGTAAACCTGAGTAAACTTTGTATCGGGCGCCGGTATGATTAGTTGAACAGTCTGCTGGCAGCATTAGTCCACGGAGGAGGAGACGAGAGACTGGTCGTTCTTCTCTGCTGGCTGGTTGTGGTGGAAGGAAGTGCCTCTCCTTCCTCTTATTTATTTATTTCTGTATCTTCGTCTGGTTAAGTCTTCTTTGCTATTTTTATGGTTATATTGGGGCATACCTATTGTTCTATGTGTAGAGTAGTATACCTGGGGTGTAGTAAGTGTATTTAAGTGTTTATCTTACTTGTTATGCTAACGGGGGTCCCAGTGTAAACACGTGGTCCCCTACCCCAAGCGGACTACCTCCAATGTTTTATAGTAGAGCTTTACCCTAGCTTGCTTTCAGTGTAAACCTTGTATCCTGCCTAGGTGGACCAAGGCTTTTAATGTAAGATTGTGTGGTAAAGTTAGTATTAAATTGTTATTGGTGTGATTGTGTATGGGGGGTGTTGAGGGGTTAATAAATAAGTAAGTTTGAACAGAGTATCCCTTTTTCCTGTGTGGGAGTACAATAATCTATTCCTAGACTAACCGGGTTTAGTAGCAAGCATTTATCATGTGGATATTTCACTTTGGGGGCCGGGCCTTTTAGTTCTCCCATTTTTTGATACCTCTGTATTCTACTTACCCTTACCCCTTAATAGTACCAGTTCCCCCATAGCAAGCCCACAATTTTTATAACAAGTGGTTGGCCAGTCCGGGAAGAACTGTATTATTGTAAAAAATTAGATCTTTGAATGCCAAAACTAAAAAATTCTTGTTTCCGCAGAACGGTTGTGTGCTAGCCTAGGGTCCAGCTCACCTGGCGTAGGACATTCATTACATTGACTGGACACCCAGCTGGATCTCTTCACGATTAAGGTTAGTGTAGCCTTGTGTTAGGGGCCGTGCAAATTTTTGTTTTTTTTTCCAATTTTAATTTTAAATTTTTCTGTGGCTAGGAGCTAAAATTTTTAGTGATGTCATCTGACATGCAGAGACTGGCAGAGGAGCCTTCATTGGTGGAAATAAAGAAACTTACCAAGTCTAATTTAGTATTGTTAGGCAAGGAATTTGGTCTAGAATAAAATGCCGCAAATAAAAAGTGGATCTTGTTGAATGAAATAGTACAACATTGTATCGATGAAGGACTATTGGCAGATGATACTCCTTTATGCCAGCCTAGCCAAACAGAAAGTGCAGCTCATACAGAGAGAGAGTTAGCTCTAGAGTTAGCAAGAATAAAATTAGAGGAGCAAAGACTCAAAACCGAGGAGGCTAGAATTAGAGCGACTGCCCCTAGACCTCCACCTGCCGGGGATTCAAACCCCAGGCATTATGAGAAGAAGCATAACTTGCCTGAATTTTCAGAGTCGGATCCTGAAAGGCTTTTCAACTATTTTCAGAGATTGGCCCTGACCATGACCTGGCCAAAGGAAGAGTGGGTGAAAATCCTACAGGGAAGACTCAGGGGTAAAGCCCAAGATATTTTTATTAATATGCCTGACGACGAGTGTTTTGAATATGATAAAGTCAGGGAACGAATATTGAGGGCGTATGAAATTACTCCTGAAGCTCACCGCCAAGCTTATCGCAACCTTAGGCCTACACACAACCAACCGTTCACGGAATTCGCGACTGATCAAAGTAGGCTGTTTGATAAATGGACTCGCTCGGCTAAAGCCGAAACATACGAGGCATTAAAAGACCTAGTCTTAAAGGAACAATTTATAGATAGTATGCCAGACATGGTAGCTCAGTATTTAAGAGGAAGGGTAGAGTTAAATTCTAAAATAGGGGATTTGGCCAAGATGGCAGAGAAACTACCAGTTGGCGGGCAAAAGGCCCAATAAAAATAATTTTACCCCACAGAGTAGCAAAACTTATACCCACAGCCAGTCCAGACCAGCTCATTCTAAACCTTTACCTAATGCACCTTCTGTTTCAGACATAACTAACCCTGTTAAATTGTTTAGCCCCACGACACTAAAGAGTGAACCGAAGGGTAACTCGGTTAGTAATGTCTCTTCTCCCCGACGTTTCTGTGGTCATTGTAAAAGTTCAACCCACAATATTAGCCATTGTTGGCAACGGTACCCGGAAAAAAGACCCAATGCGCTCGTTGTGACACAGGGCTTGAGGTTTTCTGAAGGGTTAGGGAGTAAGACTTCCAACCCACAGTGGTTGGACCTGCTTACCCCATTCTTATCGAAAGGGAGACTTTTGTCTGAGGGTTCTTCCTGGAGGGACGTGGTGATCTTCCGAGACACCGGTGCCATCCAGACTTTAATTTTAGAGAGTGCTTTGCAAGGTGCCAATACTCTCGACACTGGAGAGGTGGTACTGGTCGAGGTGTCACTAGTGATACTCGAGCAGTACCCCTCCGTAAGGTTACCCTGGAATCTGATTTCCACAAGGGTATTTGTACAGTCGGAGTCACTTCGTACCTACCTTTCCCTAATGTTGATGTAATATTGGGTAATGATTTAGCCGGGATAAGGTAGGGGACTCCAGACTGCCTGTTATGTTGCCTACCCCAAAGGTTTGCCTGGATTCACCCAATGCAGAGGATAATGTGTGTACCCTGCGTGCGTGGTGACTAGGTCTAGGGACTTAAATGTAAGGGCAGCCCTGTGCTTGCCAAGGTGGTAAGTCCCAAGGACACGAGGGACCTTCCGAGTGGTGAAAGCCCAGTGGACCTTGCGGACACATACATGGCCCGACTCGATGACGGGGCCGAGGACATTGTGGAGAGCCTGCCACCGCCGCTACCGAGAGTAGTGGGAGGGGAGGAGAACACTGGTTGAGCCTCGGCCAATGGCATCTGACCAAGGCTGGATGCCTCTCAGTGAGTTACAAAAAGCTGACCCACAGTCTGCAGATTGTCACGAGACAGCCGTCTCTAGGGAGGAAATTGTAGACGCAGCAACTGGGGGCTACTATACAATGATCGGATTTTGATGAGAAAATGGAGACCTCAGAGTGCTCCCTTGTCAAATGAGTGGGAGGTAGTCCACCAGGTTATGTTGCCGACCTGCTATAGGGAGAGAGTTTTGTCAGCTGCCCATGATGATCCTATGGGGGGGACATCAAGGCATTAATATACCTATCACAAAATCTGCAAGTATTTTTTCTGGCCCAAGCTGAAAAGCGATGTGGCAAAATTTTGTAATGCATATATGCTTGTCAACTTGTTGGGAAACAAACCAGACTCCACCTAAAGCTCCTCTTAAGCCTATGTCGTGCCGGAGGAACCATTTTCTCATGTGGTAATGGACTGTGTTGATCATTACCTAGAACTAAGTCTGGTATATTTACCTAATTACGATGATGTGTATCACGAC
>WNGS01164076.1:0-17463 GCA_020271785.1 Procambarus virginalis
GGTGGGTATGTGGCCCTGCGGGCCGCTCCAAGCAACAGCCTGGTGGACCAAGCTCTCACAAGTCGAGCCTGGCCTTGGGCCGGGTTTGGGGAGTAGAAGAACTCCCAGAACCCCATCAAGCAGGAATCAAGCAGGTACCAACCGAGGAGAAGACAGAGCACGCTGACCAGAGACCAGGACAGTGCAAGCGGCACACGAACAGGCCGGAGGTGAAACGATGCACGAGACAGCTTACTAACGATGCAGAAGCAACACCAAGACCGAAAGCAAGCCGAAGCGGCTCCGCCAGTGCCGCATGAAAAGAGGCGACAGTATGTGGCAAGACAATGGCCCCCAACCCCCACCAAAAACCAAGCCGACGCTAACAAGAGTAACCACCTAAGAAGGGACAGGATAAGGAAGGACCGCCAAAATACCCCATACTGCCGCCAAGAGAAGCACGCAGGTGGGACACCTACCACGAAGCCACCCGACCACCAACAGGAGGCGAGACCACGAGGCAGAACGCAGCCCTAAGCAGGCCCCGACAAGCCCCTCCAAGCCCAGAAAAGCGGAGCCGCGGGAGGATCTCGGGCGTGACCACCGAAACCCAGGCGGCATAAGGAGATGGAACGTCTGCCGGAACAGAAAAACTCCCCAAAGCAAGTAAGCCGCCTGGAGTTCAGAAATGACGGGTCTGACGCGAGACATCGCAAGACCCAAAAAAAAACAATTCGGTAGGGCAAGCTAGGAAACCAAAGAAGGCGGAAGGGTTGCCGCCAGAACAGTACCCGAACCAAGGGGTACGAGCAACTACAACCTGCCAAACACACAGCGAAACTATGACATTGGTACAACATTCGAACAAGTTTTAACACCTCCTAACTCGTTATAGCAACCAATATAGCAAGTTGTAACAACGTTCTAATATGTCATAAACACGTTAAGCCAAGATATAACAACTTTATTACACGTTGTAACAAGCGGAAAATAGACACACCACAGGACACAGGCTGAAAAACGCTCAAGAAGCCAAGGAACACGCAGAACACCCCTGCTGCACATGAGGCAGGATGAAAGAGCAGAAGCACAAAAACCCCCAGGAAAACAACCAGGGGTGAACAATCAGGCAGGGACAGAAAACCCCCATGCACATGAGAGGGCCAAACCAGGTACCCGAAGACCACAAAAAACAACAAGCAAACCCCAGGCACAAAACAGCAGCACAGTGCCACACCACAACCGGACACAGGAACAAGGACACATCCGCGAAACACGGTACCAATGCACACGTGCAGTAGCAGCAACAGGCACCACAGCATTATGCAACATGTAAATAGCAACTCGCTTCTGCAAAGGCAGAGAACGGAACAGGCAGACCCCAGACAGGGCCAATGGAGACACGACAAAACCCAGCAGGCCCAGAAACCTGCACACCAGGCGACCGACGGTGGAGAAACCCCGCTCAATACCTGCTAGATGGGGTACTGGGAGCACATTTACACCCCAAGCACGGACCGAGGCCAGGCTAGACCGGCCAGAGGGTGGCTCACCAGGCAGCTGCTAGGAGCGGCCCGCAGGCCTACATACCCCCCTTCAAACAGGATGGGCCGGAACTTTTATTCGAAAACAGGCTAGTGTGCCCTGGAAGTCCACAGACGTACCAGCAATAAGGCTTATGCTCGCAAGTAGGTCGTGTAACAACTGAAGACCTCTGATGGTTATACAGTGTTCCCCAATTGTGCCTATAGCAGCACTGCACTCCACTGGTACTATCCCCCAAGTTCTACCAGATAGGCGGGACCCAAGAACCAGAGCTCAAACCCTGCAAGCACAGCCAGGAGCCTTAGCAGGTGAGTACAGAACCAACCCCACAACCCCCACACCTCACAACATGAAAAAAGGTGGGTCCCCTGAATGACTCTAGCATGGGTTGGACATGCACATGAGGGGGACAGGAAGGGTTGAAAAAGGGACAGTCACAAATTAGCAGAGTTACCAGCGCAAAACTGGACCCTCCTCAGGCTGATCAGAAATTTCCTAAAGAATAGGCAAGTTACCCCCAGCTTCAAGGCGAAAGAGGCTGCAGCCTTCACCCCAACAGCTGGAGTCCCCCAAGGGTCATGCTTGAGCCCCATTCTCTTCAATATCTTTGTAAATGACCTGCCCCAGCCAAAGTATAGGGACACCATCATCGTGCAATTTGCGGACGACGTAACACATGTAATAACATCTAACCCAAGCAGCCAAACGACCAAGCATGCAACTGTAACCCGTAAGGCAAACGTAGAACTAGCCAGGACCGCTAACTGGGAAAGGAAATGGAGGATCACCACTAACCCGGAAAAGATCCAATTAAGCACTGTCGGCTGTATGGCCTTCTCAATCGAAAATGAGGGGGGATAAGAATCAGAGGCGAACCCATAGCCATCTCAAACTCCAACACAGTGCTCGGATACAACTTCAACAGGTTACTCAACTCCTCACAGTTTGTATCCCAGAAGAAAGCGATGGCCCGAGGTTCACTGGCGAGGCTCTTCCGCTTCAAGCAAGCCCCATCCCACATCAAGCTCCACCTGAACAGAATGATCATAAGGCCTAGCCTGGAATACCCTTACGTCCCCCTGAACCTCACCAACAAATCCAACATGCTGAAGATCCAACGGGTACAAAACAAAGCACTTAGCTTTGCGGAGAGCCTGACACTGATGGACAGGGTAAGAACTGACCAAATCTATGAGACGTTCAACATGAAGCCAATGAACATCAGGCTCAGCTACCTGGCCAGAAGACAGCTGTACCGCATGAAGAACATGTATGTCCCAGACCCCGAAGATCCCTACGTAGCAGAAAACACCACCAGCGACTACCAGATCCGCGAACCACCACACAGAACCAGAACCACACAGAACCAGAACCACACAGAACCAGAATCACTCTCCAACAAAAAGTGATCAGACACATCCACGATGAGGTCTTCCCAAGACCTCAAATACTAAGCGGCCTGCCAGATGACCCAGATGAGTGGCCCATCCCGGACTCGATCTACACCAACTGAAGAATAAAGAAAATAAAGAAAATACAAAAAAAAAATAAATACATAAAAAAATATAAACAAATAAAACTACTACAAAAAAAATATAAAACCAAAAAGCCATTTGTCGTGATATCAGAGGTGTAACTACCCTTATGTTGCTAAGATCAACCTCCCCCAGCCAACTCCATCGGCTCTAGTGCTTTAGGACACCAGCAAGACACAAACACTAGCCCTCCCAGCCAATGTACTGACAACCCAACATAACACATACGCAAACAAACGACACATACACATATGTCAACCCATGGTGGACAGGCCACTGAACTTTCAAACCTCCTCTCTCTCTACACCCTCATCCTCTTCCTGAATTTCATCTCCCCATCCCTCTACCATCCCCATCCTTTCCAAGCCCTTTGGTCATCAAAGCTAAGACAGTCACTGGTGTGCAAACGGTCTCAGTTGTACAAAAATATACCTAAATAAAGACAGGTATATAAACAACACCGCATCCAGCACCCGGCCAAAAGACGCCAGACCGCAGAAACTCACCTGGCAAACGGTGGCACGAACGTGACACGACTCAACCGCACCCAGAAGAACTTGGGAGCACCGCCAGGTGAAGACGCCAGAGCTGGACCCGGCCGGACCCGCAGGAGAGCAGGGTAGAGGCTAAGGAGGCGTCCCACACCCATGACAGGGAAAACCGTGGCGTCCTCCCCACAACTGGGAACCAGGACACCCCCGGAGCGAAGGGGCACATACCGCAGCCAGGGAGAAGAGCGAGAGGCGAAGCACTTGAGCAAAAAAGGGCACAAAACACCAGCACTGAAACACACCGCCCAGACCAAAACAAACCACGGCGCATGCGCATGACACGCTGGCCGAAACGCACAACCCTCTCTGCAGAAAGGCACCAACCAGGACTACTGCACTAGAAAAGTAGCCAAAAGAGGAAGCAGGAACAATAAAACCGGCCTACGAAGCGAAGACAGAGCCCAAAAAGGAACCCAACCGGGCCACAAGCAGCCCAACCAGCCCACAAGTAGCCCAACCGGGCCACAAGTAGCCCAAAACAGCAACAAGGACGAGGAGCCGACAAACGTTCCAATAATACGGGAAGTAGCGAAAACCTTCCCGAACCCTCGAGAACACAGAAGCCAACACTAGTCCCAAAGGCACACAAAGGCGCAACCGAGACCAGAAGTTACATAGAACCCCCCAAGAATGAGGAAACATGACGAAACACCGTCCCCAAAAAAGGTGGGAGGAAACATCCACCCACAGGATGGAACCAACCAACTCAAAGGCCAAGGAACCGAGCCTGGGGAGGGGCCGATGCCCAACAGCATGTACGGCGAGTGGGGGAGGAAAGACCCCACTCCGCATAACCACAAGCCCCACCTAGAGGGGATAAAACCCCCACAGGGTTCAACGGGGCCAAGGCCCCCCAAGTCAGCCTCTCCCCAGCCTCGAGAACCTAAACGACAGGCCCCGGGGCCGAGCCGTTCCCCCAAAGCCCCAGCCGTACCAGAAAACCGGGGCAGCCGTGAAAACACTAAGGAAGGGAGCCCACTGGCAGACTCTTACAACACGGCTGGAGGAACAGGCTGAAATGCCCCCGTCACTACCCCGGAAGGGGAATTCCCCGAGACTGCCCGAGTCTCAACACCATCAAAACCCTGCCCCGAACCTACAGATGGTAATGAACCGGATGCAGGCAGGAAGGGGGATCCAGAGGAAAGACAAGGAGGCGTGGATGGAACCGAAGCAACCAACACCCCCAAGTCCCAACACGAACCAAAACGGGGCAGCCCCAGGGCTCCCGGGGAGTCAACCACGAGAACGTTGCCATCACCAAGGCTCAAAGTGCAACGCCCCTGCTGCCCGCACCCGATTAATCAGCACAACCGGGTAACCGAGCCACAACGGGCAACCAAACTTGCAGGACTCCGGGTCGAAGGTGTCACCGACCCCACAGGCAGCAGACGGAGGCAAAACAGAGAGTCACCCAGAGACAAAGGGTGAGAGCAACCCTCAAACTCACTGGAAGCGAGGGGGGACTCTGGGTCACATCCATCAGACCCAAGCGCCCCCAGGGGTTTCCCAGGGTCCCGAGCGTTTACTATAAGAGGACTTGCAATCAGGTAATCCCAGGCAGGGTACTGCTAACCAGCACCCAAAGCTACCAAACAACTTTCTAAGAGCTGAACCCCCAGGATGTGTACACTCACGGGGACCTAGCAGGGGGTACCACCAGAAAATACTCAGAACACAAGGGACACAAGGGGCAAGAACAAAGGCAGACCCCCCCCCACCAGGTAGATAAACAAAAAGAAAAAGAAAACCTCGCAAGAGGACAGCGTACCCAAGCGGAACAGAGCCGGCCGCCATGATTGGTAAAGACAAGCTACACAGTACCCTGCACCCCACCAGTGTAAAAACTGCCCCTTACTCTAAGGCGAACAAGGGAGACAGAACAACCGAGCACACCAGGTCAGGTATCCACCTCCAAAGGATACCTGATCAACCAGGCTGTGACTCATACGTCAGGCTGCGAGCAGCCGCGTCAAACAGCCTGGTTGATCAGTCCAGCAACCAGGAGGCCTGGTCGACGACCGGGCCGCGGGGACGCTAAGCCCCGGAAGCACCTCAAGGTAACAACACAAAAAGCGGCCGAAAACCAAGCAGTAAACCGCCTAGCAGGGGTAGGACCCAAGGAACTTGTGGAAGGTGGCCCCAAGCCCCAATGGAAGTACTTACAGGGCACCTAGGGAAGGGAACCCTAGGCGCATGCAGCCCAAGTACTGGAGAATCACTCCCGGCTCATGCACCACCTAGAAAACAGACACCACACTCTAGGTACAGTGCTGAAACAACCACTGGAGCCGAAGCACATAACCGGTGCCTATAGCATCAGCCAAAGAACTAATGGGTGGATAGCTGGCGTGGGAGGTCTGGGGCTCCCCCTTCCCCCTCCCGGGGAGGGGGAGCTGCGCAGACAGCGGCGTGGTGATGTATGACGTCATACTAGTTTGCTTGTTTTTCTGTTGAGGAGTTCTATACACTAGTTCAGTTTAAGGTAGCAATTTTCACCAGAATAGGGGTTTGTTTTGGAATGTTTACCTTTCTGGATGCTTGACCCGGTTGATGGAAGACATAGAATGCTTCCAACCACACGGGGGTTTCTATAGGCCATTGCTCCCCCTTGCCTCTCTGAGGGGGCCAGGTTCTGGCCGTGGTCCCCGGTAGGCCCTAGAACTCTATACACATGACTGATGCCAAAGTCTGACATTAGCATATCAGCCTGGTAAAGCTCCGGGGAGCCGACGGGGCTCCCCCCAGAAAGAACACAGGACACTGGAGCATCACACTCTAGCATCTGCCAACTAAGCCCCCTCATGATAGCAACAGGCTGGAAAGTGAGGGGGAGATGAGAAAGACGAGAGGGCAAAGAATACTGCCCAGTGGAACACCAGTGTTAATGGTCAAGTGGGAGAATTGGAATCCTTCACAGAGACGTACTGGAGCCCATCACTGAGGAAAGATTGTAGGTATTGGAAAGAGTGACCTCTTACTCCACAATGTTGGAATTTAAGAAGGTTAATGTGTTAAGTGTCAAAAAGTCTTATGTAGGTCAACAAATAAATGAACAGGGTACTCATTTTTTCATGAGCTGCATATGTTAAGTTAATCATACTAATCAGTGCATGAATGGTTCTATTCTGGGCCTGCAGCCATTATGGCAAGAACTAAGTATATTTTGTTTTGCTAAATAGGAGAAAGGCTGCTTTTAACTCTAAAATATTTTAGACAAAATCAACAATTCAATTTCTTCTTTATTATGCACCCCATACCCATCCCGTGGGCGGTGGTGTAAAGGATACAGAGGCACATAATCGGTTCAGGAACTGAACCCTCTAGTTCGTTTAGCTAAGCAAATAACAATGTTTGACGCTAGTTACAAAATTATCAATGTTGTATACACATGTACACACCCTCATACATACATGTACATATATATATATACGTATACACATATACATACAAAATCACAGAATTGATATTTGTCTATATTTGCTGACATAAGAAGTGAGATTGCCACTTTTATGGACTAAGGTTACTTTTTTTTTTTTTTAGAATATCAGGAAAGGTTTGGAGTTCAAATGATTTGTTGTAGAGTAATGCAATGGCTGGAGCTAAAAATGTAGAAGCTTTTTTGTAAGTTAGGGTTGGTATCTCAACGTATACTATCTGTGCATGAGGGTTCATTCATCCAATGCAAATTACCTGAAGCCCATCATCATCACCCATCAAAAATCTGCAATCAGAACTATAAAACAACACAGCCTCTCTGTTTAAATCCCTAAACTTGCTAAATATACACTCGCTCTTAACATTCTCTTGCGCTATTTAAATGTAAAAAACCTTGTTCCTAAATGCTAATTCTGATCTTCAACTCTTCAATGATAGACGTAATATAACCCATGAGCAACACAACATAAATAAATATCTCTGATACAAATGACAGTCATGCTAATCTAATTCCCAGTCAGGCTTATGTAATTTACAATCATCTTAATATAATTGCCAGTTTGGATAATATAATTGCCAGAGGATTATGCCAGTCAGGCTAATATAATTGTCAATCAGGCTAATATAACTTCGAATCAGGCTTTCTCACCAACAGGGTTATTGATCGATGGAACTGCCTACCCGCCGAAGTCATAACTGCCAAAACTGTGCTGAATTTCAAAATATACCTGGAAAAAATTATCAAGTAAATAGGGGGAAAACCTACAACAAGCCGCCGGCTTTCTGTTCTCATTGAGGCCACTAGGGTTAGTGGCCCTCAGGTAAATTGGGTAAAATATTATTCCCAGACAATTACAGTATAACTGATAAAGTTAGGCTAGAGTAATATAAATTTCTGGTAAATTTAGAGTGATATAAATTTCTAGAGTAATATAAATTCAAATTTCATATTAACTTGACTGACAGTTATAAATACCAGTTTCCCTTCAATAAACTCTTCAGTCATATATCTATAATCAAGAGTAGAAGTCATAAATAGGCCTAAACAAAAAATAAAAAATGGACATCAGTTTCCATATGAATCTGATGTGAAAATTCCTTGATTAATATACATTTCCCTACCAATGAAATGGTCTCATCTTAAGTATGACGGTCTGCTTCACGAGCTCCAATGCTAAATAATATTACAACAAAAATGTCCATAACTAAGCTACAGAGTATATTACATTTTAAATAAATTTCCACAGAGAACAAAAACATTAAGCACATCATTATTTACATAAATATGAAGAAAAACATTTAGAGCTTTGTTTTATCTTTGCTAAATTAAAGAGATATTTCTATACTTATCAGCAATTTTTAGTTTTCCTACAGTGAAGCTTCTCTAGTTCTTGCTTGGTCTATGAGGAGCATCTGAATTTCATAAAAAACAATATAATAAATATCTTCAGATCTTTACCTTTAATGGTGAAGTGTTTTTCTCAAACAAAATATAATTACCTTTGACGAACATCCAACCGACATTGTGATAGCACACTGTTAGATTAAAAGTAAGTGAATATATCATTATGTGCCTCATTATCCTTCAACATTCTCTTAATTTTCTTCCACACTCAAATTGTTGAGCCCATCATCTGCATGTATCATCTTGTGCCTCTTCATATGTCCAAGACGACTGAATTTCTTCCCACACTCTGGACACTCGTGAGGCTTGTCACCTGAATGCACTAACATGTGAGTCTTCATATGTCCACGCTGACTGAATCTATTCCCACACTCTGGACACTCGTGAGGTTTGTCACCTGAATGCACTAACATGTGCCTTATTATAGCTCCACGTTCTTTAAATTTTTTGCCACACTCGGCACATTGAAAAGGTCTCTCATCCGCATGCGCCATCCTGTGAGTCTTCATACTTCCATGCTGACTGAATCTCTTCCCACATTCTGGACACTCATGAGGCTTATCTCCTGAATGCACTAACATGTGCTCTATTATAATTCCACGTTCTCTAAATTTTTTGCCACACTCGGCACATTGAAAAGGTCTCTCATCCGCATGCACCATCCTGTGAGTCTTCATATGTCCACGCTGACGGAATCTCTTCCCACATTCTGGACACTCATGAGGTTTGTCTCCTGAATGCACTAACATGTGAGTCTTCATATGTCCACGCTCACTGAATCTCTTCCCACACTCTGGACACTCGTGAGGTTTGTCACCTGAATGCACTAACATGTGAGTCTTCATAATTCCAAGACGACTAAATCTCTTCCCACACTCTGGACACTCATGAGGTTTATCTCCTGAATGCACTAACATGTGAGTCTTCATATATCCAAGACGACTGAATCTCTTCCCACATTCTGGACACTCGTGAGGTTTATCTCCTGAATGCACTAACATGTGCTGTATTATAGATCCACGTTCTCTAAATTTTTTACCACACTCGGCACATTGAAAAGGTCTCTCATCCGCATGCACCATCCTGTGAGTCTTCATATGTTCAAGGCGACTAAATCTCTTCAAACACTCTGGACACTCGTGAGGTTTGTCACCTGAATGCACTAACATATGAGTCTTCAAATGTCCACGCCGACTGAATCTCTTCCCACACTCTGGACGCTCGTGAGGTTTGTCACCTGAATGCACTAACATGTGAGTCTTCACATGTGCAGGACGGGTGAATACCTTCGGACACTGTGGACACTGGTGAGTCTTCATCTTCTCTATGACAGGTGCAGTTTGTGTGAAGGTTTTCTCCCCCGGATGTTGAGAGAAGCGTCAAGGCTTGAGTGTTGTTTCTTAGAGTTAGACTTGATGTGAGCACTTGGCGGTCAATGGTGGTGCTTCTTTATGACAGGTGCAGTTTGTGTCAAGGTTTTCCCTTAATGCTCGTGCTGGAAATCACCGGCTGTGGCGCTGCTAAAATGGCGGCGGTTGTTTACCCTCTCATCACCTGAGCGTTCCAATGTTTTGGTCTGGTTCCACATATCATTTTTCCAACCTCTTATTTTTGTTTATATCTAGTCATTTAAAATTAATACTTGTATTTATTCTCATGTTTTTGAATCAAAGAATATACTTGGAATTGTTTCTTTAAACATAATGCCACACGATTATACTTTTTGAAGGAAACAGCTCTCCCATAGTGGATGTTCTCTGAACCTTAATGGAATCTGACCCATGTATCAATCGGGTCACCCTTTGTGTGGCGTTTTCAAAATGGTTGCCCATGTTGGAAACAGGAACTATATGTGAAAACTTTTCCAGGACAATATTTAAAGTAAAACTGAAGATATTTGTAGTTGTATAAAAGTTGCATATTTAATGGCTCGTAGAGCTGGAAACCCGCAATATTAATTTCAGAACAATGCTTATTTCACGCAGATTCCTTAATAAACGTAAGTTTTATATCTCAAGAAAGATAATAATAATAATAATAATAATAATAATAATAATAAATAATAAATGTTTATTTAGGTAAGGCACATACATACAAGAGATTTTACAAGTATTTATGGATTTATAGATAGAGCTAGTACATACAATGCCTAAAGCCACTATTACGCAAAGCATTTCGGGCAAGAAATGGCCACTGCCTTTTGAACAAAAGGCGGTGGAATTTCTGATGGGGAAGGAAGACAATTGCGCACCGCGTTCCGCAAGGCGCGGTGCGGACAGTCTGGGTGGCATAAATAGCGCGGAATGGGAGGTTTCTCTCTCCGCTCCCGTCACGGTCCGCGACTCAAGAAGCGCCCACTCTCCTCCCCCTTTCTGCTGGCTGCCAGTTTCCCCGGTTCTGACTACGTCAGTCGTTGTTCCGTACGTCTTTCCTCCCGTTTCACTTTTGCAGCGCCCGTCCCCAATGTGTTCCGCTGTCCGCAGCTACTACTTTGACTTTACTGCCGAAGCTAGACACAAATACAACAAAATTATTAAGGATGGTAACAGAGTCCATTTCATGTGGTCTCCATCTCATGTTGGCCTCCGAATGCATGATAGAGCTGATAAGTTAGCCAAAGAATCTGCCTTTAAAGGAGCCGTTGAGTGTAACCTTGGATTGTCAATGAGCAATCTGAGAGCAGCAGTACACCGAGAACTTCAACAAGATCTTGTAGATCTGAGGCAAAGTGAAATTGACACCAGTAATTCCATCTATCATCATACTATCATGCAAGAGGAGCCACACATCTATGGATCATCCAATAAAATCAGCAGACTTCTAGATGTTACTGCTGCTCGGCTTAGACTCGGTTACAAGTATCTCTGGGAATTCTCATTATCTGTTGATGTAGACCTGACCAAATGTAAACTGTGTCAACAAAATTATTCGCACACCCTCCGTCACTATGTGATGGAGTGCAAAAAGATACGTGAATTTAGAGACAATTCTATAACCAATGTTCCAGCGATGTGTAAATATTTCATTCAAAATGATCTGCTACCAGAAATTTTAGCCAAATATCCCCAGTTTGCTAACTGTAGGTAGTAACTGAGTGATTGTAACCTATCCACCGCTGCCCACTGGATGGGAGGCGGTGTGCAGGACAAACATATAAATTTTGACACTAGCTCTCCACATATGTCAGTTGCTTAATTTAGAACCTGTACTTGAGGTCGATCTCGAACCCATTGTTGATGTGACGACTTATATTGAATTTTGTAACTAGCTCATCAAGATTGTAACTTGCTTAGCTAAATGAATTGTGGGGTTCAGTCCCTGAGCCCATTATGTGCCTCTGTAACCCTTTCCACTACCGCCCACAAGATGGGTATGGGGTGCATAATAAATGAACTAAACTAAAACTGCCATTCTACTAGTAAGCCCTACCTTAAGTCTTCCTCTGGCCTGGGGTTATTTAGGAAATTCTTTCTCCTTATTCCTTGGCGGCTCGCCCTCTGGCCTAAGGTTATTTTCTTCTCCAAATTCATATCAGGCTTTCCCAGTCTCTATGTAATTTTCTGCCGCCTGTTTATTTCCAGCTAGGGTTTCCATTATGTTATGTTGTTCACTTATGGTGTCCTGACTGTTATACTTAGTTAGATTTGTTACATTCGCCTCACTGCTAATTCTAGACAATAGGCCATTAGTTTTCTGCAGAGTTTGTTACTAGGCTACAAGATTACTTTTATTTTACAGCGGGTGTACATTTTAAGTTGTTTAGTGTACTTTGAGTTAGCCACGGCTATGTTGTACATTTGTTAAGACCTACTTAGAAGCCTGTCTTACTCTGCAGAATTATTTATACTGTACTAATAAATTTACGCCCCATACTGTTTGTGTCTTCCTTCCCCTGATCAGAAAAAACATTAATGACTAAAGCTTAATACTAATTGAGTATAAAGAATAAAATGTGTTGAGAACAAATAAAAATAGAGATAAAAAAGGGGGGAAGCATGGCTGAAAAAGCAGCACAAATACAATTAGGTCGACAAACAGCGTTGTTTAAAAAACAGACATGGGTTGACAATAGAGGGGTAAGGTAGGTTACAGGGAATTTATTAGGTAGTGCTTCGTTTTTATCTTAAACTGGTTGAGAGAGGTACAGTCTTTAACATGGTTGGGAAGGTCATTCCACATTCTGGGTCCCTTGATTTGTAAAGCATTTCTAGTTTGATTAAGTCGTACTCTTGGAATATCAAAACTGTATTTATTTCTGGTGTGGTGCTCATGGGTTCTGCTACAACCTTCAATGAAGCTTTTGAGGTCAGGATTGGCATTACAGTTCAGCGTTTTATATATGTATAATACACATGCGAGTGTAACGTACGTTTATGTTACGTTGTTGGGTTGATTAGATACACAGTGTTTAGTGAGTTTCATATTTATTTAGTAGTCCTGGATACAGCAGTGTCGTAGACGTTGAGACGAAGCCTGGAGCAGAGCTGAGTGAGGCTGGAGTCGTGGAGCTCTATGCGGGAGAGCGTGGCGGCTCGATTGGGAATTGCAAGTGTCTGAACTCGGGGAGCGATAGCGTTGTAGCTGGATGCGGTCGTAGTCTGCTGTCTGCTCTGTGTCGAAGCTGTAGCGTCTTGGGTCGACTAGAACTGCCCAAGCCGAGTACTACATTCTTGACTGGAGATTGTACTGGTCTACTGTTCTCACCTCGCTGGGTTATATGGTGATTACACCTCAGCTCCCTCCAACAAGGTGAGAAGAGTATTGGGGAAAGGATTGTAACTTGTGTGATTAGTAATGCATTAAGATAATGAGATAATGGAGAGAGTATAAGGATTACTCGCTATAAGAGAATGTGCAGTGACTTAATATCTAACATATTCAGAGATTTGAGTAGAGGTACCGAGTGATGTCTGGGGCCAGAGTTGGATATTGTCCTAATAGCAGCTTTGTGTTGAGTAATTAGAGGACGTAAATGATTTTGGGTAGTAGAGCCCAAGCACAAATACCATAGTTTAGATATGGATAGATGAATGAGTAATAGCGAGTCACCAGGGCAGGGCTAGGTACATAATATCTGATCCTAGAAAGAATGCCAACAGTTTTTGAAACTTTTTTTATATATTTAGAATGTGTCCCTGGAAATTCAGATTGTGGTCAATGAGAACGCCAAGGAATTGCCATCTAATTTATTATAAATTTGGGTATTGTTTATTTTGAGATTTATTTGATTAGAGGATTTATTGCGAAACAGAATATAGAAAGTTTTGTCAATGTTAAGGGTGAGTTTGTTGGCAGTTAGCCAAAGATGGACTTTATTTAGCTCAGTATTTATTGTGGCGTTTAGAGCAAGAAAACCTAAGCTTCATTTTAAATACCTTACCATAGCCATATTTGAATTTAAAGCAAAGATACTTGTACTGTATTTTTATAATCGTCGAGCTCCGACGTACCCCACACAGACTGATCGACAGAGCAACTCTCTCTCAGAACAATGCTTATTTCACATAAATTCGTTAATAAACACAAATGTTTTATATGTCTTAAGAAAGATAGAAATATAAGCTTCATTTTAAATATTTTACCATACACATATATAAAGCTCAAGTGAAGATACATATGGTTTTATAGTGGCATTCAGTAGTTTATCGGTCATGGAGTTTTTTTTTTATTATTATTATTTAACAGTCTCCGTGGTGTAGTGGTAAGACACTCGCCTGGCGTTCCGCGAGCGCTATGTCATGGGTTCGTATCCTGGCCGGGGAGGATTTACTGGGCACAAATCCTTAACTGTAGCCTCTGTTTAACGCAACAGTAAAATGTGTACTTGGATGAAAAAACGATTCTTCGCGGCGGGGATCGATCGTATTCCAGGGACCTGCCCGAAACGCTACGCGTACTAGTGGCTGTACAAGAATGTAACAACTCTTGTATATATCTCAAAAAAAAAAAAAAAAAATCTACCACAGACATGGCCACACATTTACAATGCTAACCATGATGTAAACATTTTCTTCTGTCCTCCATGTACATGGGTTAGAGATGTGTTAAACACATATTTCAAGGGTTTATTGAACAATCAACCATAGAAGGTGAGTCGGTGCTTTTAAAATGCAAAGCTAACCTACATACGTAAATACATAGATACACAGATTTACATATGCCTTACATAAATTGTTCAATGTGTCTTTTACATAGTGTCATTAATGTACATTTACAAAGGTGAAATGTAATTGTAGGGAGTAATCCTTATACTCGCTCCATTATCTCATTATCTTAATTGCATAACTAATTAACACTAATTACAGAAGCGACAATCCTTTCCCCAATTACAGGTAATACTCTTCTCACCTTGTTGGAGAGAGCTGAGGTGTAATCACCATATATGCAAGCGATTTGGTGAATATCGAACACATGGTAACCATAGCCCGTGCTTCTTGTCCCGCTCCTGTGCCAGGTAAGTTTCGGGCTCACCATAGTGCAGTGACATAATATCTAACATATTCAGAGATTTGAGTAGAGGTACCGAGTGATGTCTGGGGCCAGAGTGAGATATTGTCCTAATAGCAGCTTTGTGTTGAGTAATTAGAGGACGTAAATGATTTTGAGTAGTAGAACCCCAAGCACAAATACCATAGTTGAGGTATGGATAGATGAGGGAGTAATAGAGAGTCACCAGGGCAGGGCGGGGTACCTTACCTACCTTGAGGATACCTTGAAGTGCTTCCGGGGCTTTGCGTCCCGGCAAAGAGTACCGACATGAGTACACCCAGATCTTTTACATTGCCTTTTCGTTCTATGTTATGATTTTTCTGAGTTTTGTACGTGGTTTCCGTTTTTATATTTTCATTTTTTCCATAGCGCATGAGCTGGAACTTATCTTCGTTAAACACCATATTATTTTCTGTAGCCCATAGAAAGACCTGATCTACATCTGACTGGAGGTTTGCCGTGTCCTATATGTTGCCTACTCTCATGAAGATCCTAGTGTCATCTGCAAAGGATGATACAGTGCTATAGGTTGTGTTCTTGTCTATGTCCGATATGAGGATGAGAAAAAGTACTGGAGCAAGCACAGTACCCTGGGGGACTGAGCTCTTAACGGTTGATGGGCTGGATTTTATTTTGTTGACTATTACACATTGGGTTCTGTTGGCCAGGAAATTGTAGATCCATCTGCCTATTTTTCCGGAAATTCCTTTTGAGCGCATTTTATGTGCAATAACACCATGGTCACATTTATCAAAAGCTTTTGCGAAATCTGTGTAAATTACATCAGAGTTTTGTTTGTCTTCCATAGCATCTAATGCTATATCATAGTGGTCCAGCAACTGCGACAGGCAAGAGCGCCCTGTTCTGAAACCATGTTGTCCGGGATTATGGAGATGCTGTGATTCCATGTATTTTGTGAGCTTACTTCTTAGCACTCTCTCAAAAATTTTTATGATGTGCGATGTTAACGCTATCGGTATGTAATTTTTTGCCTCTGCCTTATTTCCTCCTTTATGAAGTGGTGCTATCTCTGCTGTTTTTAGTATATCAGGAATAACGCCAGTATCTAGGCTTTGTCTCCACAGAATGTGAAGGGCCTGCGATAGTGTTTTTTTACAGTTCTTGATAAATATGGAGTTCCAAGAATCCGGGCCTGGTGCAGAGTGCATAGGCATACTGTTTATGGCTTCTTCAAAATCCAGTGGGGATAGGGTGAAGTCTGATATATGACTTGATGTTGGTATCATATCCATGAAAAATTCATTTGGGTTATCGATCTTTAGTGCGTTTAATGGCTCGCTGAAGACAGAGTCGTACTGCTTCCTCAGTAGCTCGCTCATTTCTTTGTTGTCATCGGTGAAAGTTTCATCTCCCTTTCGCAAGGGCCCAATACTAGATGTGGTTTTTGATCTTGACTTTGCATAGGAGAAAAAATATTTCGGATTTCTCTCTATTTCACTGATGGCCTTTTGCTCTCTTTGCCTCTCCTGGGTTTTGTATGATTCTTGTAGCTTGAGTTCAATTGTTCCTATTTCTCTACCTAACCTTCTTCGCCGTTCTTGAGATAGGGTGCGACTCTCAAGTTGTTCCGCGATTCGTTTTCTTTGCCTATATAGGGAACGACGTTCTCGTTCCAATCTGCATCTCTTCCTCTTTTTCTTAGGGGGGATGCGGTTTGAACATATTTCTAGTGCTACTGAGTTTATTTTTTCCAGGCACTGGTTCAGGTTCGCATTTTCTAGCTGTTCTTCCCAGTTTATTTCTGTGAAGTCCTGGTTTATTTGCTCCCAGTTTATCTGTTTATTATTGAAGTTGAATTTGCTGAAATCTCCTCCACCGGGAATCTGGACTGGTTTTGAAGGTCTATTCCCATGGTTGTCATAACTTCAATTAAGTTGTGATCTGAGTAACAGGTATTTGTAATCATTATGTTCCTGATCAATTCATCATTATTAGTGAAAATGAGGTCCAGCGTGTTCTCCTTCCTAGTTGGTTCTACTATTTGCTGGTTTAAGGCAAACCTGTCGCACATCCGTAGCAGGTCATTTGCATGTGCCTGTTCATTAAGGCTACTTCCTGGTATTCTTTCTGATATTACTGTATTAGCCAGGTGCTTCCATTTCAGGTGCCGTAGGTTGAAGTCCCCAAGCAGGATGATGTTCGGAGCTGGATTTGTGAGGTTTTCCAAGCAGTGTTCTACTTTCATTAGTTGGTCTTTAAACTGCTGAGGGTTTGCCTCCGGTGACTATATACAAGGACAATAACTACATTTAGAATCTCTATTTGATTATCAGCACTTCCACCATATCATTTGAGGTGTTTAGCAGCTCAGTACAGATGAGTGTGTCTTTGATGTATAGGCTGACCCCACCCTGGAGCCGGTGTTTCCTATCACATATGAAAAGATTGTACTCTGAGATCCATACTTCACCATCATGGTAGTCCTTTGTGTGGTTTCTGTTAGGGCTGCAAACACTGCATTTGCTCATGAAGGAGACCATCTATAAAGTGAACTTTGTGT
>WNGS01164077.1:0-30563 GCA_020271785.1 Procambarus virginalis
CGTCAGACAAGAAATAAAAAAAAATGAACTTTGGAGAATTGATTTTTCAGTTACCATCAACAGTGAAAAAGAATATAAGAAACATTGAGAAAATTCGTGTTAGAATTATTAATCTTACTTTTTCGGTCATATTTAATAATACATACATATTATATATATATATATATATATATATATATATATATATATATATATATATATATATATATATATATATATATATATATATATATATGCGAACAAGCCTGAATGGTCCCCAGGACTATATGCGAATGAAAACTCACACCCCAGAAGTGACTCGAACCCATACTCCCAGGAGCAACGCAACTGGTATGTACAGGGATGCCTTAAACCACTTGACCATCACGACCGGACATAAGGAAGTGATAGCCTGGGCTATTTGAGCCACTTCCCCGCCGGCACCTGGATGGTTATCTTGGGCATAGCATTTTATCAAATCACCTCATTTTTTGGGGCAACACGTGAGGAACACAAATGCGAACAAGCCCGAATGGTCCCCACGACTATATGCGAATGAAAATTCGCATATTATATATATATATATATATATATATATATATATATATATATATATATATATATATATATATATATATATATATATATATCACTAAGAACTCTTTGACCCGGCAAGGATTCGAACCCATGCCGTCCAGGATCACCCCTAAACGTACACAGTACCGTGACCACCGCACCAATGGCTTGCGCGTTTATGCAGCTTTCTCACATATATATATATATATATATATATATATATATATATATATATATATATATATATATATATATATATATATATACTGTACATACAAAGTTGAATTACAAACACAATGTTGGATTTATAGATAGAGCTAGTACATACAATACCTAAAGCTACTAATACACATAGCGTGTCAGGCAAGGTGTGGTGGGGGAAAAAACACTTAGACTAAACACTCAACACTCACATAAACCACACAGGCAAAATCTCAAACGGTTGATATATACTCAAAAATCAGATATTATATTTTCCACTCTTTTCTCCTTTCACTATACTATTCACTAAGCTATCCCTTTTTAACAGAATTATAATGCTAATAATGATGATAATTTTTTTTTAGAAAAGTACATACAAAATGAATTACAAGCACAATGTTGGATTTCTAGATAGAACAAGTATATACTATGCCTAAAGTCACTAATACGCACAGCGTTTCAGGCATGATGTGGAAAAAATTTAAAACTAAGAGTTAAACGTAGATGAGATCAAAAGCAAAAGTTGAACAGAGGTACAAAAAATAAAAAAGAATAACAATAACTAAATGTGAATGGAACAGCAAAATTGCAACAGAAATTACAGAGCTGATGGTAATTTTAACTATATAAACACAATACAATTTTTTTTTTACATGGCAAATATCTGCAGTATTACAAGTTCGCCCATTAATCATTATTGTTTAATAACAGCAAGACATAGGTTGACAATCAGTAGGTAGAGTAGTTTACATGGAGTTTATTAGGTAGTACTGTACTGTACTTGGTTTCTATCTTAAACTGGTTTAAAGGGGGAACAGTCTTTAATGTAATTGAGAAGAACAGTTGACATTTAGGGACCCTTGATTTGTGGAACATTTCCACTTTGGTTAAGTCGCACTCTTGGAATATCAAATAAATATTTGTTTCTAGTGTGGTGTCCAAAGGTTCTGTTACAACCCTCTACCATGTATTTAAGGACAGGTTTAGTATTATTTAAAATATTCAGAGATTTGGATTTAAGAAAATGGGGAGGACTCGATGCTGTCTGGAGCTTGTTCTAATGTTATTGTTCTAATTGCAAATGTGTCTTGAGTAATTAGAGATCATAGATAATTTTGGGTAGTAGAACCCCAGGCAATGATACCAAAATTGTGGTATGGATAGACGAGAGGCCAACAAAGCTTAACCAAGGCAAAGAGCAAGGTACATAATATCTGATTTAGAAAAGAATGCCAAGTGATTTTAAAATATTTTTTTAGCTACATTTTGTATGTGGCACTGAAAATTCAGCTTGTTATCAATGAGAACATCATGGAATTTACCATCTACTTTATTACCAATCTGGATATTGTCAATTCTTAAAATTGGAGAAAATGAGGGTTGTGTAAACAGAAAATTACACTGGCTTGAGGTATAGAGAGGCATTCGGAATGCCATAAATGTAGATGAGGAAAAGAGTACGTAAGTAATTATCAAAAGAGGGCACCAAGCTGGGAAGGCTATGAAGCACCATCAACTGTGTGGGATATTGAAAAAATGGTAAATACCACTAAGGATGCCAATTCGAGAACAAAAGTGCATAAAGCAAACAATATCAAAGGTATCTGACTCATCAAGGATTCTATCGAGGGACAAGTGACCACGAGGGACAGTCAGGAAGCAAGACACACTCACCTCTTGGTAGTCAGGACATTCGACAAGGATATGTACGACCGTAAGAGGGACAATGCAGTTTGGAAAATAAAGAGCAGGGCAGCGCTCCATTAAGTGCCTATGAATTAAACGTTTATGGGTATTACGTAATCTCGTCAGAGCCATTTCTCACCACCAATTATGGTGATGGAAGGAGGGCCATGGGGACACACTACCTTTAAGAGTATGCAGTTTGTCACGAGTAACAGAAGACCAACAATCCTGCCAATGAGTAAGGATGGAGGAATGAATAACTGGGTAGAAGTCAGAATAAGGAACACCTTTACGAGAGATGGGCAAGTGCAGATAGCCTCCTTAGTGACAGAGTCCGCATGCTCATTTAAGGACACAAATGAGTGATCATAGTGTATGATCACTTGGGAATGAGTGATCATAGTGTATTGAGCTTTGAGTACCTGGTTGAGCTAGGAATTATCAACCCCAAAAAAGAACTGGGAACAAATCCTGGCGTACCGAAAGGGAAACTATGAGATGAATAAATTCCTATGGGATATACATTGGGACACAGAACTCGGAACCAAGTCCGTACAAGACATGATGGACTATGTCACCCAAAAATGTCAGGAGGCTGTAAGCAGGTTTGTCCCAGCCCGACAGGAAAAAAACAGAGAAGCAAAGGAAGAATCCGTGGTTTAATAAGGAATGTATGAAAGCAAAAGAGCTGAACAAAAGAGCATGGAGGAACTTCCATAATAACAGAACACCAGAAAGTAGAGAGAGAGATACTAGAGAACCAGGAACGAGTATGTTAGTGTGAGAAGAGCAGCTGAGAAAAGGTATGAAAATGATATAGCTACTAAAGCCAAGACCGAACCAAAGCTACTACACAGTCACATCAGGAAGAAGACAACAGTGAAGGAACAGGTGATGAAACTTAGGGTGGGCAAGAACAGGCACACAGAGAAAGACAAAGAGGTGTGTGAAGAACTCAACAAAAGGTTCCAGGAGGACTTTACAATAGAACAGGGAGATATCACGGCGCTGGGAGAGGTGGCAGCAAACCAGGTGACCTTGGAAAGGTTCGAAATTACAAGAGATGAGGTCAAGAAGCACCTCTTTGAGCTGGATGTGAGAAAAGCTGTTGGGCCGGATGGAATCTCACCATGGGTCTTGAAAGAGTGTGCAGGAGCACTTTGCTTGCCACTCTCCATAGTGTATAGTAGGTCACTGGAAACGGGAGACCTACCAGAAATATGGAAGACTGCTAATGTAGTACCAATATTTAAAAAGGGTGACAGATAAGTGGCACTGAACTACAGGCCAGTGTCCTTAACTTGTATACCATGCAAGGTGATGGAGAAGATTGTGAGAAAAACCTAGTAACACATCTGGAGAGAAGAGACTTCGTTACAACCCATCAACATGGGTTCAGGGAGGGTACATCTTGCCTTACAGGCTTGATAGAATTCTATGATCAGGTGACAAAGATTAAGCAAGAAAGAGAAGGATGGGCGGACTGCATTTTTTGGACTGTCGGAAAGCCTTTGACACAGTACCCCATAAAAGGTTGATGCATAAGCCAGAGAAACAGGCAGGAGTAACTGGTAGGGCGCTCCAGTGGATAAGGGAGTACCTAAGCAATAGGAAGCAGAGAGTTACAGTGAGGGGTGAGACCTCAGAATAGCGTGAAGTCACCAGTGGAGTCCCACAGGGCTCTGTGCTTGGACCTATCCTGTCTTTGATATACGTAAATGATCTCCCAGAGGGTATAGACTCATTCCTCTCAATGTTTACTGACGACGCCAAAATTATGAGAAGGATTAAGACAGAGGAGGACAGCTTGAGGCTTCAAAAAGACCTGGACAAGCTGCAGGAATGGTCGAACAAATGGCTGTTAGAGTTTAACGCAAACAAATGTAATGTAATGAAGATAGGGGTAGGAAGCAGGAGACCAGATACAAGGTATCACTTGGGAGATGAAATACTTCAAGAGTCAGAGAGAAAGACCTGGGGGTTGATATCACACCAGACCAGTCCCCTGAAGCTCATATCAAGAGGATAACATCAGCAGCATATGCCAGGTTTGCTAACATACGAACGGCCTTTAGAAACTTGTGTAAGGAATCTTTCAGAACATTATATACCACATATGGTATATAGAATTGTATGCCTCATACTCCAATCCTGGAGTATGAGGCTCCAGCATGGAGTCCATATCTAGTCAAGCATAAGACTAAACTGGAAAAGGTTCAAAGGTTCGCCACCAGACTAGTACCCGAGCTGAGAGGTATGAGCTACGAGGAGAGACTACGGGAATTGAACCTCACTTCGTTGGAAGACAGAAGAGTTAGGGGGGACATGATCACAACATTCAAGATTCTCAAGGGAATCGACAGGGTTGATAGAGACAGTCTATTTTACACAAGGGGCACATGCACTAGGGGACACAGGTGGAAACTGAGTGCCCAAATGAGCCACAGAGATACTAGAAAGAACTTTTTTAGTGTCAGAGTGGTTGACAAATGGAATGCATTAGGAAGTAATGTGGTGGAGGCTGACTCCATACACAGTTTCAAGTGTAGGGGTTGAGCTCTGGCTCTTTTTGGGACAAATGGCTGTCTTACCTCAAGGTAAGGTAGATATGATAGAGCCCAATAGGCTCAGGAACCTGTACACCTGTTGATTGACGGTTGAGAGGTGGGACCAAAGAGCCAGAGCTCAACCCCCACAAGCACAACTAGGTGAGTACACACAAATATGGCTGGGAAACCGGCAAAATTCCACTGTCTTAAATCTATTGGAGATAAGAAACAGCCAATGATGAATTTCGACTACAACCAAATGAACTGGATTAAAGGGCTCCAGAGCCATGAGGGCACTGTGAGAGTCAACTACAACAATAAAGGAAAATTGACAGCAAGAAAGCAGTTGACAAAGAGCATACAAAATAGCACAAAGTTCTGCTGTAGAGATGCTAGTCTCTGGATGCAGGCGACACATAGGTGTGGTCAGGTAAAATAACAGAGTAGGCTACACCATCTGCAGACTTTGACCCCATCTGTGAAGACGGAAATGGAGCGGAAGTGTGAACAAAAGTGTGCAAGGAAAAGTACTACATAATCGAGAGTGAGGAGGGTGTTGTAGGGACTGTGCAATGTAGCAAAGACAGTAGCGATCATGGCGATCCTGTAGACACAGTATGCCTGTTTCAACATACCAGCTTAGGGTAGGAGTCAAACGCAAGGCACCAAAGCTGAGGCATAACCCAGTATGGTGCAGAGCATCAAGACAGCAAACGAAGCACCAACAAACCATGGACCCCTCCAGAACGCAGCAGCCCCACCCCGCGCCAGAAAAGATGGAGACTGCTGCCACCGAACAACCAAAACACTAAAACCGAAGGAGCAAGAAAACTCAGCGACCCAACCCCCAGAGGCAAATGCCAAAAGGAAAAAGAGCCAACGAAAAAACACACCAGAACTGAAGGGGCACTACCAGCGACTATAAGAAATATTGCCGGAACAACCGTGGACATCTTCAAGAAAAAACTGGACTGTTTTCTAAGAGAAGTTCCGGACCAGCCGGGCTGTGGTGGGTATGTGGCCCTGCGGGCCGCTCCAAGCAACAGCCTGGTGGACCAAGCTCTCACAAGTCGAGCCTGGCCTTGGGCCGGGTTTGGGGAGTAGAAGAACTCCCAGAACCCCATCAAGCAGGAATCAAGCAGGTACCAACCGAGGAGAAGACAGAGCACGCTGACCAGAGACCAGGACGGTGCAAGCGGCGCACGAACAGGCCGGAGGTGAAACGATGCACGAGACAGCTTACTAACGATGCAGAAGCAACACCAAGACCGAAAGCAAGCCGAAGCGGCTCCGCCAGTGCCGCATGAAAAGAGGCGACAGTATGTGGCAAGACAACGGCCCCCAACCCCCACCAGAAAACCAAGCCGACGCTAACAAGAGTAACCACCTAAGAAGGGACAGGATAAGGAAGGACCGCCAAAATACCCCATACTGCCGCCAAGAGAAGCACGCAGGTGGGACACCTACCACGAAGCCACCCGACCACCAACAGGAGGCGAGACCACGAGGCAGAACGTAAGCAGCCCCGACAAGGCCCCTCCAAGCCCAGGAAAAGACGGAGCCGCGGGAGGATCTCGGGCGCGACCACCGAAACCCAGGCGGCATAAGGAGATGGAACGTCTGCCGAACAGAAAAACTCCCCAAAGCAAGCAAGCCCGCCTGGAGTTCAGAAATGACGGGTCTGACGCGAGACATCGCAAGACCAAAAAAAAAAACAATTGGTAGGGCAAGCTAGGAAACCAAAGAAGGCGGAAGGGTTGCCGCCAGAACAGTACCCGAACCAAGGGGTACGAGCAACTACAACCTGCCAAACACACAGCGAAACTATGACATTGGTACAACATTCGAACAAGTTTTACACCTCCTAACTCGTTATAGCAACCAATATAGCAAATTGTAACAACGTTCTAATATGTCATAAACACGTTAAGCCAAGATATAACAACTTTATTACAAGTTGTAACAAGCGGAAAATAGACACACCACAGGACACAGGCTGAAAAACGCCCAAGAAGCCAAGGAACACGCAGAACACCCCTGCTGCACATGAGGCAGGATGAAAGAGCAGAAGCACAAAAACCCCCAGGAAAACAACCAGGGGTGAACAATCAGGCAGGGACAGAAAACCCCCACGCACATGAGAGGGCCAAACCAGGTACCCGAAGACCACAAAAAACAACAAGCAAACCCCAGGCACAAAACAGCAGCACAGTGCCACACCACAACCGGACACAGGAACAAGGACACATCCGCGAAACACGGTACCAATGCACACGTGCAGTAGCAGCAACAGGCACCACAGCATTATGCAACATGTAAATAGCAACTCGCTTCTGCAAAGGCAGAGAACGGAACAGGCAGACCCCAGACAGGGCCAATGGAGACACGACAAAACCCAGCAGGCCCAGAAACCTGCACACCAGGCGACCGACGGCGGAGAAACCCCGCTCGATACCTGCTAGATGGGGTACTGGGAGCACATTTACACCCCAAGCCCGGACCGAGGCCAGGCTAGACTGGCCAGAGGGTGGCCCACCAGGCAGCTGCTAGGAGCGGCCCGCAGGCCTACATACCCCCTTCAAACAGGATGGGCCGGAACTTCTATTTCGAAAACAGGCTAGTGTGCCCTGGAAGTCCACAGACGTACCAGCAATAAGGCTTATGCTCGCAAGTAGGTCGTGTAACAACTGAAGACCTCTGATGGTTATACAGTGTTCCCCAATTGTGCCTATAGCAGCACTGCACTCCACTGGTACTATCCCGCAAGTTCTACCAGATAGGCGGGACCCAAGAACCAGAGCTCAAACCCTGCAAGCACAGCCAGGAGCCTTAGCAGGTGAGTACAGAACCAACCCCACAACCCCACACCTCACAACATGTAAAAAGGTGGGTCCCCTGAATGACTCTAGCATGGGTTGGACATGCACATGAGGGGGACAGGAAGGGTTGAAAAATGGACAGTCACAAATTAGCAGACTTACCAGCGCAAAACTGGACCCTCCTCAGGCTGATCAGAAATTTCCTAAAGAATAGGCAAGTTACCCCCAGCTTCAAGGCGAAAGAGGCTGCAGCCTTCACCCCAACAGCTGGAGTCCCCCAAGGGTCATGCTTGAGCCCCATTCTCTTCAACATCTTTGTAAACACCTGCCCCAGCCAGAGTATAGGGACACCATCATCGTGCAATTTGCGTACGACGTAACACATGTAATAACATCTAACCCAAGCAGCCAAACGACCAAGCATGCAACTGTAACCCGTAAGGCAAACGTAGAACTAGCCAGGACCGCTAACTGGGAAAGGAAATGGAGAATCACCACTAACCCGGAAAAGATCCAATTAAGCACTGTCGGCTGTATGGCCTTCTCAATCGAAAATGAGAGGGGGGGGATAAGAATCAGGGGTGAACCCATAGCCATCTCAAACTCTAACACAGTGCTCGGATACAACTTCAACAGGCTACTCAACTCCTCCCAGTTTGTATCCCAGAAGAAAGCGATGGCCCGAGGTTCACTGGCGAGGCTCTTCCGCTTCAAGCAAGCCCCATCCCACATCAAGCTCCACCTGTACAGAATGATCATAAGGCCTAGCCTGGAATACCCTTACTTCCCCCTGAACCTCACCAACAAATCCAACATGCTGAAGATCCAACGGGTACAAAACAAAGCACTTCGCTTTGCGGAGGGCCTGACACTGATGGACAGGGTAAGAACTGACCAAATCCATGAGACGCTCAACATGAAGCCAATGAACATCAGGCTCAGCTACCTGGCCAGAAGACAGCTGTACCGCATGAAGAACATGTATGTCCCAGACCCCGAAGATCCCTACGTAGCAGAAAACACCACCAGCGACTACCAGATCCGCGAACCACCACACAGAACCAGAACCACACAGAACCAGAATCACTCTCCAACAAAAAGTGATCAGACACATCCACGATGAGGTCTTCCCAAGACCTCAAATACTAAGCGGCCTGCCAGATGACCCAGATGAGTGGCCCATCCCGGACCCGATCTACACCAACTGAAGAATAAAGAAAAAAAATAAAATACAAAAAAAAAATAAATACATAAAAAAATATAAACAAATAAAACTACTACAAAAAAATATAAAACCAAAAAACCATTTGTCGTGATATCAGAGGTGTAACTACCCTTATGTTGCTAAGATCAACCTCCCCCAGCCAACTCCATCGGCTCTAGTGCTTTAGGACACCAGCAAGACACAAACACTAGCCCTCCCAGCCAATGTACTGACAACCCAACATAACACATACGCAAACAAACGACACATACACATATGTCAACCCATGGTGGACAGGCCACTGAACTTTCAAACCTCCTCTCTCTCTACACCCTCATCCTCTTCCTGAATTTCATCTCCCCATCCCTCTACCATCCCCATCCTTTCCAAGCCCTTTGGTCATCAAAGCTAAGACAGTCACTGGTGTGCAAACGGTCTCAGTTGTACAAAAATATACCTAAATAAAGACAGGTATATAAACAACACCGCATCCAGCACCCGGCCAAAAGACGCCAGACCGCAGAAACTCACCTGGCGAACGGTGGCACGAACGTGACACGACTCAACCGCACCCAGAAGAACTTGGGAGCACCGCCAGGTGAAGACGCCAGAGCTGGACCCGGCCGGACCCGCAGGAGAGCAGGGTAGAGGCTAAGGAGGCGTCCCACACTCATGACAGGGAAAACCGTGGCGTCCTCCCCACAACTGGGAACCAGGACACCCCCGGAGCGAAGGGGCACATACCGCAGCCAGGGAGAAGAGCGAGAGGCGAAGCACTTGAGCAAAAAAGGGCACAAAACACCAGCACTGAAACACACCGCCCAGACCAAAACAAACCACGGCGCATGCGCATGACACGCTGGCCGAACCGCACAACCCTCTCTGCGGGAAGGCACCAACCAGGACTACTGCACTAGAAAAGTAGCCAAAAGAGGAAGCAGGAACAATAAAACCGGCCAACGAAGCGAAGACAGAGCCCAAAAAGGAACCCAACCGGGCCACAAGCAGCCCAACCGGGCCACAAGCAGCCCAACAAGGCTACAAGTAGCCCAACGGCTACAAGTAGCCCAACCAGCCCACAAGTAGCCCAACTGGGCCAAAAGTAGCCCAAAACGGCAAGAAGGACGAGGAGCCGACAGACGTTCCAATAACGCGGGAAGTAGCGAAAACCTTCCCGAACCCTCGAGAACACAGAAGCCAACACTAGTCCCAAAGGCACACAAAGACGCACCCGAGACCAGAAGTCACGTAGAACCCCAAGAACGGGGAAACATGACGAAAACACCATCCCAAAAAAGGGTGGGAGGAAACATCCACCCACAGGATGGAACCAACCAACTCAAAGGCCAAGGAACCGAGCCCGGGGAGGGGCCGACGCCCAACAGCACGTACGGCGAGTGGGGAGGAAAGACCCCACTCCGCGTAACCACAAGCCCCGCTTAGAGGGGGATAAAACCCCCACGGGGTTCAACGGGGCTAAGGCCCCCCCAAGTCAGCCTCTCCCCAGCCCCGAGAACCTATACGACAGGCCCCGGGGCTGAGCCGTTCCCCCAAAGCCCCAGCCATACCAGAAAACCGGGGCAGCCGTGAAAACACTAAGGAAGGGAGCCCACTGGCAGACTCTTACAACACGGCTGGAGGAACAGGCTGAAATGCCCCCGTCACTACCCCGGAAGGGGAATTTCCCGAGACTGCCCGAGTCTCAACACCATCAAAACCCCGCCCCAAACCTACAGACGGTAATGAACCAGATGCAGGCAGGAAGGGGGATCCAGGGGAAAGACAAGGGGGCGTGGATGGAACCAAAGCAACCAACACCCCCAAGTCCCAACACGAACCAAAACGGGGCAGCCCCGGGGCTCCCGGGGAGTAAACTACGAGAACGTTGCCACCACCAAGGCTCAAAGTTCAACGCCCCTGCTGCCCGCACCCGCTTAGTCAGCACAACCGGGTAACCGAGCCACAACGAGCAACCAAACTCGCAGGACTCCGGGTCGAAGGTGTCACCGACCCCACAGGCAGCAGATGGAGGCAAAACAGAGAGTCACCCAGAGACAAAGGGTGAGAGCAACCCTCAAACTCACTGGAAGCTAGGGGGGACTCCTGGGTCACATCCATCAGACCAACGCACCCCCAGGGGTTTCCCAGGGTCCCGAGCGTTTACTATAAGAGGACTCGTGCTCAGGCAATCCCAGGCAGGGTACTGCTAACCAGCACCCAAAGCTACCAAACAACCTTCTAAGAGCTGAACCCCCGGGACGTGTACACTCACGGGGACCTAGCAGGGAGTACCACCAGAAAATACTCAGAACACAAAGGACACAAGGGGCAAGAACGAAGGCAGACCCCCCCCCACCAGGTAGATAAACAAAAAGAAAAAGAAAACCCCGCAAGAGGACAGCGTACCCAAGCGGAACAGAGCCGGCCGCCATGATTGATAAAGACAAGCTACACAGTACCCTGCACCCCACCAGTGCAAAAACTGCCCCTTACTCTAAGGGGAACAAGGGAGACAGAACACCCGAGCACACCAGGTCAGGTATCCACCTCCAAAGGATACCTGATCAACAAGGCTATGACTCATACGTCAGGCTGCGAGCAGCCGCGTCAAACAGCCTGGTTGATCAGTCCAGCAACCAGGAGGCCTGGTCGACGACCGGGCCGCAGGGACGCTAAGCCCCGGAAGCACCTCAAGGTAACAAGATAACACAAAGAGCGGCCGAAAACCAAGCAGTAAACCGCCTAGCAGGGGCAGGACCCAAGGAACTTGTGGAAGGTGGCCCCAAGCCCGAAAGGCAGTACTTACAGGGCACCTAGGGAAGGGAACCCTAGGCGCATGCAGCCCAAGTACTGGAGAATCACTCCTGGCTCATGCACCACCTAGAAAACAGACACCACACTCTAGGTACAGTGCTGAAACAACCACTGGGGCCGGAGCACATAACCGGTGCCTATAGCATCAGCCGAAGAACTAATGGGTGGATAGCTGGCGTGGGAGGTCTGGGGCTCCCCCTTCCCCCTCCTGGGGAGGGGGAAGTTGTGCAGACAGCGGCGCGGTGACGTATGACGCCATACTAGTTTGCTTGTTTTTCTGTTGAGGAGTTCTATCCACTAGTTCGCCTTTAGGTAGCAATTTTCACCAGAATAGGGGTTTGTTTTGGAATGCTTACCTTTCTGGATGCTTGACCCGGTTGATGGCAGACATAGAATGCTTCCAACCACACGGGAGTTTCTATAGGCCATTGCTCCCCTTGCCTCTCTGAGGGGGCCAGGTTCTGGCCGTGGTCTGCGGTAGGCCCTAGAACTCCATACACATGACTGATGCCAAAGTTTGACATTAGCATATCAGCCTGGTAAAGCTCCGGGGAGCCGACGGGGCTCCCCCCAGAAAGAACACAGGACACTGGAGCATCACACTCTAGCATCTGCCAACTAAGCCCCCTCATGATAGCAACAGGCTGGAAAGTGAGGGGGAGATGAGAAAGACGAGAGGACAAAGAATACTGCCCAGTGGAACACCAGTGTTAATGAGTCAAGTGGGAGAATTGGAATCCTTCACAGAGACGTACTGGAGCCTGTCACTGAGGAAAGATTGTAGGTATTGGAAGGAGTGACCTCTTACTCCACAATGTTGTAATTTAAGAAGGTTAATGTGTTAACAGTGTCAAAAAGTCTTATGTAGGTCAACAAATAAATGAACAGGGGTACTAATTTTTTCATGAGCTGCATATGTTAAGTTAATCATACTAATCAGTGCATGAATGGTTCTATTCTGGGCCTGAAGCCATTATGGCAAGAACTAGGTATATTTTGTTTTGCTAAATAGGAGAAACGCTACTTTTAACTCTTAAAATATTTTAGACAAATTCAACAGAATTGATATTTGTATATATTTGTTGACTTAAGAAGTGAGATTGCCACTTTTATGGACTAAGGTTACTCTTGTTTTTTTTTTTTTAGAATATCAGGAAAGGTTTGGAGTTCAAATGATTTGTTGTAGAGTAATGCAATGGCTGGAGCTAAAAATGTAGAAGCTTTTTTGTAAGTTAGGGTTGGTATCTCAACGTATAGTATCTGTGCATGAGGGTTCATTCATCCACTGCAAATTACCTGAAGCCCATCATCATCACCCATCAAAAATCTGCAATCAGCCCTATAAAACAACACAGCCTCTCTGTTTAAATCCCTAAACTTGCTAAATATACACTCGCTCTTAACATTCTCTTGCGCTATTTAAATGTAAAAAACCTTGTTCCTAAATGCTAATTCTGATCTTCAACTCTTCAATGATAGACGTAATATAACCCATGAGCAACACAACATAAATAAATATCTCTGATACAATTTACAGTCATGCTAATCTAATTCCCAGTCAGGCTTATGTAATTTACAATCATCTTAATATAATTGCCCATTTGGATAATATAATTGACAGAGGATTATGCCAGTCAGGCTAATATAATTGTCAATCAGGCTAATATAACTTCGAATCAGGCTTTCTCACCAACAGGGTCATTGATCGATGAAACTGCCTACCCGCCGAAGTCATAACTGCCAAAACTGCTGAATTTCAAAATATACCTGGAAAAGATTATCAAGTAAATAGGGGGAAAACCTTCAACAAGCCACCGGCTTTCTGTTCTCATCGAGGCCACTAGGGTTAGTGGACCTCAGGTAAATTGGGTAAAATATTATTCCCAGACAATTACAGTATAACTGATAAAGTTAGGCTAGAGTAATATAAATTTCTGGTAAATTTAGAGTGATATAAATTTCTAGAGTAATATAAATTCAAATTTCATATTAACTTAACTGACAGTTATAAATGCCAGTCTCCCTTCAATAAACTCTTCAGCCATATATTTATAATCAAGAGTAGAACTCATAAATAGGCCGAAACAAAAAATATAAAATGGACATCAGTTTGCATATGAATCTGATGTGAAAATTCCTTGATTAATATACATTTCCCTACC
This sequence comes from Procambarus virginalis, assembly GCA_020271785.1. Classification (NCBI taxonomy): domain Eukaryota; kingdom Metazoa; phylum Arthropoda; class Malacostraca; order Decapoda; family Cambaridae; genus Procambarus; species Procambarus virginalis. The sequence continues at coordinate 13,991 of WNGS01164077.1, forward strand.
AATGGAATGGTCTCATCTTAAGTACGCCTGTCTGCTTCACGAGCTCCAATGCTAAATAATATTACAACAAAAATGTCCATAACTAAGCTACAGAGTATATTACATTTTAAATAAATTTCCACAGAGAACAAAAACATTAAGCACATCATTATTTACATAAATATTTAGAAAAACATTTAGAGAAAACGTTTTATCTTATCTTGAGGTTATCTTAAGATGATTTCGGGGCTTTTAAGTGTCCCAGCGGCCCGGTCCTCGACCAGGCCTCCACCCTTAGGAAGCAGCCCGTGACAGCTGACTAACACCCAGGTACCTATTTTACTGCTAGGTAACAGGGGCATAGGGTGAAAGAAACTCTGCCCATTGTTTCTCGCCGGCACCTGGGATCGAACCCAGGACCACAGGATCACAAGTCCAGCGTGCTGTCCGCTCGGCCGACTGGCTCCCCGGTCGCTTTGCTAAATTAAAGAGATATTTCTATACTTATCAGCAATTTTTAGTTTTCCTACAGTGAAGCTTCTCTAGTTATAAATAAATAATAAATATATAAATATGTTTATTCAGGAAAGGTACATACATAAAGTGATTTTACATAATTGGATCGATTTATAGATAGAGCTAGTACATACAGTGCCTAAAGCCACTATTACGCAATGCGTTTCGGGCAAGAAAACATTAATATCTAAAACTTAATACTAATTGAGCATAAAGAATAAATTTTTTAGAGAACAGATACAAATAAAGATAAAAAAAAAGGGGGGAACATGACTGAAAAAGCAGCACAAATACAATAGGTAGACAAACAGCATTGAATAAAAAAATACAGACATGGGTTGACAATAGAGGGGTAAGGTAGGTTACAGGGAATTTATTAGGTAGTGTTTAGTTTTAATCTTAAACTGGTTGAGAGAGGTACAGTCTTTAACATGGTTGGGAAGGTCATTCCACATTCTGGGTCCCTTGATTTGTAGAGCATTTCTAATTTGATTAAGTCGTACTCTTGGGATATCAAAACTGTATTTATTTCTGGTGTGGTGCTCATGGGTTCTGTTACAACTTTCAATGAAGTTTTTGAGGTCAGGATTGGCATTACAGTTCAGCGTTTTATATATGTATAATACACATGAGAGAATGTGCAGTGACTTAATATCTAACATATTCAGAGATTTGAGTAGGGGTACCGAGTGATGTCTGGGGCCAGAGTTAGATATTGTCCTAATAGCAGCTTTGTGTTGAGTAATTAGAGGACGTAAATGATTTTGGGTACTAGAACCCCAAGCACAAATACCATAGTTGAGGTATGGATAGATGAGGGAGTAATAGAGAGTAACCAGGGCAGGGCGGGGTACATAATATCTAATCTTAGAAAGAATACCAACAGTTTTTGAAACTTTTTTTTATATATTTAGAATGTGTCCCTGGAAATTCAGCTTGTGACCAATGAGAACGCCAAGGAATTTGCCATCTAATTTGTTACAAATTTGGGTATTGTTTATCTTGAGATTTATTTGATTAGAGGATTTATTGCCAAACAGAATATAGAAAGTTTTGTCAATGTTAAGGGTGAGTTTGTTGGCAGTTAGCCAAAGATGGACTTTATTTAGCTCAGTATTTACTGTGGCATTTAGAGCAAGGGGGTCAGGACTGGAGTAAATGAAGGTTGTGTCGTCAGCAAATAGAATTGGTTTAAGGTGTTGGGAGGCATTTGGAAGGTCATTAATGTAGATAAGAAAGAGGAGAGGGCCAAGTATGCTGCCCTGAGGAACACCAATGTTGATGGGTAGGGTGGGAGAAATTGAATTGTTCACAGAAACATACTGGAGCCTGTCAGTAAGGTAAGATTTGAGGTATTGCAGGGAGTGTCCTCTAACTCCATAATGATGTAATTTAAGAAGAAGGTTTTGGTGGTTGACAGTGTCAAAAGCCTTACGCAGGTCCATAAATAACCCAACAGGGAACTCATTTTTATCAAGAGCTGCATGAATTAATTAATCATACTAATAAGTGCATCATTAGTGCTTTTTTGGGTCTAAAGCCATATTGGCAAGAGCTAAGTATATTATGCTTGGCTAGATAAGAGTAAAGCTGCTTGTAGATTAGTTTTTCAAAAATTTTTGATAAGTTAGGCAGGATTGAAATAGGCAGTTCTTGCTTGGTCTATGAGGAGCATCTGAATTTCATAAAAAACAATATAATAAATATCTTCAGATCTTTACCTATAATGGTGAAGTGTTTTTCTCAAACAAAATATAATTACCTTTGAAGAACATCCAACCGACATTGTGATAGCACAGTGTTAGATTAAGTAAGTGAATATACCATTATGTGCCTCATTATCCTTCATCATTCTCTTAATTTTCTTCCACACTCAAATTGTTTAGCCCATCATCTGCATGTATCATCTTGTGCCTCTTCAGACTTCCAAGATGACTAAATCTCTTCCCACACTCTGGACACTCGTGAGGCTTGTCACCTGAATGCACTAACATGTGAGACTTCAAATGTCCACGCTGACTGAATCTCTTCCCACACTCTGGACACTCATGCAGTTTCTCACCTGAATGCACTAACATGTGCTGTATTATAGTTCCACGTTCTCTAAATTTTTTGCCACACTCGGCACATTGAAAAGGTCTCTCATCCACATGCACCTTCTTGTGCTTCGTCATACTTCCACGCTGACTGAATCTCTTCCCACATTCTGGACACTCATGAAGTTTATCACCTGAATGCAATAACATGTGAGACTTCATATTTCCAACACTACTGAATCTCTTCCCACACTCTGGACACTCATGAGGTTTATCTCCTGAATGCAATAACATGTGAGACTTCATACTTCCAACACGACTGAATTTCTTCCCACACTCTGGACACTCATGCAGTTTCTCACCTGAATGCACTAACATGTGCTGTATTATAGTTCCACGTTCTCTAAATTTTTTGCCACACTCGGCACATTGAAAAGGTCTCTCATCCACATGCACCTTCTTGTGCTTCGTCATACTTCCACGCTGACTGAATCTCTTCCCACATTCTGGACACTCATGAAGTTTATCACCTGAATGCAATAACATGTGAGACTTCATATTTCCAACACTACTGAATCTCTTCCCACACTCTGGACACTCATGAGGTTTATCTCCTGAATGCAATAACATGTGAGACTTCATATTTCCAACACGACTGAATCTCTTCCCACACTCTGGACACTCATGAGGTTTATCTCCTGAATGCACTAACATGTGAGACTTCATACTTCCAACACGACTGAATTTCTTCCCACACTCTGGACACTCATGCAGTTTCTCACCTGAATGCACTAACATGTGCTGTATTATAGTTCCACGTTCTCTAAATTTTTTGCCACACTCGGCACATTGAAAAGGTCTCTCATCCACATGCACCTTCTTGTGCTTCGTCATACTTCCACGCTGACTGAATCTCTTCCCACATTCTGGACACTCATGAAGTTTATCACCTGAATGCAATAACATGTGAGACTTCATATTTCCAACACGACTGAATCTCTTCCCACACTCTGGACACTCATGAGGTTTATCTCCTGAATGCACTAACATGTGCTGTATTATAGTTCCACGTTCTCTAAATTTTTTGCCACACTCGGCACATTGAAATGGTTTTTCATCCGCATGCACCATCCTGTGAGTCTTCATATGTTCAAGGCGACTGAATCTCTTCCCACACTCTGGACATTCATGAGGTCTATCTCCTGAATGCACTACCATGTGACGCTTCACATGTGAAGAACGGGTGAATACCTTCGGACACTGTGGACACTGGTGAGTCTTCATCTTCTTTATGACAGGTGCAGTTTGTGTGAAGCACAGTTCACCCAGTGAGCCAAACTCCACGCTGACTTTGTCTCCAGTAGCACAGAGCATCACCTTCACTCACCAGACCACTCCACAAGTGATCATTTGAATTTCATTATGGAATTCCAATTAAGTTATAATCGATCCAGCAATGCTGCTCAGTGCAGAAAACGACCATCTATAATGGATACAAGCTCTGAAAGTGACGGCGAGTGGCATCACGTGGGGTCCGTAGAATTACCCAAATCTACCCAAATCTACCCAAATGTACCCAAATCCTCCTAGCATTACGTAAGTAATGAAGAAATATGATATATTTACTTACTGTAATGTTGGTGCTGCACGTAGAACACGATTAAACCTATTTTCACTCTGAAATAATGTAATTTCATATCGAAATTCGAAGTAAATATGTAGCAGGTGACGCCATAGGAAGTCGACGGTCCAAGCGACAAAATTGTGGAGCGACTTATCCAAGATATATGGTCGCCTGGAGAGTGTTTGCTGCCATATCAGCCTCCTGTACACAGTGATTCAGTCGTCGCACTTCTTTGCTCAAATTGTCGCAAATTTAATTAATGATATTAACAAGTAGAATGGGTATTTGTAATAATATCTTTCATAAATACCCACAAAACATTTAATATTTATTTAAAAAAATGTGTCTGGAAGTTAAATCAACTCCACAGGACAATAATTTTGTTATATAGATACTAACGTTATTCGTTTGTATGCGTTCGCTACTTAAACTACCCATGCCCTTTTCGTTCATAGAACACCGAACCCTACACGCTCTCTGATATATTGCTTAATTAATAGAGATTCACAAATAAAACTTAGATTTGTATATGTTATCAGAAAGGCAGAGATAAAATAGTTTTTGTGAATCCATCACAGAGATTATATCTTATTAGACAGGAAAGATATTCATATTTTAAACAAGGTTTCTTGGCCGACGCTCTCTCTATCGATGGGATCTATGATCTTTCGAAGATCAATGTTAATTTAATCTAAATATTGTAATAAACGAAGTTTTCTATGTCATAATAAAGATAGAAATATAAGCTGAAGATATATGCCTTTTTACAGTTACGTGATGGCTATCTCAGGGAGTGTGAAGGCCTGCAAACAAGTGAATTAATTGTGTAATTCATTTGCATATGTGCAAAGTAACATCAAAGGTCTATATGTCAGCATAAACACAGATGTAGACGATAATGTGACTACATTTCAAGTAAAATATATCTTAAATGAAAGCCAAGACATGGTTAAATAAATAGCCAATACCACACCATCGTCGGTGTCCGGACACTTGAAAACTTCCAATGCATCAGTGTCCTTTTTTTCCAAAGCTTAAGGGTTTGACATTATTGATAGTGTATGAACTGAATATGGCAAAGTGATCACTAACTAATTCATGAACAATTGATCCTCCGACAGCATTATCAATGAGACCGTGACCAATGACATAATCAAGCCTGCCACCCATGAGGTGTGTGACGTTAGAGGAGTCAAAGTTGAATACGGACATGTTATTATCTCTTAAGTATTTTACAAAGACTCATCAGTGTCCTGCCAGGCGGGCAATACAGGCTTCACAATTCAGAAAAAATTAGTAATTAAATACAGATATAAACTTTGTTTTCAAACGTTTATTGTAACAATATCTCGAGTATAAGAATCAAGATATATTTTGGACTTAACAATTTCCTATAAAGTTGCAATGCTACCTTAATTGTATATGATCATCATCATATACAGACAGAAATTAACTTATAAAATGTTGAGGTTAAGATAGACGTATGTTAATTATGACGCATAATCACTCTTCAGAACTTAATTATAAACCATAATATTATAATTATAATAATTCATTTTTTAGGGGAACTGGAAGCCACAGTATATTCATACACGATAGGCTTTTATCAAGGTCATCCTTAAGGTCGAATTACTGACCCCGCCTAGGATGCAACCCCCACAACAAGCTGACTAACTCCTGAGTACCTACTTACTGCTAGGTGAACAGTTGCATTACGTGAAAGGAAATTTACTCAACCATTTCTGTCCCGCCCAGGATTCGAACACGGAATTCTCGATTGTGCGTCGAGAACGAACAAGACTAATACTGGGACCCCTATACATATGATGATATGTTTTATATTATCAGAAAATCGGAAACAAAATTTATTTGTAAATATTGGTCATTAAAGTATTTTGGAAACAGAGGTGTCATTTTTAGTTATCTTAATATAGAGCACGAATATCATACTCATCCTGTGAATGGGAGTTTATTGTGCACCCATACTCATCCTGTGAATGGTAGTTTATTGTGCACCCCATACTCATCCTGTGAGTCCTGTTTACGTGCACCCTATACTCATCCTCTGTGCGGTAGTTTATTTAACCCCATACCCATCCTGTGACCTGTAATTTATTGTGTAACCCATACTCATCCTGTTACCAGTAGTTTGTGCACCCCATACTCATCCTCTGTGCGGTAATTTATTGTGCATCCCATACTCATCCTGTTACCAGTAGTTTGTGCAACCCATACCCATCCTAGTTACCTGTAATTTATTGTGCAACCCATACTCATCCTGTTACCAGTTGTTTGTGCACCCCATACCCATCCTGTGACCTGTAAATTATTGTGCAACCCATACTTATCCTGTTACCTGTAGTTTATTGTGCACCTCATACTCATTCTGTGAGTCACATAGGACATCGTGCAACCCTTTCTCATCGTGTGAATCTTTGTTTACTTTGCTCTCCATACTCATCCTCTGTGCGATAGTTTCTTGTGCATCCCATACCCATCGTGTGAGTGGTAGTTCATTGTGTACCCTATATACTCATCCTGTGAGCATAGGGTACACAATGAGTTCATTTGTACTCCATACTCATCATCAAGAAGTGTATTTTACCAGCATTGTAATACAAATTAAGAATAAAGGCTTAACTGGATTACGAACCCATAATCAAAATAAAAGCCATCACTAATTATCATGACAAACGGCCTAGGCTACACTTCCGCCTTCGACAAGCGGCCGCCGGAGGTGCTTGGTTTATTGTACACCCCCGCACCCTCAGCCCTGGGAAGCGGGCATTGGAATGTGGACATGTGAACCATTACCCCCCCCCCTCACTCCTCCTGTTAACAATAATACAAATAATAACAAAAAAAACTAATAATATTAATAAAAATAATAATGGAGAAACTTACTGTAATACCCTTGTGCTTGAATGAAGATGAAGGAAAGACTCAATAAATGAGTAAGTGTATTAAAAACTAAATTTTCAAATCTAACCTTCATTCCTTCTCAATGTGTTGTATACCATGAAATGATTATACATTCTTCTGTTGTGAACATTGTATACAGGGCCTTAGGATATACACCCCCACAACAATGAACTAACTCCCACTAGGTACCTAATTACTGCTAGGTGAACAGCAGGTCATCTAGCAGTGAACACCACCTGCCAGCTCACCTAGTAATGAACACCACCTGCACATCGCACCGCACCACTTGCCAGCAGGTGCAGAAGTACGATGGAGAGAGCAAAGTATACAATATTTCAAGTATAGGAATACAGATATATTTAAGATTTAACGTTTTCCTATAAAGTTTAAATAATACCTTTATTTGATGGTGCTACATAACCGTCCCGGCTTGGTGCCTTCTTTGATAATTACTTACATTTATTGAAGTTTATCATCATCTTTTACAAAAAGAAATTTACATAAAAATGTAGTCATTTTAATACACAACAGGCATAACTGTGGCGTGCTTATCTCTGAAGCTAGACACAGGTATAATGAAATAATCAATGATGGAATCAGAGTTTGTCTCCTGTGGATTCCTTCCCATATTGGTCTCCGAATGCATGATGGAACTAATGAGTTGGCCAAGACTTTTGCTCGTAAAGAGGGAATTGATTACCAACTTGGACTGCCTTTGAGCAGCCTGAGGGCAGTAATATTCCGGGAACATCAACTAAATTTCGGAGACTTGAGGCAAAGTGAAATTCACACCAGTTACTCCATCTATCATTATTCTATTATGCAGGAAGAACCGCATGTCTATGGGTCATCCAATAAGGTTAGCAGACTTCTTGATCTTACCACTGCTAGGCTTAGGCTCGGCTACACTGCTAGTACCTACTCTGGGAGTTTGCAACATCTGCTGATGTAGATCTGACTAAATATAAACTCTGTCAGCAGAACTATTCGCATACTTTGCGTCATTATATAATGGAATGTGAAAAAAATCACGGAATTTAGAGATAACACCATCAATGGTTTCCAAGAAATGTGTAAGTACTTCATTTATAAGTATAAGTAATGCATGCATGAGACTGTAAAGCTGCCGCCCAGTTGGGTGGGTGTGGAGCACATGACTGTAAAGCTGCCGCCCAGTTGGGTGGGTGTGCAGCAAGACTAATAACTGTGTGCAGGCGATGAGTCACAATAACGTGGCTAAAGTATGTTGACCAGACCACACACTAGACGGTGAAGAGACGACGACGTTTCGGTCCGTCCTGGACCATTCTCAAGTCGATTGTCATGAGGGATGTTGTTAAAGATTTAGCTACTCAGGACGAAGTGTCCATGTAGCACGAGCTATGGTGAGCCCGTAATTGAGTTTGGTTATACATGATAACCTTTTTCCTGTGATATTTGGGTCTAAGTTTAAAATGGAGGAGGGGATTTCTCTTTTCCTGTTTATTTATCGCTTCTGTTTTAGTGCACTGGTTTTAATCCTGTTTTATTAACTTTATCTTGGTGGTGGATGTAGATGCAGAATGCTCACTAATGAGTCCCATTCCTCAACGGCTTTTCTAATCATTGTAGTCGCGGTGGAATGTGCATCTAATGCAGCTGCTGTCGTTGGATTAATGTTGAGTTTGATGCGCAGGGGTTCAGTAGCTTCACATTCCAGTAAGTATTGCAACAGTGGCGCCTCTGCTTCAGTTTCACATATGTGACACTCTTTAACTATTGGGTTCATTACCTCCCAGCAGCACTTGTAACCAAGTCTGAGTCTGTGTATGGCTACTGCAATGTCTCTGGATATCTTTTTGCCAGGCTTGAAAGAGGAGTAACCAGTGGCTTGTTCGTACCATATCGCAGTGGATCTTCCTTCCGCTACTTTGGCTCTGTTGTGAAGAGGGAGTAGAGACAGGCAATAAATAGGCAAGAGAGAGCTGAGGAGCAAAGTAAGGTGTAGTAGAGGGGATAGTAATAATAATAAGAGCTGCAGAAGGCCTATTGGCCCATACGAGGCAGCTCCTATTATAACCACCGAATGAGAAGGAGATAGGAATAAGAAGAGGAAGGAAGGGAGCGTAGGAGAAGAGATAAAGAAAAGGAAAGAGAAAGAAAGAAAATAGGAGGGGTAGGCTTATGTTAGGTCACGTTTGTTAGAAAGATTAGAGCATTTGAGTATATACTGTGAAAGGGAAGAGTCCACAGCAACAAAGCCATGACTCAAGTTCATGTTGGGTACATTGTGTATTAGAGCCGATTCCACAAGACGGCGTCTGTGTAGAGTAGAGGCAGGAAAGATTATTTTGGAGGAAGACCAATCAATGGGATGATTAGAATCCCTCACATGGCAGAAGAGAGCATTGTTAGTGTCTGCAGACTTAACACTTCTCTTGTGTTCTTTAAGTCTGTCATTCAGTGTACGGCCAGTTTCGCCAAAGTATTGGAGAGGACAAGACGAACAGGAAATAGAGTAGACACCAGCAGCATTAGAAGCAGGAAGAGCAGTGTGAACTAGATTGCTACGAAGTGTGTTAGTTTGTCGAAAGGCGAGTTTAATGTGAAGAGGACGAAAGGTATTGGTAAAAGTTTTGAGTTCAGATATGAAGGGAAGGCATAATACAGTGCTACTAGTGTTGGAAGCAGGTTTAGGATGAAAGAAATTTCGTTTAGCTTGAGAGTAGGCACAGTTGATGAAATGCAAAGGGTAACCAAGGCGAGAGAATGTACAGTCACACAGTCAATAACTGTGTGACTCACCATAGATGTAAAGTGCCTTGTATAGAGACTGTTGTGAGCCTCTTGTTGATCACTTGTGACACAAAAGATTATTGATGTGTGTATTTGTGTGGGTGATTAAATATGTATGTGTATGTATATATGTATACGTATGTATATGTATGCATGAGTATATGTATATATAACATTAATAATTTTGTAACTAGCGTCAAAAGATTGTTATTTGCTTAGCTAAACGAAGTAGAGGGTTCAGTTCCTGAACCGATTATGTGCCTCTGTAATCCTTTACACCACCGCCCACGGGGTGGGTATGGGGTGCATAATAAAGAAAGAAATTGAAAAACGGAAGTCGATATGTATGTAAATTATGATGCCGGATAAGATCACTATTAAGAACTTAATTATAAACCACAATATGTTCTGTATCATCAAAAATTCGGAAACATATCATATATTTTCAAATATTTATAATTAAAGTATTTATTTAGGAAATATGTATTTTAATTTCCCTAGTTAGCTCTGAGAACACATTCTTGCAGCAAGAATTTCTTTCCACCAATTTGAGAGGTGCTAATGAGACTATAGTCTCGACCCACTGGACAGGTCATGAACAACAATCAACTATAGCACCATCTATGTCAGAAGATATTCAAAATGTTCTTGATATCATTCAAATTGTCAATACGAGAGCAGAATACATAAGTTGAGTGATGTCAAAGGAATCATATTGACTGACCGAGCCCCACTGTAAATATCTGTGGCTTCCTGACCATAAAGTTACCGCCACGGTCTAGGGTAAGAGACCGGATGTACCCAATATACAAGCCACACTAGCTATTAGTTCATATAAGCTGACAACTTACCCAGATAAACAAAACTTCCTAATAATATATATTCAATTAATACAAATGAAATGTTTAAATCGTGATTATATATGTATCACGTGGACAATTTTTAATGTAATTTTTTCCCCAGATATTCGGGCTCCTTATTATGCTTCGTCTTGAGGCAAAGCCCAATACCTTACGCCATATTTGATGCTCTGTCCACAGATCATTCTCTCTCTCAAATCATATACACTGATGGTTTCCTACACCGCCCCACGGGTGCAGGTGCAGTTGCCTCTACCCATCAGACAGAACTATTTGCCTTCCTTCTTACACTAAAATGTGTACAAGTCTCTAAACTTGATGCATTAATTGTAAGTGATTTTCTATCATCCTTAGTTACGCTTAACACTCTCAGACACAATTGTAACATGACCGGGTCTGAAGCTAGACAGAGAAAACACAACATTATTAACGATAGTCACAAAATCCATTTCATGTGAATTCCATCTTCGTTGGCCTGCGAAACTTAAGGAATAGTCCAGAAAATATCTACTAAAGTTTATCTCAAGTGTGAAGATACTTCAGCTGATACTTAGATATTTCCAGTAAGTGTAAAGATAAGTGCTGACGATACTACCTTCATCTATTCAGACCCCAACCCAAACGCACTAAATAATAATGTAAATAACAAAGTTAAAAAGTCCACTCACGGAAGTAAACCAACAAAATCCAACTAAACATAAAATAGACCGACTACATTTTAATTGGAAGTAAATCCTCAAACCAAATTAAATTTCAGATAGACAATGTTAACATTAGCAATAAAAATTATGGAAAGTTCCTTGACCTATACATAGACAAGAAACTGAACTTCAGCATCCACATACAACACATATGTGGGTGCTGAGAGAGAGAGAGAGAGAGAGAGAGAGAGAGAGAGAGAGAGAGAGAGAGAGAGAGAGAGAGAGAGAGAGAGAGAGAGAGAGAGAGAGAGAGAGAGAGAGAGAGATGAGAGAGAATGAGAGAGAATGAGAGAGAATGAGAGAGAATGAGAGAGAATGAGCGAAAATGAGCGAGAATGTAAAAATATACACTGAGGACAGGCAGCTTGTGCATGTCTATTCGTTAGGCGTGTATCGAGGTCCACCTCCAAGGTCGATCTACTGACCTTCTCCACATTCACCTGGGCACTAGGAGTCTCGAACCACCAACCCCAGGAGCAGGAGACAGTAACTCTATTAACTGCTTTACCTACAGCATAAAGAAGGATTACAGAAACAAGATATCGCAGTGGTTAACTGCTTCTGGAATCCTTCCTCAAATGTAGATGTTACTGGTTCTTTGAGTATGTAAGTGAACAATAAAGAACTAATGATACAAATTAAATGCGTGGTATAAAATATGTGTATGTGACGTATATTCATATAAGCACAAACGTTGCGGTGTTCAGAGTGGGGACAGTTTCCACAGACCCCTCCTGCCCACAGTTCCTAAAAACCAGTTTAGCAATCATGTGTCCATTTTGAACAAATCATTTACAAATTTCTTGAACGTTTGTTAAAGAATTGTCTCTGAACATAGTGACGGAGGGTGTTAGTTAGTTAGTTTAGTTCATTTATTATGCACCCCATACCCATCTTGTGGGCGGTAGTGGAAAGGGTTACAGAGGCACATAATGGGCTCAGGGACTGAACCCCACAATTCATTTAGCTAAGCAAGTTACAATCTTGATGAGCTAGTTACAAAATTCAATATAAGTCGTCACATCAACAATGGGTTCGAGATCGACCTCAAGTACAGGTTCTAAATTAAGCAACTGACATATGTGGAGAGCTAGTGTCAAAATTTATATGTTTGTCCTGCACACCGCCTCCCATCCAGTGGGCAGCGGTGGATAGGTTACAATCACTCAGTTACTACCTACAGTTAGCAAACTGGGGATATTTGGCTAAAATTTCTGGTAGCAGATCATTTTGAATGAAATATTTACACATTGCTGGAACATTGGTTATAGAATTGTCTCTAAATTCACGTATCTTTTCGCACTCCATCACATAGTGACGGAGGGTGTGGGAATAATTTTGTTGACACAGTTTACATTTGGTCAGGTCTACATCAGCAGATAATGAGAATTCCCAGAGATACTTGTAACCGAGTCTAAGCCGAGCAGTAGTAACATCTAGAAGAGGGGGGGGGGGTAATGGTTTACATGTCCACATTCCAATGCCCGCTCCCCAGGGCTGGGGGTGCGGGGGTGCACAATAAACTACCCACCTCCGGCGGCAGCTTGTCGAAGGCGGAAGTGGAGCCTAGGCCGTTTGTCATGATAATTAGTGATGGCTCTTATTTTGATTATGAGTCCGTAATCCAGTTAAGCCTTTATTCTTAATTTATATTACAATGCTGGTAAAATACGCTTCTTGATGATGAGTATAAAGTACAAATGAACTTATGGTGTACCCTATACTCACAGGATGAGGATAGGGTACACAATGAACTACCACTCACACGTTGTACTCACCTAGTTGTGTTTGCGGGGGTTGAGCTCTGGCTCTTAGGTCCCGTCTCTCAACTGTCAATCAACTGGTGTACAGATTCGTGAACCTATTGGGCTCTATCATATCTACATTTGAAACTGTGTATGGAGTCAGCCTCCACCACAACACTACTTAATGCATTTAATTTGTTAACTACCCTGACACTGAAAAAATTCTTTCTAACGTCTCTGTGGCTCATCTGGGTACTAAGTTTTCACCTGTGTCCCCTTGTTCGTGTTCCACCCGTGCTAAAGAGTTTGTCTTTGTCCACCTTCTCAATTACCCTGAGAATTTTGTAGGTGGTTATCATGTCTCCCCTTACTCTTCTGTTTTCCAGGGTTGTGAGGTTCAGCTCCCTTAGCCTTTCCTCGTAGCTCATTCCTCTCAGTTCCGGGACCAGTCTGGTGGCATACCTCTGAATCTTCTCTAACTTCGTCTTGTGTTTAACTAGGTATGGACTCCAGGCTGGAGCTGCATACTCCAGGATTGGTCTTACATAAGTGGTGTACAGGGTCCTGAACGATTCCTTACACACGTTTCTAAAGGCAGTTCTTATATTGGCCAGTCTAGCATATGCTGCTGATGATATCCTTTTGATGCGGGCCTCTGGGGACAGGTTCGGTGTGATATCGACCTCCAGATCTTTCTCTCTATTTAACTCTTGCAGGATTTCACCTCCCAGATGGTACCTTATGTTCAGCCTTCTGCTCCCTTCACCTAATTTCATTACTTTACACTTTCCTGAGTTGAACTTTAGCAGCCATTTTCTAGACCATTCCTCCAGCTTGTCCTGTAGTCTCTGTCTATCTTCATCTGTTTTGATTCTTCTCATAATTGTTGCATCATCAGCAAACATTGAGAGGAATGAGTCTATACCCTCTGGAAGGTCGTTTACATATACTAGAAACAGGATGGGTCCGAGTACAGAGCCGTGTGGAACCCTGCTGGTGACATCTCGCTACTCGGATCCCTTCCCCTTCACTGTTACTCGCTGTTTCCTATTACTTAGATACTATCCCTTATCCACTGGAGCACCTTACCTTTTACTCCTGCCTGTTGCTCCAACTTTTGTAACAGCCTTTTGTGAGGTACTGTGTCAAAGGCTTTCTGACAGTCCAAGAAAATGCAGTCTGCCCACCCTTCTCTTCCCTGCCTAATTTGTGTTGCATAGTCATAGAATTCTATTAGGCCTGTGAGGCACGATTTACTATCTCTGAACCCATGCTGGTGGAGAGTTACAAAGCTGTTTCCCTCCACATGCTCTACGAGCCTTTTCCTCGCAATCTTCTCCATTACCTTCCGTGGTATACAAGTTAGGGAAACTGGCCTGTAGTTCAGTGCCTCTTGCCTGTCACCCTTTTTGTAAATTGGGACTACATTAGCTGTCTTTCCGGAAGGTCTCCCGTTTCCAGTGACATGATATGGGTATGGGTTGCACAAGAAACTATCGCGCAGAGGATGAGTATGGAGAGCAAAGTAAACAAAGATTCACACGATGAGAAAAGGTTGCACAATGTCCTATGACTTACAGGATGAGTATGAGGTGCACAATAAACTACAGGTCACAGGATAAGTATGGGTTGCACAATAATTTACAGGTCACAGGATGGGTATGGGGTGCACAAACAACTGGTAACAGGATGAGTATGGGTTGCACAATAAATTACAGGTCACAGGATGAGTATGGGTTGCACAAACTACTGGCAACAGGATGAGTATGGGTTCACGTAATGCGACTGTTCACCAAGCAGTAAGTAGGTACTCAGGAGTTAGTCAGCTTGTTGTGGGGTTGCATCCTAGGCGGGGTCAGTAATTCGACCTTAAGGATGACCTTGATAAAAGCCTATCGTGTATGAATATACTGTGGTTTCCTGTCCCCAACACAGTGAATTGTTATAGTTATAATATTATGGTTTATAATTAAGTTCTTATAAGAGCGATCCTGTGTCATAATTAACATACGTGTATCTTTACCTCAACATTTTATAAGTTAATTTATGTCTGCATATGATGATGATCATATACAATTAAGGTAGCATTGCAACTTTATAGGAAATTGTTAAATCCAAAATATATCATGGTTCTTATACTTGAGATTGTGTTACAATAAACGTTTGAAAACAAAGTTTGTATCTGTATTTAAAATATAAAACATTTTGTGTTTATCAACGCATCTCTCCGAATTACAATTTTTTTCTGAATTGTGAAGCCTGTATTGGCCGCCTGGCAGGACACTGATGCAATGGAAGTTTTCATGTGTCCGGACACCGGCGATGGTGTGGTATTGGCTATATATTTAACCATATCTTGGGTTTCATTTAAGATATATTTACCTTGAAATGTAGTCACATTATCGTTTAGATCTGTGTTTATGCTGACATATAGACCTTTAATGTTACTTTGCATATATGCAAATGAATTACACAATTGATTCACTTGTTTGCAGGCCTTCGCATTCCCTGAGATAGCCATCACGTAACTATAAAAGGCATATATCTTCACTTTCACTTCAGTTATATTTATGCTAAAGTATTAACATACAGCTTATATGTCTGTCTTTGTTATGACAGAAAACTTCGTTTATTACAGTATCTAGATTAAATTAACATTGGTCTTTGAAAGGTCATAGTTCCCATCGATAGGGAGAGCGTCGGCCAAGAAACCTTGTTTAAAATATGAATATCTTTCCTGTCTAATAAGATATAATCTTTGTGATGGATTCACAAGAATTATTTGATCTCTGCCTTTCTGATAACTTATAAAAATATAAGTTTTATTTGTGAATCTCTATTAATTAAATAATATATCAGAGAGCGTGTTGGGTTCGGTGTTCTATGAACGAAAACGACATGGGTAGTTTAAGTAGCGAACGCATACAAACGAATAACGATAGTATCTATATAACAAAATCATTGTCCTGTGGTGTTGATTTAACTTCCAGACACAATTTTTAAAAATAAATATTAAATGTTTTGTGGCTGTTTATGAAAGATATTATTACAAATACCCATTCTACTTGTAAATTTGCGACAATTTGAGCAAAGAAGTGCGACGACTGGATCACTGTGTACAGGAGGCTGATATGGCAGCAAACACTCTCCAGGCGACCATATATCTTGGATAAGTCGCTCCACAATTTTGTCGCTTGGACCGTCGACTTCCTATGGCGTCACCTGCTACATATTTACTTCGAATTTCGATATGAAATTACATTATTTCAGAGTGAAAATAGGTTTGATCGTGTTCTACGTGCAGCACCAACATTACAGTCAGTAAATATATCATATTTCTTCATTACTTACGTAATACTAGGAGGATTTGGGTACATTTGGGTAGATTTGGGTAGATTTGGGTAATTCTACGGAA
>WNGS01164078.1:0-12133 GCA_020271785.1 Procambarus virginalis
GTTCAGTAGTCATACCGTGCAAATGGTGTTTACAGAGATGGTCAGATTTGATTTATGAGTAAGCTAATTTGACTCGCTGCTGTTATAAATGTTTAATTGTGATCCCTAGACCTGGCACATGTAGGTCAGATGGGATTGTGTCCCATCTGACCAACATGTCCCATAGCGAATACAGCTGGTCTGAGGTAACCACCCAAGGGAACGTAGGGTTTGACTACCCTGTAGGGTTTAGGTCCACTATTGGATAAAAACCTAAGTATATTCAGGATGACCTGCATCACTGGTTTGAATTCCATTTCTTCTGCCGCCCTCTGTGTGACAAGTTTTCTTGAAACCCTCATAAAACAGCCCCTGACTAGTAGTTTCCTTTTCCCTGAGGCAGAGTTAACATGGCTGTTGGTAGGGTTGCAGCAGTGTTGGTTTGTGTCAACATAGCCCCTGTACTGCCTTCCACTTGACAGTAGTTGACTGCTGCAGTAGTTTAGGGTTTAACGCCGGGTGACGATGGAGTTGGTCTCCTACCGTCACCCTTCACATTCCTGGCCGTTGTTGACGTGAGGAGGCTTGGTGGGCAGCAGCCGGGGTGTGATGCTCCATGGGACAGTCCTCTACCGTCTTCACTAATCATGCTGGATGCTATTTCCTCTTCCTTATGTTTCGTTTAGCCTTCCCCCTCTTCTTCTTTCTAATTGTCATTCCCGCCGACCTTTTGCATGCTTCATTATTCTTTCGAACATCTTCAGTTTTGACGCCCGGATGTTTGGGGAGGCACACATTCACCCGTAGAACTGTGGCACCCGACGTTGTGAGGGAGGGGGCGCTTTTATTGTCAATCCTCCCTTAGTTGCTGAACCCGATTTCGACGGACTGACAGTTCTTAAGGTGATGATTGCTGGGAGTATACTCATGATGCACCCCTGGGACGGGGGGGGGGGGCCATCTTGCCGGGTGTTCTATCTTCTAATTGTGGCTCCATGGTGGGTATGGGGGCTTATTAGTAAATTAAATTATTATCTACTCATTCCTATGCCACTGAATGATCCTCTTATAAATATAAATAAATAAATAAATGTTTATTTAGGTAAGGTACATACATACAAAAGATTTTACAAAGATTTATGAATTTATAGATAGAGCTAGTACATACAATGCCTAAAGCCACTATTACGCAAAGCGTTTCGGGCAAGAAAAACATTAATGACTAAAGCTTATTACTAATTGAGTATAAAGAATAAAATGTGTTGAGAACAAATAAAGAGATAAAAAAGGGGGAACATGTCTGAAAAAGCAGCACAAATACAATTAGGTCGACAAACAGCGTTGTTTAAAAAAACAGACATGGATTGACAATAGAGGGGTAAGGTAGGTTACAGGGAATTTATTAGGTAGTGCTTCGTTTTTATCTTAAACTGGTTGAGAGAGGTACAGCCTTTAACATGGTTGGGAAGGTCATTCCACATTCTGGGTCCCTTGATTTGTAGAGCATTTCTAGTTTGATTAAGTCATACTCTTGGAATGTCAAAAAGGTATTCATTTCTGGTGTGGTGCTCATGGGTTCTGTTACAACCTTCAATGAAGCTTTGAGGTCAGGATTGGCATTACAGTTCAGCGTTTTTATATGTATAATACACATGAGAGAATGTGCAATGACTTAATATCTAACATATTCAGAGATATGAATAGAACATATTCATATAAAATCAGATAAACAATATCTGATTTTAGAGAGTATACCAACTGTTTTAGAGACTTTCTTAGTTATGTATTGAATGTGGGTGCTGAAGTTGAGTCTTTGTCTAGGAATAGGCCAAGAAACTTTCTATCATTTTTATTACTGATGATAATGTTGTCTATCTGTAGCTGAATTGCATCCGATGATTTGCTTCCAAATAAGATGTAGTAGGTCTTTTTTATGTTTAGTGTTAGTTGACATCCATAAGTGGACTTTTTTAATTCATTATTCACAACATTGTTTAGTGTATGGGGTTGAGGTCTGAATAGATGAGAGTAGTATCATCAGCAAACAGTATAGGTTTAAGAATATTAGAGACATTAGGCAGATCATTGATATATATAAGAAATAGAAGAGGTCCTAAGATGCTGCCCTGTGGCACGCCAACGGTTATTGGTAGAGTGGAGGAAGTTGTATCATTGATGGTTACACACTGGTGTCTGTCACTAAGATAGTATGATCGGTTGTAGTCAAGGGCAATTAAGGCCTCGAATTCCGTAATGATGGAGTTTAAGTAAGAAGTAGTGTGATTAACATTATCAAATGCTTTTCTTAGCCAAAGAATCTGCCTTTAAAGGAGCCGTTGAGTGTAACCTTGGATTGTCAATGAGCAATCTGAGAGCAGAAGTACACCGAGAACTTCAACAAGATCTTGTAGATCTGAGGCAAAGTGAAATTGACACCAGTAATTCCATCTATCATCATACTATCATGCAAGAGGAGCCACGCATCTATGGATCATCCAATAAAATCAGCAGACTTCTAGATGTTACTGCTGCTCGGCTTAGACTCGGTTACAAGTATCTCTGGGAATCTCATTATCTGCCGATGTAGACTGACCAAATGTAAACTGTGTCAACAAATATTCGCACACCCTCCGTCACTATGTGATGGAGTGCGAAAAGATACGTGAATTTAGAGACAATTCTATAACCAATGTTCCAGCGATGTGTAAATATTTCATTCAAAATGATCTGCTACCAGAAATTTTAGCCAAATATCCCCAGTTTGCTAACTGTAGGTAGTAACTGAGTGATTGTAACCTATCCACTGCTGCCCACTGGATGGGAGGCGGTGTGCAGGACAAACATATAAATTGTGACTCTAGCTCTCCACATATGTCAGTTGCTTAATTTAGAACTGTACTTGAGGTCGATCTCGAACCCATTGTTGATGTGACGACTTATATTGAAATTTGTAACTAGCTCATCAAGATTGTAACTTGCTTAGCTAAATGAATTGTGGGGTTCAGTCCCTGAGCCCATTATGTGCCTCTGTAACCCTTTCCACTACCGCCCATAAGATGGGTATGGGGTGCATAATAAATGAACTAAACTAACTAACTTTTCTTAGGTCAATGAAGAGTCCAATCAGAAATTCATTTTGTCAAGGGTGAGCAGATTACGTCAAGGAGACTAATGATTGCATCGTTGGTGCTCTTTTGGGACCGGAAGCCAAACTGGCAGGGGCTGAGTATGTCGAATTTTACGAGGTAGGAATAGAGCTGTTTGTAGATAATTTTTTCAAATATTTTTGATAGAATGGGTAGGTTTGATATTGGTCTATAATTGTTTATGTCAGCCGGATTGCCTCCTTTATGGACTGGCGTTACTCTTGCTTTTTTAAGGATATCAGGGAAGGTATGACACTCTATGGATTCAAATAAATAAATAAATAAATATGTTTATTCAGGAAAGGTACATACATAAAGAGATTTTACATAAGTGGACCGTTGGAGGGATTTGTTGAACAGTAGAGCTATGGGTGGCGCAAGGGCATGGGAGGCGCTCTTGTATACAATGGACGGAATTACACTGATGTTCCCTGCCTCGGTTTTTAGGGAGTGTATGATGTACACGACATCTGCCGGGCTGATTGGTGAAAGGAGAAGAGAGTTTGGATAGCTGCCTGAGAGATATGTGTTAATATGTGTCTGAGTCTGTGGGATTTTTCTGGCAAGATTAGCACCAACAGATGAAAAGAAGCTATTAAATTCATTTGCCATTTCTAATTCAGATGACGGTGTAAAGCCATCGTTATAGAGTTTTATTTGGTTATGTGAGTGTTGTTTAGTTCCTAGGATACTAGAGATGGTTTCCATGTTGCCTTTCATGTTGCCTTTTGTTGTGTTTTCAGCCCAGTGGCCCTCAACCCTTCCTGATACGAGAGATGACTAAGATCTGGTATGATTTTTGTTGCCCGGTGTTGCATCTTCTCCAGAGCAGTACTTATGTCTTCTCCAGAGCAGTACTTATGTCTTCTCAGAGCAGTACTTATGTCTTCTCCAGAGCAGTACTTATGTCTTCTCCAGAGCAGTACTTATGTCTTCTCCAGAGCAGTACTTATGTCTTCTCCAGAGCAGTACTTATGTCTTCTCCAGAGCAGTACTTATGTCTTCTCCAGAGCAGTACTTATGTCTTCTCCAGAGCAGTACTTATGTCTTCTCCAGAGCAGTACTTATGTCTTCTCCAGAGCAGTACTTATGTCTTCTCCAGAGCAGTACTTATGTCTTCTCCAGAGCAGTACTTATGTCTTCTCCAGAGCAGTACTTATGTCTTCTCCAGAGCAGTACTTATGTCTTCTCCAGAGCAGTACTTATGTCTTCTCCAGAGCAGTACTTATGTCTTCTCCAGAGCAGTACTTATGTCTTCTCCAGAGCAGTACTTATGTCTTCTCCAGAGCAGTACTTATGTCTTCTCCAGAGCAGTACTTATGTCTTCTCCAGAGCAGTACTTATGTCTTCTCCAGAGCAGTACTTATGTCTTTCTGAGGATAAGGTCTCAATGCCTGTATGCAATAATCCAGGTGGGGGCGCACCAGAGATTGAAACACATTCTCCCGAGTATTTATTTATTTATTTATTTATTTATATACAAGAAGTTACATTGGGGGTTAACAGAGAATATAGAAAATAAGTTGAATTAACATTCTTACAAAGCCACTAGCACGCATAGCGTTTCGGGCAAGTCCTTAAACTAGCAGAAATTTTTGATAAATTAACAGTAAAATTGATAAAAAATGTTAGCAGGTATTTTACAGCTTTTCTTTACAGGAACAGATAATTTTAAGTAGAATATTTACAGTAAAATCAACAAAAAATGATTACAGGTAATTTGAAGAAATTTTGACACAAAAGCAGATCAGAATAATACACAATAATAACAATACACAATAAAGACAAATACCTTTTTGATATTCCAAGAATACGACTTAATCAAACCAGAAATGCTCTACATATCAAAGGGCCCAGAATGTGGAATGACCTTCCCAATCATGTTAATGACTGTACCTCTCTCAACCAGTACACTTTCGCACCCATATGTCGCTTGAGCGCGACATATATTTTTCTCTTGAATGCATCTAAATGCCGCGCTCAAGCGGCATTTGAAAAAATATTTATATAAGATCCAATTGTTATCCGATCGACTTGGGGTTAATATAAACATGTTTGCCACAAAATTTCCGTTTTCTTTAACAGCCACATTACCTATTTAGGAGAACGACATCATCGTGGTAAGACCATTGTATTGTTTACACGACGAGTGTACTCGACCAAGTTTTTTATTTGGTGCCGGTCTAACGCATCTTTGTGTGACACTTTATACATATGTTCTTCTAGAAAATTCTATTGCAAACACATTGGTACAAAAAAGAAATATGTACATCGAAAATTAAGGTCAGCACAGTGAAAAGAGTGTACACTTTTCAGTGTTGCCGCTCGGTCGCCCGAAACGCCGCTCGCACTTGGGGCAAGTTTTTTTTCTGTTTGTGGAGAGCGTGAAAGTGCTTGTGAAAGTGAACGTGAAAGGGTGGGCTTGGGCGCCCACCCCACGAGCCTGGGGAAGTTATAAGTAATTTTATAGCTGCTGCTGCTAATATCAACTGGGAATCTGAATTAGGGAACATAGGGGACATCAACCTTGCAGTTCAATCAATTCTTCAAAAAACTCTCAGCCTTTATAACACCCACTGTCCTATGCTAAAGAAACAAGTCACAACTAAAAGGCTAAACAATCCTTGGCTTACAAAGGGGATACTTAAATCCATTAATAAAAAGCATGACCTTGAGAAGTATAGGTTAGGAATTGTCTCCAAATAATTCTCAAAGAATTACTCATCATTGCTATCTAAAATAATTAGGAGAGCCAAAATTAAATACTACGAAGACAAATTTACCCACACAAAGGGCAATATTAAGAAAACATGGAGCACAATTTCTTAAATATTGGGATCAAAGAAGATTATAAATAACAAACCAATACTCCTGTCAAATAATGATGGCCTGCTTTCAGCCTCTGACACTGCTATTGAGTTCAATAGGTTCTTCTCTTCCATTGGGTCATCCCTTGCAAATGATATTCCATCGTCTAGTACTAATATCCAGGACTATCTTACAGGAAACTATCCACAGTCTCTGTACCTAATGCCTACTAATCCACTGATGTTACTGACATAATCCTTTCCCTTAAAACCAAGTCTAGTGCCCTTGAGGAGATACCAACTTTAATTTACAAAAAAGCCTCCAGAACTTTAGCCCCTGCTATTGCATTGCTCTTCAACAAGTCACTTGAACTCCAAACCTTTCCAGATATTCTAAAGAAAGCGAGAGTAACCCCTGTCCACAAATGGTGATCTCACAGATGTTAACAACTACAGACCTATATCAATCCTGCCTAGCTTGTCAAAAATATTTGAAAAACTAATCTACAAGCAGCTTTACTCTTATCTAGCCAAACTCAATATACATAGCTCTTGTCAATATGGCTTCAGACCCCAAAAAGCACTAACGATGCACTTATTAGTATGATTAACTTGACACATGCAGCTCTTGATAAAAATGAGTTCCCTGTTGGGTTATTTGTGGACCTGCGTAAGGCTTTTCACACTGTCAACCACCAAAACCTTCTTCTTAAATTACATCATTATGGAGCCAGAGGACACTCCCTGCAATACCTTAAGTCTTACCTTACTTACTGGCTCCAGTATGTTTCTGTGAATAATTCAATTTCTCCCACCCTACCCATCAACATTGGTGTTCCTCAGGGCAGCATACTTGGCCCTCTCCTCTTTCTCATCTACATTAATGACCTTCCAAATGCCTCCCAACGCCTCAAACCAATTCTGTTTGCTGACGACACGACCATCATTTACTCCAGTCCTGACCCCCTTGCTCTAAATGTCACAGTGAATACTGAACTAAATAAAGTCCATCACTGGCTAACTGCCAACAAACTCACCCTCAATATTGACAAAACTTTCTATATTCTGTTTGGCAATAAATCCTCAAATCAAATAAATCTCAGAATAAACAATACCCAAATTTGTAACAAAGTAGATGGCAAATTCCTTGGCTGGTTGATGGGTTCTGGTTGATACCTGGTTGATGGGGTTCTGGGAGTTCTTCTACTCCCCAAGCCCGGCCCGAGGCCAAACCTGACTTGTGAGAGTTTGGTCCACCAGGCTGTTGCTTGGAGCAGCCCGCAGGCCCACATACCCACCTCAGCCCGGTTGGTCCGGCACTCCTTGAAGGAAACAATCTAGTTTCCTCTTAAAGATGTCCACGGTTATTCCTGTAATATTTCTGATGCTCATTGGTAGGACGTTCAACAACCGTGGATCTCTGATGTTCATACAGTGTTCTCTGATTACCAAGCAAGTAACTGACAAAAGATTAAACAATCCATGGCTCACAAGTGGCATTCTCAACTCAATCAACAAGAAACATGAATATGAAAAGAAACTTAGGATTGGCCTAGTTTCAAAGGAAGTAGCTAAAAGTTACTCATCAATGCTTACCAATATCATAAGAAAGGCAAAACTTGCATATTATGTGAATAGATTCAGTGAAGCAAAAGGCAACATGAAAAGCACATGGAAAACCATCTCTAGTATCCTAGGAACTAAACAACACTCACACAACCAAATAAAACTCTACAAGGATGGGGATATACCGTCAACTGATTTAGAAATGGCAAATGAATTTAATAGTTTCTTTTCATCGGTTGGTGCTAATCTTGCCAGTAAAATCCCACAGACTCAGACACATATTAACACATATCTCTCAGGCACCTATCCAAACTCTCTTCTCCTTTCATCAATCAGCCCGGCAGATGTTGTCCATCATACACTCTCTAAAAGCCAAGGCAGGGAACACCAGTGAAATTCCGTCCATTGTATACAAGAGCGCCTCCCATGCCCTTGCCCCACCCATAGCCCTACTGTTCAACAAATCTATAGAGTGTCACACCTTCCCTGATATCCTCAAAAAAGCAAGAGTAACGCCAGTCCATAAAGGAAGCAATCCGGCGGACATAAACAATTATAGACCAATATCAAACCTACCCACTCTATCAAAAATATTTGAAAAAAATTATTTACAAATAGCTCTATTCATACCTCGTAAAATTCGACATACTCAGCCCCTGCCAGTTTGGCTTCCGGTCCCAAAAGAGCACCAACGATGCAATCATTAGTCTCCTTGACATAATCTACTCAGCCCCTGACAAAAATGAGTTTCCGATTGGACTCTTCATTGACATAAGAAAAGCCTTTGATACTGTTAATCACAACTACCTCTTACTTAAACTCCAGCATTATGGAATCCGAGGCCTTGCCCTTGACTACATCCGATCCTATCTTAGTGACAGACACCAATATGTAACTATCAATGATACAACTTCTTCCACTCTACCAATTACCGTTGGAGTGCCACAGGGCAGTATCTTAGGACCTCTTCTATTTCTTATATATATAAACGATCTGCCTAATGTCTCTAATATTCTCAAACCTATATTGTTTGCTGTCGATACTACCCTTATCTATTCAGACCTCAACCCACATACACTAAATAATGTTGTGAATAATGAATTAAAAAAAGTCCACTTATGGGTGTCAACTAACAAACTAACATTAAACATCGAAAAGACTTACTACATCTTATTTGGAAGCAAATCATCAAATGCAATTCAGCTACAGATAGACAACATTAACATCAGTAATAAAAATGATGGCAAGTTTCTTTGCCTATTCCTAGACAAGAGACTCAACTTCAGCACCCACATTCAACACATAACTAAGAAAGTCTCTAAGACAGTTGGTATACTCTCCAAAATCAGATATTATGTTCCTAACTCTGCTCTCCTCTCACTATATTATGCACTAATCTACCCCTATCTTAATTATGGTATCTGTGCATGGGGGTCTACCACTGCAAACCACCTTAAGCCCATCATCACCCAGCAAAAATCTGCTATCAGAATAATAACTAACTCTGCTTTCAGACAACACTCAGCTCCCTTGTTTAAATCCCTAAACTTGCTAAATATTAACTCCCTCCACACATTCTCTTGTGTCAACTACATTTACAAAACCCTGTTCTTAAATGCAAACCATGCTCTGAAACTCTCTCTGGACAGATGTAATAGGACCCATTATCACCACACCAGAAATAAATATCTCTTTGATATCCCCAGGGTCAAACTTAATCTGTGTAAACACTCTATGCAAATTAAGGGACCTAGTCTATGGAACTCACTCCCTAGTGAATTGAAAAACTGTAAAACTTTTGCCTTATTTAAAAGCAAAACTAAAAAGTACCTAATTTCATCTTCTTAGTTTACTACACTGAGCTTTAAATTTGCTCTGTACCTAGTGTTACCCAATCTCCTAATTTTTATGTAATTAACCCAAACAACCTTATCATTGTGTTCATTGCTGTCTTCCTTTATGTGCTAGCCATTTGCTGTATTGTGCCTACCAAATTTTGTCAACTACTATTCAAGCTGTCATTGCAATCAATCTTAGCTACCTATGTGTTTTAATATACTGTACCTACAATTTTCTCTCATCTTTTTTTTCTTTCTTGCCATGTAACTGTTTTCATTTTTTTATATAAATTTTGCAAGTATTTACCTACTTAAGATTTTCTTAGATTAAGGACCTGCCCGAAACGCTGCACGTACTAGTGGCTTTACAAGATTGTAATTACCATATTATGTATCCCTACATTCCCAATGTACCTTCTTGTATATGCATAAATAAATAAAATAAATATATAAATAAATATTAATTCACGGACGTGCGCTGACACATGTCTCCCTCAGCTCACTTATTTGTATTTGTACTCACCTATTTGTGCCTGCAGGATCGGGCTCTCGCTCATGGACCTGGCTTTCCTAGCCGATGGTTGTCTAATGCAATGACTCCTGGCCTATTTCTCCATCTTACTTGGTTTTAAAGATATGAATGGAATTGGCCTATACAATATGCTCATTTAGGTCGTTCAATTTACTCACTACCCTTATGCTAAAAGAAAACTTTCTAACATCTCTATGACACATCGGAGTCTCAAGCTTCCATCCATTCCCCCATTGTTCTATTGTTATTCACTGTAAACATTTCCTGTTTCCACCTTGTCAATCCCTCTAAATATTTTTATACGTCTGTATCATGTCCCCCCTCTCCCTTTTCCTTCCTAACGTTGTCAGGTTTAGTTCCTTTAGTCGGTCTTCGTATCTCACCCCTTGCAGCTATAGGACGAGTCTCGTTGCAAACATCTGTACCTTATCCAGCTATGTTTTTTTCACAGCATCACCTTCACTCGAAAGACATCACTCCATGGTCAGCATTTGACCGATAGAATGGACTACCAAACTGCCGACTGTGACAGAACCAACGTTGCTGCTCCCAGTCATAAAAGGAAAAGTCTCTTCAGTACCAGTTCCGACAGTAATGGTGATTGGCGTCCTGTGACCAAAGCCAACAGGAAGAACCACTCAATGACGACCTATCAAGAACATAGGCCTCTACCAATGAGCACTCCAGCTACTCAGAATAAATCTGCACTGCCAGTCTTCAACGTACAGTATACTGAAGGTAAGTCCTCGTACGCCACTGTGGTGGACATTGAAAAAGAGTACCCCCAGCTCCAGATCAGAGCAAAGCCAAACCTCAAAGGCGAATATATTCTGAAGCCCAAAGACGAGACAGTTGTAACGATTCTTAAAAATTAAAGAAAATGGGATGAACGCAACCCAGAGGACAAAATAGGAAAAATCATTGTCCTCCATTATCCGTTGCATATGGCCCGAGCTCATCTCAAAAAGCTGAACTATGGGAGTCAGCAGAGAGATGCCAGGTAAAAACCATGAAGCAGGAAACCCGACAAGTCCTTTTCACGGTAAGAGGACGGATCCCAGAGAAACTTGATCTTGGAATTTGAGCCTGTTCCAACACAGGCCTTACACCCCAGAGCCCCTAAGATGCTTCAGATGTCAGAGATATGGACATCACAAGGACGGCTGCCTATGCCCAGTGAGGTGTGGAGTCTGCAGCCAGCCCCACGACACAAAAATATGCCTTGATAAACATGTGCACAGGGCAAACCACCCCGTCCAAGCAAAGTGCCCAAATTGCTCTAAGGCATATCATGCCTGGAACTTAAGATGCCCCGAAAGGCTTTAAAGGCTTCAAATGAACCCCCTCCCACGCCTACAGCAGAGCCGAAGCCCCCACCAAAATGTGCTCAAGGAAAAGGGGTTTCAGAACCGTAGGAAGGGTAAAAGCTTTAGTGATGCGGGTCAAGGAAGAATAAAAATTTTAGTGCGGGACTCGCCAAGGGGGGCAAGGAAAGAACAATATCAGGAGAAATATTAGAAATACGTACCGAAAGAGAATCCTGTATGTGAGATAACCATGCAGATAGAAAGAGGGACGTGGTGAAGAGGAACAGTAACTACAGGAGGAGTAAAAGTCAAAGCACGGCAGAGGCGAGAGGAAGGATGTTGCAAGGACCGCGCAAGATAGCGAAGACAGCAGTGATTATGGTGGTCCCGGAGAGACAGGAAGCCAGTGTCAACATACAAGCTGAGGGCGGGAGTCGAACGAAAGGCACCAGAACTGAGGTTCAACCCAGTATGGTGCAAAGCATCAAGATGGCGAAGAATAGAAGGAGAAGCAGACGAGTAAGCAGGGCAACCATAATAGAAGGAGAAGCAGACGAGTAAGCAGGGCAACCATAATAGAGTTTAGACAGGATGAGAGAGGAATGTAAAGGGAGGAGAGTGCACCTATCCGCTTCCCAAGAAGTACGGAACAAAACCTTAAGGAGGGTAAGGGCCTTAGAGCATTCAACTCTGAGGTAAGAGATATGGGGCGACCAAGACCAAGGAGTGTCAAAGATTAACCTATAAAGCTTAGTGAAATCCTTGTACTGAAGGGGATGACAATAGAGCGACAGCGAAGGATGAAGAATGACATGCTTCCGAGTAAAAGTCATAGCACAAGTCTTAGACATAGAGAACCGGAAGCCATGACCGGTGGCTCAAGACAACACGGCATCAATCGCAAGTTGAAGCCGCCATTGAAGGAGATGCGAATCATCACCCAGACAGCAAAGGGTAA
>WNGS01164078.1:13133-27071 GCA_020271785.1 Procambarus virginalis
ACCAGGTGGGTGGTCAGAGGCAGTGTTCCGTGCACCAGGTGGGTGGTCAGAGGCAGTGTTCCGTGCACCAGGTGGGTGGTCAGAGGCAGTGTTCTGAGTACCAGGTGGGTGGTCAGAGGCAGTGTTCCGTGCACCAGGTGGGTGGTCAGAGGCAGTGTTCGTGCACCAGGTGGGTGGTCAGAGGCAGTGTTCTGTGCACCAGGTGGGTGGTCAGAGGCAGTGTTCCTGCACCAGGTGGGTGGTCAGAGGCAGTGTTCCGTGCACCAGGTGGGTGGTCAGAGGCAGTGTTCTGAGCACCAGGTGGGTGGTCAGAGGCAGTGTTCCGTGCACCAGGTGGGTGGTCAGAGGCAGTGTTCTGAGCACCAGGTGGGTGGTCAGAGGCAGTGTTCGTGCACCAGGTGGGTGGTCAGAGGCAGTGTTCTGAGCACCAGGTGGGTGGTCAGAGGCAGTGTTCCGTGCACCAGGTGGGTGGTCAGAGGCAGTGTTCCGTGCACCAGGTGGGTGGTCAGAGGCAGTGTTCCGTGCACCAGGTGGGTGGTCAGAGGCAGTGTTCCGTGCACCAGGTGGGTGGTCAGAGGCAGTGTTCTGAGCACCAGGTGGGTGGTCAGAGGCAGTGTTCCGTGCACCAGGTGGGTGGTCAGAGGCAGTGTTCTGAGCACCAGGTGGGTGGTCAGAGGCTGTGTTCTGAGCACCAGGTGGGTGGTCAGAGGCAGTGTTCCGTGCACCAGGTGGGTGGTCAGAGGCAGTGTTCTGAGCACCAGGTGGGTGGTCAGAGGCAGTGTTCTGAGCACCAGGTGGGTGGTCAGAGGCAGTGTTCTGAGCACCAGGTGGGTGGTCAGAGGCAGTGTTCTGAGCACCAGGTGGGTGGTCAGAGGCAGTGTTCTGAGCACCAGGTGGGTGGTCAGAGGCAGTGTTCCGTGCACCAGGTGGGTGGTCAGAGGCAGTGTTCCGTGCACCAGGTGGGTGGTCAGAGGCAGTGTTCTGAGCACCAGGTGGGTGGTCAGAGGCAGTGTTCCTGCACCAGGTGGGTGGTCAGAGGCAGTGTTCTGAGCACCAGGTGGGTGGTCAGAGGCAGTGTTCTGAGCACCAGGTGGGTGGTCAGAGGCAGTGTTCCGTGCACCAGGTGGGTGGTCAGAGGCAGTGTTCTGTGCACCAGGTGGGTGGTCAGAGGCAGTGTTCTGAGCACCAGGTGGGTGGTCAGAGGCAGTGTTCCGTGCACCAGGTGGGTGGTCAGAGGCAGTGTTCCGAGCACCAGGTGGGTGGTCAGAGGCAGTGTTCTGAGCACCAGGTGGGTGGTCAGAGGCAGTGTTCCGTGCACCAGGTGGGTGGTCAGAGGCAGTGTTCCGTGCACCAGGTGGGT
The DNA here is from genome assembly GCA_020271785.1 of Procambarus virginalis. Classification (NCBI taxonomy): domain Eukaryota; kingdom Metazoa; phylum Arthropoda; class Malacostraca; order Decapoda; family Cambaridae; genus Procambarus; species Procambarus virginalis. The sequence continues at coordinate 14,494 of WNGS01164078.1, forward strand.
GGTCAGAGGCAGTGTTCTGAGCACCAGGTGGGTGGTCAGAGGCAGTGTTCCGTGCACCAGGTGGGTGGTCAGAGGCAGTGTTCTGAGCACCAGGTGGGTGGTCAGAGGCAGTGTTCTGAGCACCAGGTGGGTGGTCAGAGGCAGTGTTCCGTGCACCAGGTGGGTGGTCAGAGGCAGTGTTCTGAGCACCAGGTGGGTGGTCAGAGGCAGTGTTCCGTGCACCAGGTGGGTGGTCAGAGGCAGTGTTCTGAGCACCAGGTGGGTGGTCAGAGGCTGTGTTCTGAGCACCAGGTGGGTGGTCAGAGGCAGTGTTCCGTGCACCAGGTGGGTGGTCAGAGGCAGTGTTCTGAGCACCAGGTGGGTGGTCAGAGGCAGTGTTCCGTGCACCAGGTGGGTGGTCAGAGGCAGTGTTCCGTGCACCAGGTGGGTGGTCAGAGGCAGTGTTCTGAGCACCAGGTGGGTGGTCAGAGGCAGTGTTCTGAGCACCAGGTGGGTGGTCAGAGGCAGTGTTCCGTGCACCAGGTGGGTGGTCAGAGGCAGTGTTCTGAGCACCAGGTGGGTGGTCAGAGGCAGTGTTCCGTGCACCAGGTGGGTGGTCAGAGGCAGTGTTCCGTGCACCAGGTGGGTGGTCAGAGGCAGTGTTCTGAGCACCAGGTGGGTGGTCAGAGGCAGTGTTCTGAGCACCAGGTGGGTGGTCAGAGGCAGTGTTCTGAGCACCAGGTGGGTGGTCAGAGGCAGTGTTCCGTGCACCAGGTGGGTGGTCAGAGGCAGTGTTCCGTGCACCAGGTGGGTGGTCAGAGGCAGTGTTCCGTGCACCAGGTGGGTGGTCAGAGGCAGTGTTCTGAGCACCAGGTGGGTGGTCAGAGGCAGTGTTCGTGCACCAGGTGGGTGGTCAGAGGCAGTGTTCCGTGCACCAGGTGGGTGGTCAGAGGCAGTGTTCCGTGCACCAGGTGGGTGGTCAGAGGCAGTGTTCCGTGCACCAGGTGGGTGGTCAGAGGCAGTGTTCCGTGCACCAGGTGGGTGGTCAGAGGCAGTGTTCTGAGCACCAGGTGGGTGGTCAGAGGCAGTGTTCTGAGCACCAGGTGGGTGGTCAGAGGCAGTGTTCTGAGCACCAGGTGGGTGGTCAGAGGCAGTGTTCTGAGCACCAGGTGGGTGGTCAGAGGCAGTGTTCTGAGCACCAGGTGGGTGGTCAGAGGCAGTGTTCCGTGCACCAGGTGGGTGGTCAGAGGCAGTGTTCTGAGCACCAGGTGGGTGGTCAGAGGCAGTGTTCTGAGCACCAGGTGGGTGGTCAGAGGCAGTGTTCCGTGCACCAGGTGGGTGGTCAGAGGCAGTGTTCTGTGCACCAGGTGGGTGGTCAGAGGCAGTGTTCCGTGCACCAGGTGGGTGGTCAGAGGCAGTGTTCCGTGCACCAGGTGGGTGGTCAGAGGCAGTGTTCTGAGCACCAGGTGGGTGGTCAGAGGCAGTGTTCTGAGCACCAGGTGGGTGGTCAGAGGCAGTGTTCCGTGCACCAGGTGGGTGGTCAGAGGCAGTGTTCTGAGCACCAGGTGGGTGGTCAGAGGCAGTGTTCTGAGCACCAGGTGGGTGGTCAGAGGCAGTGTTCTGAGCACCAGGTGGGTGGTCAGAGGCAGTGTTCTGAGCACCAGGTGGGTGGTCAGAGGCAGTGTTCTGAGCACCAGGTGGGTGGTCAGAGGCAGTGTTCCGTGCACCAGGTGGGTGGTCAGAGGCAGTGTTCCGTGCACCAGGTGGGTGGTCAGAGGCTGTGTTCTGAGCACCAGGTGGGTGGTCAGAGGCAGTGTTCCGTGCACCAGGTGGGTGGTCAGAGGCAGTGTTCTGAGCACCAGGTGGGTGGTCAGAGGCAGTGTTCTGAGCACCAGGTGGGTGGTCAGAGGCAGTGTTCCGTGCACCAGGTGGGTGGTCAGAGGCAGTGTTCTGAGCACCAGGTGGGTGGTCAGAGGCAGTGTTCCGAGCACCAGGTGGGTGGTCAGAGGCAGTGTTCTGAGCACCAGGTGGGTGGTCAGAGGCAGTGTTCTGAGCACCAGGTGGGTGGTCAGAGGCAGTGTTCTGAGCACCAGGTGGGTGGTCAGAGGCAGTGTTCTGAGCACCAGGTGGGTGGTCAGAGGCAGTGTTCCGTGCACCAGGTGGGTGGTCAGAGGCAGTGTTCTGAGCACCAGGTGGGTGGTCAGAGGCAGTGTTTGAGCACCAGGTGGGTGGTCAGAGGCAGTGTTCTGAGCACCAGGTGGGTGGTCAGAGGCAGTGTTCTGAGCACCAGGTGGGTGGTCAGAGGCAGTGTTCCGTGCACCAGGTGGGTGGTCAGAGGCAGTGTTCCGTGCACCAGGTGGGTGGTCAGAGGCAGTGTTCTGAGCACCAGGTGGGTGGTCAGAGGCAGTGTTCCGTGCACCAGGTGGGTGGTCAGAGGCAGTGTTCCGTGCACCAGGTGGGTGGTCAGAGGCAGTGTTCTGTGCACCAGGTGGGTGGTCAGAGGCAGTGTTCATGCACCAGGTGGGTGGTCAGAGGCAGTGTTCCGTGCACCAGGTGGGTGGTCAGAGGCAGTGTTCTGAGCACCAGGTGGGTGGTCAGAGGCAGTGTTCCGTGCACCAGTGGTGTGGTCAGAGGCAGTGTTCTGAGCACCAGGTGGGTGGCCAGAGGCAGTGTTCCTGCACCAGGTGGGTGGTCAGAGGCAGTGTTCTGAGCACCAGGTGGGTGGTCAGAGGCAGTGTTCCGTGCACCAGGTGGGTGGCCAGAGGCAGTGTTCCGTGCACCAGGTGGGAGGTCAGAGGCAGTGTTCCGTGCACCAGGTGGGTGGTCAGAGGCAGTGTTCCGTGCACCAGGTGGGTGGTCAGAGGCAGTGTTCTGAGCACCAGGTGGGAGGTCAGAGGCAGTGTTCCGTGCACCAGGTGGGTGGCCAGAGGCAGTGTTCTGAGCACCAGGTGGGTGGTCAGAGGCAGTGTTCTGAGCACCAGGTGGGTGGTCAGAGGCTGTGTTCTGAGCACCAGGTGGGTGGTCAGAGGCAGTGTTCTGAGCACCAGGTGGGTGGTCAGAGGCAGTGTTCTGAGCACCAGGTGGGTGGTCAGAGGCAGTGTTCTGAGCACCAGGTGGGTGGTCAGAGGCAGTGTTCTGAGCACCAGGTGGGTGGTCAGAGGCAGTGTTCTGAGCACCAGGTGGGTGGTCAGAGGCAGTGTTCCGTGCACCAGGTGGGTGGTCAGAGGCAGTGTTCTGAGCACCAGGTGGGTGGTCAGAGGCAGTGTTCTGAGCACCAGGTGGGTGGTCAGAGGCAGTGTTCCGTGCACCAGGTGGGTGGTCAGAGGCAGTGTTCTGAGCACCAGGTGGGTGGTCAGAGGCAGTGTTCTGAGCACCAGGTGGGTGGTCAGAGGCAGTGTTCCGTGCACCAGGTGTGGTCAGAGGCAGTGTTCTGAGCACCAGGTGGGTGGCCAGAGGCAGTGTTCCGTGCACCAGGTGGGTGGTCAGAGGCAGTGTTCTGAGCACCAGGTGGGTGGTCAGAGGCAGTGTTCCGTGCACCAGGTGGGTGGCCAGAGGCAGTGTTCCGTGCACCAGGTGGGTGGTCAGAGGCAGTGTTCCGTGCACCAGGTGGGAGGTCAGAGGCAGTGTTCCGTGCACCAGGTGGGTGGTCAGAGGCAGTGTTCTGAGCACCAGGTGGGTGGTCAGAGGCAGTGTTCGTGCACCAGGTGGGTGTCAGAGGCAGTGTTCTGAGCACCAGGTGGGTGGTCAGAGGCAGTGTTCTGAGCACCAGGTGGGTGGTCAGAGGCAGTGTTCCGTGCACCAGGTGGGTGGCCAGAGGCAGTGTTCTGAGCACCAGGTGGGTGGCCAGAGGCAGTGTTCCGTGCACCAGGTGGTGGTCAGAGGCAGTGTTCTGAGCACCTGGTGGGTGGTCAGAGGCTGTGTTCTGAGCACCAGGTGGGTGGCCAGAGGCAGTGTTCCGTGCACCAGGTGGGTGGTCAGAGGCAGTGTTCTGAGCACCAGGTGGGTGGTCAGAGGCAGTGTTCCGTGCACCAGGTGGGTGGTCAGAGGCAGTTTCTGAGCACCAGGTGGGTGGCCAGAGGCAGTGTTCCGTGCACCAGGTGGGTGGTCAGAGGCAGTGTTCTGAGCACCAGGTGGGTGGTCAGAGGCAGTGTTCCGTGCACCAGGTGGGTGGCCAGAGGCAGTGTTCCGTGCACCAGGTGGGAGGTCAGAGGCAGTGTTCCGTGCACCAGGTGGGAGGTCAGAGGCAGTGTTCCGTGCACCAGGTGGGTGGTCAGAGGCAGTGTTCTGAGCACCAGGTGGGTGGTCAGAGGCAGTGTTCCGTGCACCAGGTGGGTGGCCAGAGGCAGTGTTTCTGAGCACCAGGTGGGTGGTCAGAGGCTGTGTTCTGAGCACCAGGTGGGTGGTCAGAGGCAGTGTTCTGAGCACCAGGTGGGTGGTCAGAGGCTGTGTTCTGACCCAGGTGGGTGGTCAGAGGCAGTGTTCTGAGCACCAGGTGGGTGGTCAGAGGCAGTGTTCTGAGCACCAGGTGGTGGTCAGAGGCAGTGTTCTGAGCACCAGGTGGGTGGTCAGAGGCAGTGTTCTGAGCACCAGGTGGGTGGTCAGAGGCAGTGTTCCGTGCACCAGGTGGGTGGTCAGAGGCNACCACCCAACCCACAACTCGACAAATGCTCATATGTCACTAGATCACATAGGCACGTCTGGCACTCTTGGAGAGGGGCTCAACGTCACACGTTTAGGGGATGCGGCTCCAACACACAGCCTTGTTGTCACGTGCACACACCCACTCGAGCCGCTGTGACTCCCCACTCTCTCCTTATGGAATATGACCTCCTCAATCCCCTTTGTCTTACCAGACTTCTGTCTTACCCTGTCCACAGCAGTGGTTCCTGTTTCTTGCTCTCTCTCTCTCCTTCTTTACTATTCCTGGGAAGCCTCACTGGGACAAGTGCAAACACCAGCAAATTTGGGTACATTTACTGGACGAAGTACATAACAATACACGCATACATATAATAATAATGATGAATCCTATACTCTGTACTATTATAATCAGGTTGCACTCCAACACCATCAGAACTCTATCCTCAGCTTGCTAAGTGGTATCCTATCTCTTGATATTACCTAATATTATCAACCTCCTCAAGTAGATTAAGTCTTACAATATAATGTTACACTACCATCAAGAGAATGTATACATATATATATACCTATAAACACATATAAGGCAAATCAGCATTTGAATGCAATAACATACATATGTATATATATCAGTATAAATGATCCGTGCCACACAACGAATCAATCGACCATTCTATCAGTCTTAGAATATCTGTAGGTAATCCTGCCTACGTCTGTGACTCTAAACTTAAATATACACTTCTTGGCACATAAATGGCAAACGATCACTCACCTCTCACTGCGTCGTTCACGCTAATGACAAACACTCTCACCTCCATACAAGTGATCAGTTAGAACTATTTCACTACCCTGACAACTTCAGGTTCCTCAGGGCTTAAACACCAGGATCCTCTGCAGCTCCTCCAGGCTGCTACCATGAAGATTCCTTGAACAACTATGGTGCTTCCCTAATCCTATTAGGATCATCCACAGCTCTCCTGGCTGCTGCACCATAAGTTTCCTCGAATAACTGTGGCACTTCACCACCTCTGCAGAAGCACGTGACACTCCTCCTCACTGCTTCTTCATAGCTCGGGGTCCTCTCCTCCCCTGCCTTGGAGTCTCATCAACCACTCCCTCTGTGCTGGCTTCCAAGTCCTCAGCAACTTCTTCCCCAAAGACAAACCTGCAACCCATTTGCACTCCAATAAATTGTTTCCCTTTTAACACAAACAAAATTAATCATACAACATCTTTGTCTCCAATCTCTATCTGTCTTCTACATTTAATGAGAGTGGACTCCCCCGTGGGCGAGTCCATGCGCCACCTCGCTGGGCGAGCCTCACTCACGCTGGGAGGGGCCTCCTCCCTCAGGAGCCGGGCTCCTTCAGTTGCCCGCCAGCGCTCAGAGAAGACGGACGTCGCTCCGCGCTCCTCCCACTTCACTCTCTTATTTTAGGCTTTCTGCCATACCAAAACATTTCTAACTTGAAAATAAACATCGCTACTGTCGCTGGGCACACGACCAACTACAAGCAAACACTATGAACTGGCTTAAATCGGGCTTACCACAGATTATCTGGTCGAGGGCGCTTCTCCCTCTGACAACGTCTGACCAGGGCGCTTGTCACAGCCCACAAAACTGTCACTGGGCGGCTTAATACTCTCTCCTCGCCGTCCAGGACTTGAGACCACAACGTCTTCAGCTCGATTCAACAGCTGGAACGTCTGCACCTTCTCTTCTCTTGGAGATAATATCACTAGGGGTTCCCTCCTGGCGGGAGCTCGTCAAAGCGCGGCTCCTCCCCTGCGATGTCTGGCCTCAAGTGAGGTCATCGCCCTCCACAAGCGAGCCTCACGCCTCCAGTAACTTGTCCACATCTCCAACAAGTCATTTATCTGTTTTCTAGTTCATTGCCCATAATCTCAAACTTTTATATAAATTCAACACACCATCTTACATCTGTGTTATCGCCTCTATAATTCCTGGACCTTCCAGTTAGGTCAGGCTTGCTGAATAACTCTCAAAGGGTGAGACTCGTTTCTCCAGCAGGCTGAGATCATAACAAGCAGCCATAAATTTTTCACTGGAACTGCTATCGGAAATCTGGTGGTAGGACACAGGATGGTTAGGATATATGCGTTGGCTGCACTGGTCCGAGGCAAAGGACCAACGCAGTCGATAATAAGCTTGTGGAACGGTTCCTCAGGCACCTGGATGGGTATCAGTGGTGCTCTGGGAATGGAAACGTTCGGTTTCCCGGCTAACTGACACACGTGGCATAATTTGACATGATTTTGACGTCGTTTACCATACCTGGCCAGTAGTAGTCTTGTCGAATTCCATGGTAAGTCTTGTTGAACCCATAGTGTGACAAAGCGCCGTGGGCCAGGTGTAGAATCGTGGGCCGCAGGCTGGTAGGAATCACTAGTTGTTCAACGTCTGCCCAATCGTCCTCGTCCTTCAGTTTACTGGGTCTATACCTGCGATAGAGTATTTCGTTCTCCATAAAGAACCCAGGAACACTGTCGGATTGGGTTTCAGCCTGAAAGAATAATGGTGTCAAGGTAAGATCATCTCTCTGTAACTTACGGAACTCCACAGCGGTCAGGTTAGGGGGTAGTTTCGAAGGGTCCTGAGGGACAGCGGTAGCAGTAGAGTCGGCTGGCTGTGGACGTGCAGCTTGAGCACGGGTGGTCACCATAACAGGAGGAGAACCTTCATCACTCTCTTGAACCTTTGCTGGAACATGCAAAAATCGGGTTATCCACCACAGAGTTGCTTACCTCGGATATGTCCTTGATGATCAGGTTGTTTGGTTGTTGGTCTTCTGCCAAGTCGTTGCCCAGGAGAAGTTGCACTCCAGGCATGGGAAAAGGCTTTTCCCTGACGGCGACTTGGACTTCACCGGTCACGAAGGGACAATCCAGGTAAACTCGGGCAAGTGGATAAGGAGTTGTAGCAGTAAGGTCAGTGATGAACACAGTCTCTCCTGTGTAGGCGACGTTGGGCACAGCTGATTTCAAGACGATCGATTGTAGAGCCGCTGTGTCCCGCAGGATCTTAAGTCCGAAACGTCCCTCTGAATCTGAACCGTGGGTAGAGATAGTTCCTGGATATAGATGCTTGGTAAAGAGAGAGAGATCATTAGCATGAACACCAACATTCATTACAGGCTTACCGGACTTAGGGTGAGTAGGTTTGGGCTTAAGACGTTCTATGTTACCTTTAGATTGGGACTTACCACATTTCTCTATGGTATGTCCATAGAGTCGACAATACCTGCAGTACAGTTGAGAGGTACCTTGATCTGGGCTCGCTTTCTCGTAACTGTACCAAGACTTCTTACTGGTAGGTTCTGGTGTCAGCCGGTGGATGAGGCTGTAAGTGTCAGCTGACTTCGCGCACTTCACCAAATCGGTCTCTTCTTTGTCTGCTAAGTATAGGCGGACAGGAGGAGGTACACGCCTCAAGAATTCTTCAACCAGTATGAGGTTGACAAGCTCTGGAAAAGTAGAGACATGTGCTGCCTCCAGCCATTTAGTGACATATAATTAGACGAGCCAAAACTAAATTCTACGAAGATAGATTTACCCAAATAAAGAGCAACATTAAAAAAACTTGGAGCACAATCTCACAAATTTTGGGATCAAAGAAGATTTTTAATAACAAACCAACACTCCTGTCCAGTAACGATGGTCAGCTTTCAGCCTCTGATTCTGCTATTGAGTTTAATAGGTTCTTCTCTTCCATTGGGTCATCCCTTGCAAATGATATTCCAACTTCCAGTACTGATGTTAAGGACTATCTTACAGGTAACTATCCACAGTCTCTGTACCTAAAGCCTGCTAATTCCACTGACGTCAATGAGATAATCCTTTCCCTTAAAACCAAGTCTAGTGCCCTTGATGAGATAACAACTTTAATTTACAAAAAAGCCTCCAGATCTTTAGCCCCTGCTATTGCATTGCTCTTCAACAAGTCACTTGAACTCCAAACCTTTCCAGATATTCTAAAGAAAGCGAGAGTAACCCCTGTCCACAAATGTGGTGATCTCACAGATGTTAACAACTACAGACCTATATCAATCCTGCCTAACTTAAAAATATTTGAAAAACTAATCTACAAGCAGCTTTACTCTTATCTAGCCAAACACAATATACTTAGCTCTTGTCAATATGGCTTCAGACCCAAAAAAAGCACTAACGATGCACTTATTAGTATGATTAACTTGATTCATGCAGCTCTTGATAAAAATGAGTTCCCTGTTGGGTTATTTGTGGACCTGCGTAAGGCTTTTGACACTGTCAACCACCAAAACCTTCTTCTTAAATTACATCATTATGGAGTCAGAGGACACTCCCTGCAATACCTCAAATCTTACCTTACTGACAGGCTCCAGTATGTTTCTGTGAATAATTCAATTTCTCCCCACCCTACCCATCAACATTGGTGTTCCTCAGGGCATCATACTTGGCCCTCTACTCTTTCTCATCTACATTAATGATCTTCCAAATGCCTCCCAACACCTCAAACCAATTCTTTTTGCTGATGACACAACCTTCATTTACTCCAGTTTTGACCCCCTTGCTCTAAATGCCGCAGTAAATACTGAGCTAAATAAAGTCCATCTTTGGCTAACTGCCAACAAACTCACCCTTAACATTGACAAAACTTTCTATATTCTGTTTGGCAATAAATCCTCTAATCAAATAAATCTCAAAATTAACAATACCCAAATTTGTAACAAATTAGATGGTAAGTTCCTTGGCGTTCTCATTGACCACAAGCTGAACTTCCAGGGACACATTCTAAATATATCAAAAAAAGTTTCAAAAACTGTTGGCATTCTCTCTAAGATCAGATATTATGTGCCCCGACCTGCCCTGGTGACTCTCTATTACTCCCTCATCTATCCATATCTCAACTATGGTATTTGTGCTTGGGGTTCTACTACCCAAAATCATTTACGTCCTCTAATTACTCAACACAAAGCTGCTATTAGGACAATATCCAACTCTGGCCCCAGACATCACTCGGTACCCCTACTCAAATCTCTGAATATGTTAGATATTAAGTCACTGCACATTCTCTCATGTGTATCATACATATATAAAACGCTGAAGTGTAATGCCAATCCTGAACTCAAAAGCTTCATTGCTGGTTGTAACAGAACCCATGAGCACCACACCAGAAATAAATACAGTTTTGATATTCCAAGAGTACGGCTTAATCAAACTAGAAATGCTTTACAAATCAAGGGACCCAGAATGTGGAATGACCTCCCCAACCATGTTAAAGACTGTACCTCTCTCAACCAGTTTAAGATTAAAACTAAACACTACCTAATAAATTCCCTGTAACCTACCTACCTTTTTTTTTTAATCAATGCTGTTTTCAACATTTTGTATTTGTGCTGCTTTTTCAGTCATGTTCCCCCTTTTTCTCATCTTTATTTGTATTTGTTCTCAACACATTTTATTCTTTATGCTCAATTAGTATTAAGAGGCATAACTGGCAAACCCCTCACGGTGTTCAAGAGAGAACTGGATAAGCACCTCCAAAGGATACCTGATCAACCAGGCTGTGACTCATACGTCAGGCTGCGAGCAGCCGCGTCCAACAGCCTGGTTGATCAGTCCAGCAACCAGGAGGCCTGGTCGATGACCGGGCCGTGGGGACGCTAAGCCCCGGAAGCACCTCAAGGTATACTCAAGGTATACTCAAGGTAAGTTCTAGATATTAATGTTCTTCCTGCCCGAAACGCATTGCGTAATAGTGGCTTTAGGCATTGTATGTACTAGCTCTATCTATAATTCGATCCATTAATGTAACCTCACTTGTATGTATATACCTTACCTGAATAAACATATTTATTTATTTTATTTATTTATTTATTTCATGAAATATCTCCGTTTGGTGTTAGCAAATTCTAAGAAGGTGGTGGTACTTGCCTTGACGTAGTCACGAAACTTTCGTCGATAGCTTTCGGTGGAGAGAAGGTAGGCGTCCAACACAGCTTGCTTCAGGGTGGCGTAGTCGTTTTCAGATGCCAAAGTGCTGAGTGTGACGGCTGCTCTACCTGTTAAATGTACTCGGAGAAGGGTAGCCCATTGGTCGTCAGGCCAACTAAGTTGATTAGCAAGGGTCTCAAAAGTAGTGAAAAAAACATCAACCTCCGTTTCTATGAACGGGGGCATTAACTTACTTGCATGGGAGACATTGAAACTGGGAGGAAGACTAGCTGCTGCTTGTTAGAGTTGAGCTTGGTGTGCAGCGTCCCTCGTGAGTTCTCTGCTATGATAGTCTAGAGCTGTTTCTGCTTGCCGTTTGTCGTGGTCGCGTTGCATCTCTAGTTGTCGTTGTCTTGCTTCAAGTTGTACTTTTTCACGCTCTTTGAATAAGGCCAACTCACGTTCACTTTCTTCTTTCTTCAGTGCGGCCTCTCGCTCTTTGAGGTGTAGGGCTTCTTTCGCCAGAGCAGCTTCACGCTCTTGTTCTTCCTTTCTGATGTTAGCTTCACGCTCTCTGATTGCAGCTGCTTCCTGTTGTTGTTGTAGGGCGGCTTGCTGTTGCTCCTTCTCGAGCTTTGCGAGCTCGATTTTGAGTTTCATTGCCGTCAAATCATGCTTATCTGAAATGGTATATTGTTCGTGAGTATTAGAATCTATAATACCTTCATCCGCAAGGTGATCCAAAATTATATTATATACGGCATACTTGTTGGCTCCAGGGGGAACTTCTAATTGATACTCATGTGCAAGAGTTATCAATTCGACCCTCTTAGCATGACGTAAGTCCTCTATTTCACCTTCTGGATTTGCCTTAAAAGTTTGGATACGAAACATGGTAAATAAATGAGACACGAATATACTGTGAGAATATGGTGAATGTCAGAAACAGGAAACGTGGCAACTGATACCTATCCTGTGGAATTATTAATAATTAAAGTTAATTCAAGATGGTAAATGATTAAGGTCGCAGGAAATCTTGTACCTGGTACTCACTGTGGGAGGATAAAGGCAAGAAAATCCTACTAATTAGTTGAAACTGAGTTTCAAAAGACAAGTGAAACACTAAATGGTTCCCAAGGAAATGAGGTAGTCCAAAAATGTAGTCATACCTTGCCGAGTCACTATAGAACATAAGCAAGGTACCCACTGAAATTGAATATGGTACTTACAGAATTAGCAAACTTCGTGCTCAAAAGAAAGAAAGCTAATTCCCTACCTTCAGTAAGTACCATCAATTCTGACCGACGAGTAGGGGTGCGAGTGTCAACTGGTGACGAGAACTATCGGCGAGGTCCCAACTCGCCAATAATAGTCCGTGCTAGAGGAACTTTGGCCCTCTTTTTCCTCCTAGAGTCGGATTGCAGAAATTAGGTGCTATTGACCTGAAGACAGACCACAGTACCAATGTGATAATCTGTCGAAAATGTGAGAAATATCTGAGGGACAAAAGATGTTAAACACGGGTAATAACACGGAGGGGGGAGACGACCAATTAAGAGTATGACTGCGGCCTACAGTCACCACGTAATCCAAAGTTGTCTCACACTCACCATATGCTACTCCCGTAATGCACAATAAACACAGCACCATATAATAAAAATGATTAGTGTAAATATTGAAAGCAAGGGAATGAAAGCCAAGTACGCTTACCACAATTACCAATACCTGAGTGCAGCTCCTAGGACAGGCCCCCAATTATATGTGACGGTAAAGTAGTGGAGTATGGTGGTCGGCAGTCTTCCAAATGGCAGATGTCAATGCTGGGTCACATATAAGTAAGTTATAAAAAAAAAGAAAAAAAAAGAATGACTGCTTGTATGATAATCTGTGGTAAGGTAAGGTAAGATACACGAAAACACAAAAGATAAAAAATGTCATTTAATAAATCTAGAAAAAACAAAGTAAAATAAAGACAAGTTCTTGGCTGAATAATGCGACTATACAAATGAACAAAAAATAACATAAAA
>WNGS01164078.1:38281-52282 GCA_020271785.1 Procambarus virginalis
CGTCAGACCCGTCATTTCTGAACTCCAGGCGGCTTGCTTGCTTTGGGGATTTTTTCTGTTCGGCAGACGTTCCATCTCCTTATGCCGCCTGGGTTTCGGTGGTCGCGCCCAAGATCCTCCCGCGGCTCCACCTTTCTGGGCTTGGAGGGCCTTGTCGTCGGGCTGCTTACGTTCTGCCTCGCGGTCTCGCCTCCTGTTGGTGGTCGGGTGGCTTCGTGGTAGGTGTCCCACCTGCGTGCTTCTCTTGGCGGCAGTATGGGGTATTTTGGCGGTCCTTCCTAATCCTGTCCCTTCTTAGGTGGTTACTCTTGTTAGCTTGGTTTTTCTGGTGGGGGTTGGGGGCCGTTGTCTTGCCACATACTGTCGCCTCTTTTCATGCGGCACTGGCGAGCCGCTTCGGCTTGCTTTCGGTCTTGGTGTTGCTTCTGCATCGTTATAAGCTGTCTCGTGCATCGTTTCACCTCCGGCCTGTTCGTGCGCCGCTTGCACTGTCCTGGTCTCTGGTCAGCATGCTCTGTCTTCTCCTCGGTTGGTACCTGCTTGATTCCTGCTTGATGGGGTTCTGGGAGTTCTTCTACTCCCCAAGCCCGGCCCAAGGCCAGGCTCGACTTATGAGAGCTTGGTCCACCAGGCTGTTGCTTGGAGCGGCCCGCAGGGCCACATACCCACCACAGCCCGGCTGGTCCGGAACTTCTCTTAGAAAACAGTCCAGTTTTCTCTTGAAGATGTCCACGGTTGTTCCGGCAATATTTCTTATAGTCGCTGGTAGTGCCCCTTCAGTTCTGGTGTGTTTTTTCATCGGCTCTTTTTCCTTTTGGCATTTGCCTCTGGGGGTTGGGTCGCTGAGTTTTCTTGCTCCTTCGGTTTTAGTGTTTTGGTTGTTCGGTGGCAGCAGTCTCCATCTTTTCTGGCGCGGGGTGGGGCTGCTGCGTTCTGGAGGGGTCCATGGTTTGTTGGTGCTTCGTTTGCTGTCTTGATGCTCTGCACCATACTGGGTTATGCCTCATCTCTGGTGCCTTGCGTTTGACTCCTACCCTAAGCTGGTATGTTGAAACAGGCATACTGTGTCTACAGGATCGCCATGATCGCTACTGTCTTTGCTACATTGCACAGTCCCTACAACACCCTCCTCACTCTCGATTATGTAGTACTTTTCCTTGCACACTTTTGTTCACACTTCCGCTCCATTTCCGTCTTCACAGATGGGGTCAAAGTCTGCAGATGGTGTAGCCTACTCTGTTATTTTACCTGACCACACCTATGTGTCGCCTGCATCCAGAGACTAGCATCTCTACAGCAGAACTTTGTGCTATTTTGTATGCTCTTTGTCAACTGCTTTCTTGCTGTCAATTTTCCTTTATTGTTGTAGTTGACTCTCACAGTGCCCTCATGGCTCTGGAGCCCTTTAATCCAGTTCATTTGGTTGTAGTCGAAATTCAACATTGGCTGTTTCTTATCTCCAATAGATTTAAGACAGTGGAATTTTGCCGGTTTCCCAGCCATATTTGTGTGTACTCACCTAGTTGTGCTTGCGGGGGTTGAGCTCTGGCTCTTTGGTCCCACCTCTCAACCGTCAATCAACAGGTGTACAGGTTCCTGAGCCTATTGGGCTCTATCATATCTACCTTACCTTGAGGTAAGACAGCCATTTGTCCCAAAAAGAGCCAGAGCTCAACCCCTACACTTGAAACTGTGTATGGAGTCAGCCTCCACCACATTACTTCCTAATGCATTCCATTTGTCAACCACTCTGACACTAAAAAAGTTCTTTCTAGTATCTCTGTGGCTCATTTGGGCACTCACTTTCCACCTGTGTCCCCTAGTGCATGTGCCCCTTGTGTAAAATAGACTGTCTCTATCAACCCTGTCGATTCCCTTGAGAATCTTGAATGTTGTGATCATGTCCCCCCTAACTCTTCTGTCTTCCAACGAAGTGAGGTTCAATTCCCGTAGTCTCTCCTCGTAGCTCATACCTCTCAGCTCGGGTACTAGTCTGGTGGCGAACCTTTGAACCTTTTCCAGTTTAGTCTTATGCTTGACTAGATATGGACTCCATGCTGGAGCCTCATACTCCAGGATTGGAGTATGAGGCATACAATTCTATATACCATATGTGGTATATAATGTTCTGAAAGATTCCTTACACAAGTTTCTAAAGGCCGTTCGTATGTTAGCAAACCTGGCATATGCTGCTGATGTTATCCTCTTGATATGAGCTTCAGGGGACTGGTCTGGTGTGATATCAACCCCCAGGTCTTTCTCTCTGACTCTTGAAGTATTTCATCTCCCAAGTGATACCTTGTATCTGGTCTCCTGCTTCCTACCCCTATCTTCATTACTTTACATTTGTTTGCGTTAAACTCTAACAGCCATTTGTTCGACCATTCCTGCAGCTTGTCCAGGTCTTTTTGAAGCCTCAAGCTGTCCTCTTCTGTCTTAATCCTTCTCATAATTTTGGCGTCGTCAGTAAACATTGAGAGGAATGAGTCTATACCCTCTGGGAGATCATTTACGTATATCAAAGACAGGATAGGTCCAAGCACAGAGCCCTGTGGGACTCCACTGGTGACTTCACGCTATTCTGAGGTCTCACCCCTCACTGTAACTCTCTGCTTCCTATTGCTTAGGTACTCCCTTATCCACTGGAGCGCCCTACCAGTTACTCCTGCCTGTTTCTCTGGCTTATGCATCAACCTTTTATGGGGTACTGTGTCAAAGGCTTTCCGACAGTCCAAAAAATGCAGTCCGCCCATCCTTCTCTTTCTTGCTTAATCTTTGTCACCTGATCATAGAATTCTATCAAGCCTGTAAGGCAAGATGTACCCTCCCTGAACCCATGTTGATGGGTTGTAACGAAGTCTCTTCTCTCCAGATGTGTTACTAGGTTTTTCTC
The DNA here is from genome assembly GCA_020271785.1 of Procambarus virginalis. Classification (NCBI taxonomy): domain Eukaryota; kingdom Metazoa; phylum Arthropoda; class Malacostraca; order Decapoda; family Cambaridae; genus Procambarus; species Procambarus virginalis. Next base: position 41,175 of record WNGS01164078.1, read on the forward strand.
ACAATCTTCTCCATCACCTTGCATGGTATACAAGTTAAGGACACTGGCCTGTAGTTCAGTGCCACTTATCTGTCACCCTTTTTAAATATTGGTACTACATTAGCAGTCTTCCATATTTCTGGTAGGTCTCCCGTTTCCAGTGACCTACTATACACTATGGAGAGTGGCAAGCAAAGTGCTCCTGCACACTCTTTCAAGACCCATGGTGAGATTCCATCCGGCTCAACAGCTTTTCTCACATCCAGCTCAAATAGGTGCTTCTTGACCTCATCTCTTGTAATTTCGAACCTTTCCAAGGTCACCTGGTTTGCTGCCACCTCTCCTAGCACCGTGACTTCTCCCTGTTCTATTGTAAAGTCCTCCTGGAACCTTTTGTTGAGTTCTTCACACACCTCTTTGTCTTTCTCTGTGTGCCTGTTCTTGCCCACCCTAAGTTTCATCACCTGTTCCTTCACTGTTGTCTTCTTCCTGATGTGACTGTGTAGTAGCTTTGGTTCGGTCTTGGCTTTAGTAGCTATATCATTTTCATACCTTTTCTCAGCTGCTCTTCTCACACTAACATACTCGTTCCTGGTTCTCTGGTATCTCTCTCTCTACTTTCTGGTGTTCTGTTATTATGGAAGTTCCTCCATGCTCTTTTGTTCAGCTCTTTTGCTCTCATACATTCCTTATTAAACCACGGATTCTTCCTTTGCTTCTCTGTTTTTTTCCTGTCGGGCTGGGACAAACCTGCTTACAGCCTCCTGACATTTTTGGGTGACATAGTCCATCATGTCTTGTACGGACTTGGTTCCGAGTTCTGTGTCCCAATGTATATCCCATAGGAATTTATTCATCTCATAGTTTCCCTTTCGGTACGCCAGGATTTGTTCCCAGTTCTTTTTTGGGGTTGATAATTCCTAGCTCAACCAGGTACTCAAGCTCAATACACTATGATCACTCATTCCCAAGTGATCATACACTATGATCACTCATTTGTGTCCTTAAATGAGCATGCGGACTCTTTCACTAAGGAGGCTATCTGCACTTGCCCCATCTCTCGTAAAGGTGTTCCTTATTCTGACTTCTACCCAGTTATTCATTCCTCCATCCTTATTCATTGGCAGGATTGTTGGTCTTCTGTTACTCGTGACAAACTGCATACTCTTAAAGGTAGTGTGTCCCCATGGCCCTCCTTCCATCACCATAATTGGTGGTGAGAAATGGCTCTGACGAGATTACGTATTACCCATAAACGTTTAATTCATAGGCACTTAATGGAGCGCCGCCCTGCTCTTTATTTTCCAAACTGCATTGTCCCTCTTACGGTCGTACATATCCTTGTCGAATGTCTTGACTACCAAGAGGTGAGTGTGTCTTGCTTCCTGACTGTCCCTCGTGGTCACTTGTCCCTCGATAGAATCCTTGATGAGTCAGATACCTTTGATATTGTTTGCTTTATGCACTTTTGTTCTCGAATTGGCATCCTTAGTGGTATTTACCATTTTTTCAATATCCCACACAGTTGATGGTGCTTCATAGCCTTCCCAGCTTGTTGCCCTCTTTTGATAATTACTTACGTACTCTTTTCCTCATCTACATTTATGGCATTCCGAATGCCTCTCAATACCTCAAGCCAGTGTAATTTTCTGTTTACACAACCCTCATTTTCTCCAATTTTAAGAATTGACAATATCCAGATTGGTAATAAAGTAGATGGTAAATTCCATGATGTTCTCATTGATAACAAGCTGAATTTTCAGTGCCACATACAAAATGTAGCTAAAAAAATATTTTAAAATCACTTGGCATTCTTTTCTAAATCAGATATTATGTACCTTGCTCTTTGCCTTGGTTAAGCTTTGTTGGCCTCTCGTCTATCCATACCACAATTTTGGTATCATTGCCTGGGGTTCTACTACCCAAAATTATCTATGATCTCTAATTACTCAAGACACATTTGCAATTAGAACAATAACATTAGAACAAGCTCCAGACAGCATCGAGTCCTCCCCATTTTCTTAAATCCAAATCTCTGAATATTTTAAATAATACTAAACCTGTCCTTAAATACATGGTAGAGGGTTGTAACAGAACCTTTGGACACCACACTAGAAACAAATATTTATTTGATATTCCAAGAGTGCGACTTAACCAAAGTGGAAATGTTCCACAAATCAAGGGTCCCTAAATGTCAACTGTTCTTCTCAATTACATTAAAGACTGTTCCCCCTTTAAACCAGTTTAAGATAGAAACCAAGTACAGTACAGTACTACCTAATAAACTCCATGTAAACTACTCTACCTACTGATTGTCAACCTATGTCTTGCTGTTATTAAACAATAATGATTAATGGGCGAACTTGTAATACTGCAGATATCTGCCATGTAAAAAAAAAATTGTATTGTGTTTATATAGTTAAAATTACCATCAGCTCTGTAATTTCTGTTGCAATTTTGCTGTTCCATTCACATTTAGTTATTGTTATTCTTTTTTATTTTTTGTACCTCTGTTCAACTTTTGCTTTTGATCTCATCTACGTTTAACTCTTACCTTACCTTACCTTGAGGATACCTTGAGGTGCTTCCGGGGCTTATCGTCCCCGCGGCCCGGTCATCGACCAGGCCTCCTGGTTGCTGGACTGATCAACCAGGCTGTTGGACGCGGCTGCTCGCAGCCTGACGTATGAGTCACAGCCTGGTTGATCAGGTATCCTTTGGAGGTGCTTATCCAGTTCTCTCTTGAACACTGTGAGGGGTTTGCCAGTTATGTCCCTTATGTGTAGTGGAAGCGTGTTGAACAGTCTCGGGCCTCTGATGTTGATAGAGTTCTCTCTCAGAGTACCAGTTGCACCTCTGCTTTTCAACGGGGGTATTCTGCACATCCTGCCATGTCTTCTGGTCTCATGTGATGTTATTTCTGTGTGCAGGTTTGGGACCAGCCCCTCTAATATTTTCCACGTGTAAATTATTATGTATCTCTCCCGCCTGCGCTCAAGGGAATACAGATTTAGGCTCTTTAGTCGGTCCCAATAGTTTAGATGTTTTACCGAGTGGATTCTAGCAGTAAAGGATCTCTGCACACTCTCCAGGTCAGCAATTTCACCAGCAGTGAAAGGGGCTGTCATTGTGCAGCAGTACTCCACTCTAGAGAGCACAAGCGTTTTGAAAAGTGTCATCATCGGTATAGCATCTCTAGTGTGAAAAGTTCTTGTTATCCAACCTGTCATTTTTCTTGCAGTTGTGATGGCTACTTTATTGTGTTCTTTAAAGGTAAGGTCTTCCGACATGAGTACACCCAGATCCTTTACATTGCCTTTTCGTTCTATGTTATGATTTGCCTGAGTTTTGTACGTGGTTTCCGTTTTTATATTTTCATTTTTTCCATAGCGCATGAGCTGGAACTTGTCTTCGTTAAACACTTCTTAGTTTTAAATTTTTTCCACATCATGCCTGAAACGCTGTGCGTATTAGTGACTTTAGGCATAGTATATACTTGTTCTATCTAGAAATCCAACATTGTGCTTGTAATTCATTTTGTATGTACTTTTCTAAAAAAAAATTATCATCATTATTAGCATTATAATTCTGTTAAAAAGGGATAGCTTAGTGAATACTATAGTGAAAGGAGAAAAGAGTGGAAAATATAATATCTGATTTTTGAGTATATATCAACCGTTTGAGATTTTGCCTGTGTGGTTTATGTGAGTGTTGAGTGTTTAGTCTAAGTGTTTTTTCCCCCACCACACCTTGCCTGACACGCTATGTGTATTAGTAGCTTTAGGTATTGTATGTACTAGCTCTATCTATAAATCCAACATTGTGTTTGTAATTCAACTTTGTATGTACAGTATATATATATATATATATATATATATATATATATATATATATATATATATATATATATATATATATATATATATATATATAGACATATGTCGTACCTAGTAGCCAGAACGCACTTCTCAGCCTACTATGCAAGGCCCGATTTGCCTAATAGGCCAAGTTTTCATGAATTAATTGTTTTTCGACTACCTAACCTACCTAACCTAACCTAACCTAACTTTTTCGGCTACCTAACCTAACCTACCTTATAAAGATAGGTTAGGTTAGGTTAGGTAGGGTTGGTTAGGTTCGGTCATATATCTACGTTAATTTTAACTCCAATAAAAAAAAATTTACCTCATACATAAGGAAATGGGTAGCTTTATCATTTCATAAGAAAAAAAATAGAGAAAATATTTTAATTCAGGAAAACTTGGCTTATTAGGCAAATCTGGCCTTGCACAGTAGGCCAAAAAGTGAGTTCTGGCTACTAGGTACGACATATATATATATATGAATATGCGAATTTTCATTCGCATATAGTCCTGGGGACCATTCGGGCTTGTTCACATTTGTGTTCTTCACGTGTTGCCCCAAAAAATGAGGTGATTTGATAAAATGCTATGCCCAAGATAACCATCCAGGTGCCGGCGGGGAAGTGGCTCAAATAGCCCAGGCTATCACTTCCTTATGTCCGGTCGTGATGGTCAAGTGGTTTAAGGCATCCCTGTACATACCAGTTGCGTTGCTCCTGGGAGTATGGGTTCGAGTCACTTCTGGGGTGTGAGTTTTCATTCGCATATAGTCCTGGGGACCATTCAGGCTTGTTCGCATATATATATATATATATATATATATATATATATATATATATATATATATATATATATATATATATATATGTATTATTAATTATGATGAAAAAAGTAAGATTAATAATTCTAACACGAATTTTCTCAATGTTTCTTATATTCTTTTTCACTGTTGATGGTAACTGAAAAATCAATTCTCCAAAGTTCATTTTTTTTATTTCTTGTCTGACGCAACACTTGAGCGCGTTTCGTAAAACTTATTACATTTTCAAAGACTTTAGTTTACACACACACAACTATAACTGAACAGAGTTTAAACAGCTTTGACTTTTTTATACCTGCATTTGGGTGAGGTGATATGTTACAATAGTTTTTGGATGAGGTGAAAACAAACTTTCAACACAACACAGAACACGAAACAATGGGTATAAGCTAAAGGGAAGAATAGAAGTAACAGCAGACAGCCTATTGGCCCATATTTCTTGATGCTTCTATATTGGAACGGAGTCTTGAAGTGGGTAGAATATAATTGTGCGATAATTGGCTGTTGATTGCTGGTGTTGACTTCTTAATGTGTAGTGCCTCGCAGATATCAAGCCGCCTGCTATCGCTGTATCTATCGATGATTTCCGTGTTTTTTGTTAAGACTTCTCTGGTGATGGTCTGGTTGTGGGAAGAGATTATATGTTCCTTGATAGAGCCCTGTTGCTTATGCATCATTAATCGCCTGGAAAGAGATGTTGTTGTCTTGCCTATATACTGAGTTCTTTGGGGCTTACAGTCCCCAAGTGGGCATTTGAAGGCATAGACGACATTGGTCTCTTTCAAAGCGTTCTGCTTTGTGTCTGGAGAGTTTCTCATGAGTAGGTTGGCAGTTTTCTTGGTTTTATATATATATATATATATATATATATATATATATATATATATATATATATATATATATATATATATATATATATATTTATATATTTATATTTATATATTTATATTTATATATTTATATTTATATATATATATATATATATATATATATATATATATATATATATATATATATATATATATATATATATATATATATATATATATATATATATATATGACAATTATGTATAAGTAGCTAGCAATTATAGACAGTAATTATATATGATTATATATGAATCTGGCAATAATATTAGCCTGCTTCCCATACTTGTATTATCTTATATATGGTATTTTATAAACCAAAACCTTGCATTTATATGAGAAACTCCAGAATTTGTATTATAATGTTGAGTATTTCATTGAAGGCTTAATTACTATTATTTAATTTGTTTACAAATGCCTTAATCTGACAATTTATTAATATAAAAGGATGTCTGCTTTTAAATTACTGATTTAAAATTTGCAATAAAGTCCTTAGTTTGAATATTGTTTAATTGATAGGTATTTGTATGATCATTATTTGTGTGTATTACGAGGTATAGGAGTATCCTATATGGTTTTGATTGGTTGTTTAATTTCTTGTCTTGATGGATGTGAATGATGTGTAATTATTATTTATTTAGGTTCTATTATTAGTTCAAATTATATATATAGATAGAATAATGTGCAATAGTTGGCTCTTACTTAAAACCTGTTAATTATTATATAATTATTAATTAACAATTGTGTGAACATTCCATTTTAATGTCCTCTTACTATAAGTGTTCTTTTAATTAACGCATTAATGATTTTCATGTAACATTGTTTATTTACCCCATGACAATGCTTCGGTATTTGTAAAGTCATAATTCCAGGTTTTAAGGTATTTGGAGAAGTAACAAACCCTGAATGTATGAATGTCAAAAGCATTTTGGTATGTGTGAAATATTCTGTTTTTTCAAGAACACTGGCTTACATCTTATGAATTTGAAAACCACTACAAATTTATTGATGGTTCTTTTTACTTTGCCAGTATTGACATGTCTGTTGTCAGGTCCTGGAAGACCCTATGGTGCTGCTGCTATCCTGGGCATAACAATATGCAATGTAAAGTTGAGGTTGTCAATACTGTATCAGGGCTCACTCATGCTATACTTGTCTCCTATGGTGCTCAGCAGTATTTGATTACTTGGGTGTATATGCATTGTTTCACAAGCAATATCAACTGTGCAGATGAGTATGGAAATGTATGATCAGAAATATATCAATTGACTAATTTATATCATAATGCTGAACTCATGGATGGTAGATGATTTTTAACACTGATTTTTCCCGTCAAGATGTATACTTAAATTTGTTTAATGCACCCACCCTCCCTATCCGGCCTGTTGTTGCCGTGAGGGGGTTTGGTGCACGGCTGCTGGAGTGTGATGCTGCATGGGACAGTCCTCTGCTCTTTTGTAGCCCTATGCTCCTCCTGGTGTCTTCACGAATTATGCTGGATGACTTATGTCTTGTTTTTCTCCCCTTCTCCTTTCTCATTGTCATTTCCCGCCGACCTTTTGCCAGTTTTGATTATTCATTTGGCTTTATTCTGTTTTGATGCCCAGGTTTGAGGAGGCATACTCTCTCAGCCATAAAACTGTGGTACCCAATGTCTCGAGCGAGGAGGACGCTTTTATTGTCAGTCCTCCTTTCGTCGCTGAACCCGATCTCGACAGACTGACGGTTCTTAAGGTGGCGATTGTGGGAGCGAGTACACAAGATGCATCCCTGAGAGGACCCCGGCAACATAGCATTGTTGGGTGTCCTGTCCTCTAATTGTGGCTCCATGGTGGGTGTAAGGGCACATTCGTGAATGAAAGTCTTCTCTCTCATTTGCATGCCGATGACTCCTGTTCCTGTTATGACTTCTGTTATGACTATGGGGTGGGCGACCAGGTCCCCCCGAGTCGGACTGTGTGGGGAAGACCGGGCCCCTGTAGTCCCTGCTATACTGGGGCCCAGACCTAGCTCCTCCTCTGACCCTCCTGACTACTCCCCTCAGCTCCCCCTTCCCTCCTCTGTGGTTGGGTTGAGCCCTAAGGCCCCAGTGGTGACCACCTTGTCCCCTAGCCCGGCTCCGTCTCTCATTGTAACTACTGCACCTTTTAAACCCTCTCTTTGGGGGTTCTCAACGCCGTCCCCACACTCACACGATTCCTTCTCATCCTAATTCCCACCACGCCTTGTTTGGTCCTCCTACTTGGACTAGTACTTTGATCTCCATCATTTAGATTCTACTCCTCCCGACGATTTTTCCCTCCATAGGCACTTTGTTGATTCCCTGGCTGCCTCTGTTACTTTCAACCCCACCCGTCTCTGTTCACATGTCGTTGCTGCTCCTTCTCAGGATGCAGCTACCCGCTTGGCCGCCTCATCGTGCATTGGTGAGACCCCTGTTCGGGTCTCCAAGAATGATTGGTTAATTGCCAGTGTTAGCACTATTCTCTTCCCGCACCATGTTGCGACCAGTGTTAGGAATCTAAAGAATTGCCACGAAGATATCAAGCATATCCTTGAAGCTCAAGGCCATTTTGTCCTACAGGTGGACACGTTTACTCGTCCCCCTCATTGTCATCGCCATCAGCCTCATCAAAAGTAATTTGTGAAAATTACCTCCGATGGATGGACCCTTCCACCCTCTGTCATTCTTGCAGGTGCCAGGTAACTGCTGTATGTTCAGGAGTACATACCCTCCCTTCAGCTCTGTAATAGGTGCTGGAAGTTTGGCCATGGTGCCCTCTGGTGCTCCAGTACTGTCTCTCTTTGTCCCTTGTGTGGGGATGAAGGTCACTCTTCCCAAGTTGGCACTCAAGTTGGAGTGCACTCCTCCCCAGGGTCGCTGCCTCAATTGCGGTGAGGCAGCCTTCTCCCGCGCGTGTATATATTACAAGCTTGAGGCAGCCGTCCTCGGCTTGACACACCGGGAATGTTTGTGTTTTCCCTGAGGCGAGGTGCCAAGTTCGCCGTCTTCCCCCCCCCTCCCTTTTGCTGGCGTCTCTTATGCTCGCGTGTTGCACTCTTCATCGCCTCGTCCTTCCCACCTTCCTCAGTCTCACAACTGTTTCCAGGCCTTGCACCCAGACACGCCCACCGCCTCCTCCCCAGTTCCTTTATGTTCTGTCCCGAAGGGTCCCCCTCCTAGTTCTCTGTCTGGGGTTCCCCTTCTTTCTACCCAGTCTGTCATGTCTCCTGTGTTTCCTTTCTTATCTCCCTCCTAACCTCCTTCCCGTCCTTCTCCTCCATCTCTTAGTTCTCCACTTCGCCTGTCTGTGCAGGCTGTCACTCTCCTAGCGATCATTGTGTTGTTCGCCTTCGTTCTTCTCCTGTTGAGACCCTTGAGTCTGTTGCCCAGTACATTGTTGCTAGAACACTTGTCTCTTTGAGTCAGAAGCGAAATCCTTGCTTATCTCCTTCTTCCTCCCCGGCGGGTAAGTCGGTTTCTTCCTCGCCCCCACCTCTGATTCTATTGATCCATCCCCTCCCGTTTCGGTGGTCGAGTCCCCTGTTTCTGCTATGGAGATTTCTTTGGCTCCCACTTCCCTCTCGGTGGCTGCCCTTGCTGAGGTGTGCTCCCCTCCGGTGCCGCTCCCCTTCCTGCTGTCCTTGACTCTCAGTTGTCTCCACCTCCTCCGGACCTTACTTGTCCGCCTCTGGTCTGTCCTCCCACTCACTTCCCTCCATCCTTACTCAGTTTACCAATGCCCACTAACCGTGACTTCGCTGACCCTGATCCTGCACTTCTTTGACGTGCTGTGTTCCTTTTTAACCTTTGTTTCTTCATTGTTCTCTGTTGCTGTCCTTTCTCTTTTTGTCGATGTCTATCCTTCAATGGAATATTCGCGGTTATTACGCCGATATTCATGAACTCCAACTTCTGCTCTCGACAGTTTTCGCCCCTTTGTGTCTGTCTCCAGGAGCCGGTGTCTGGTGCTCGTCCTGGTCGCTTCCGTGGCTATTCCTTTCTCTTCCATCCCCCCCCCCCAGTTTTTGCTGTGGCTCATAACTCTTCTGCTCTCTTCATTCGTTCTCATGTTCCCTTCGTCCCCTGCTTTTTCTGTCGCCTCTACTGTTCTGCTGCACTTGTCTTTGTGTGTAAATGGTACACAGTTTGTTACATTTATATCCCCCACAAATGTCTTGCATTCTCTTCCCGATCTTAAACACCTTCTTGACTCCTTGCAAGAATTTGTGCTCCTGCTGGGTGATATCAGTTCTCGACATGCCCTCTGGGGTGATGTTCTGACAAACACCGAGGGTCGCCTTCTCAAACCGTTCATCCTCTCTTCTTCCCTGTCTCTTATGAATTCTGGTGATCCCACTCATTTGGACTCTCGGACTCGCACCCTTTCCTATCTTGATCTTTCTCTCTGCTCGTCGTCTCTTTACTGGATTTCACGTGGCAGGTTCTTGATGACCATTTCTCAATCCTTGTTACCTTTTTCTCTTTTCACCCTCACCTCTCCTTCCCTACGTGGCAGTTTGCCTAGGCAGACTGGAATCTACTTACCCTCTGTGCTGTTCTCCAACATTTCCATTTGGCCTCTCCCACGTGCCCTCCTACTTTTTTATGACACCATCTTTGATGCTGCCCTCCTCTCTAATCCTTGCTCTTCCTCTCGGGCGGGAAATGCAGAAGAGTGTTCCCTAGACGAATGTAGATTGTGCTCGGGCTGTCCGCTGTAAGCGTGCAGCCTGGAAGAGACACCACAGATGGCTGATTCTTTTCTTTTGTTTCAGAAGGCAAGTGACTTATGGCGGACCCGTTGCAGGTCACGACCAAACTGTGTTCCCACTTTTCTTCTGTTAGTTCTGGTTCTCATCTTCTAAAATCTTTCCTTCTTCGTAAGCCTGTTCTTGAATCTCCTTCTTTAGATTTCTGCACCCATCTCAGTTTTCCTTATAACGATCCCTTCTCTCTCTGAACTTCAGTCTGCCCTGGCCCTCTGCGATTTTACGGTGGTGGGATCCGATGGCATTCATTATGAGATGCTTCGCCATCTCCCTCTGTGCACGTCTCATTATTTACTGAGTCTGTATAATCGGGTCTGGGAGTCGTCGTCTTGATGCTGTTGTCCTCCCTGTTTGGAAACCAGGGTCTCGTGGGACATTCCCTAAAGACTTTCGCCCTATTGCCCTCATAAGTTGTGTCTGCAAACTATTTGAATGTATGGTTAACGTTCGTCTGATGTGGTTCTTAGAACACTATCGCCACCTCTCCCCCCTAATCAATTTGGTTTTCGCAAGTGCTGCAGCACAACATGTCGTGGTGAACTTGGAGGTCTATATTCATACTGCTTTTGCTGCGAAGACCGTCCTTTGTTATGTTGCCATCCTTTTTTACCTGGAAAAGGCATACGACACCACCTGGAGATATCATTTTCTGTCCTAACTTAATTCTTTTGGCCTTTGTGGTAATCTTCCTCTCTTCCTCTAAATCTTCCTCTCTCGGCGTTCCTTTCGAGTGAGGTTTGATACCACTCTCTCTGCCCCTTTCCTCCCTTCCTTCTGGCATCTTCTCCGCTCTCTATGTCGACGATC
>WNGS01164078.1:53282-88818 GCA_020271785.1 Procambarus virginalis
GACAGCCCCTTTCACTGCTGGTGAAATTGCTGACCTGGAGAGCGTGCAGAGATCCTTTACTGCTAGAATCCACTCGGTAAAACATCTAAACTATTGGGACCGGACTTAAGAGCCCTAAATCTGTATTCCCTTGGCGCAGGCGGGAGAGATACATAATAATTTACACGTGGAAAATATTAGAGGGGCTGGTCCCAACCTGCACACAGAAATAACATCACATGAGACCAGAAGACATGGCAGGATGTGCAGAATACCCCCGTTGAAAAGCAGAGGTGCAACTGGTACTCTGAGAGAGAACTCTATCAACATCAGAGGCCCGAGACTGTTCAACACGCTTCCACTACACATAAGGGACATAACTGGCAACCCTCACCAGTGTTCAAGAGAGAACTGGATAAGCACCTCCAAGGATACCTGATCAACCAGGCTTGTGACATACGTCAGGCTGAGCAGCCGCGTCCAACAGCCTGGTGATCAGTCCAGCAACCAGGAGGCCTGGTCGATGACCGGGCCGCGGGGACGATAGCCCCGGAAGCACCTCAAGGGTATCCTCAAGGTAATCTAACTTATCCAATTTATACCCATTGTTTCGCGTTCTGTCCTGTGTTGATACTTTCAATACCCTATTAATATCCCCTTTGTTATGTCCATTCATCCACTTGTAAACCTCTATCATGTCACCCCTAACTCTTCGCCTTTCCAGTGAATGCAAATTAAGCTTTGTTAATCTTTCTTCATATGAAAGATTTCTAATTTGGGGAATTAACTTAGTCATCCTACGCTGGACACGTTCAAGTGAATTTATATCCATTCTATAATATGGCGACCAAAACTGAACTGCATAATCTAAATGGGGCCTAACCAGAGCAAGATATAGCTTGAGAACCACACCAGGTGTCTTGTTACTTACGCTGCGATTAATAAATCCGAGTGTCCTATTTGCCTTATTACGAACATTTATGCATTGATCCTTTTGTTTTAAATTCTTACTAATTATAACTCCCAGATCCCTTTCGCAATCCGACTTCGCAATCTCAACACCATCTAGCTCGTATCTTGTAACTCTATCATCATTACCTAGCCTCAGAACTTTACATTTATCAGCATTAAACTGCATCTGCCAGTCCTTTGACCATTTCAAAACCCTATCTAGATCAACTTGAAGTGATAGAGAGTCCTCTCCGAATTAATTTCCCTACCGATTTTCGTATCATCGGCAAATTTGCAAATGTTGCTACTCAAACCCGAATCTAAATCATTTATATATATTATAAACAACAGAGGTCCCAAGACAGAGCCTTGAGGCACTCCACTTACAACATTTTCCCACTCTGACTTGACTCCATTTATACTAACTCTCTGTTTCCTTTGGTATAGCCATGCCCTAATCCAGCTTAATATAGCACCCCCAATACCATGAGCCTCTATCTTTTTAATCAGTCTTTCATGTGGCACTGTATCAAAGCTTTGCTAAAGTCAAGGTACACAACATCACAATCCTTACCACTATCAACTGCCTCAACTATGCTAGAATAAAAAGATAACAAATTTGTTAAACATGAACGGCCATTTATAAAACCATGTTGCGACTCAATTATTAATTTATGTTTTTCAAGATGAAGACGAATTTTATTTGCTATTATAGATTCGAGTAACTTTCCCACAATAGACGTTAGGCTAATTGGTCGATAGTTAGACGCAAGTGATCTATCTCCTTTCTTAAAAACTGGTATCACATTAGCAACTTTCCAAAACTCTGGCACTCTGCCTGACTCTATTGATTTATTAAATATGATTGACAGTGGGTCACAAAGCTCCTCTTTGCATTCTTTCAGCACTCTGGCAAACACTTCATCCGGCCCTGGGGATTTGTTTGGTTTGAGTTTTACTATTTGTTTAAGAACATCCTCCCTGGTAACTGCTAAACTCGTCAACCTGTCCTCGTCCCCACCCACATAGACTTGTTCGGCTGAAGGCATATTGTTAAGTTCCTCTTTAGTAAATACAGATACAAAATATTTGTTAAAAATACTACTCATCTCTTCATCACTATCTGTTATTTGACCTGTCTCAGTTTTTAATGGACCTATCCTTTCCCTAGTCTTAGTTCGATATAACTGAAAAAACCCTTTAGGATTTGTCTTTGCTTGCCCTGCTATGCGAACTTCATAGTTTCTTTTTGCTTTCCTTATCTCTTTTTTAACATTTCTAACCAGTTGTACGAATTCCTGTTCTAAAGTAACCTCCCCATTTTTAATCCTTTTGTACCAAGCTCTCTTTTTACCTATAAGGTTCTTCAAATTCTTTGTTATCCACTTTGGGTCATTAGTATTCGATCTATTCAATTTGTATGGTATACTACGTTCCTGTGCTTTGTTTAGAATATTCTTAAATAAGTTATATATTGAATCCACATCGAAATCCCCATTTACATCACCTATCACTGGGTTCATGTCTCGCTCCAAGTCCGGCCCACACCCCATACCCAAGACTTTCCAATCAATTTGACCCAAAAAATCTCTTAGGCTACTAAAATCAGCCTTTCGAAAATCTGGCACTTTAACAGAATTTTCTCCTACAGGTCTATTCCATTCTATGCTAAATCTGATTTCTTTGTGATCACTGTTCCCTAGCTCACTCCCTATTTCGATGTCATTAATCTGTGTTTCCCTGTTAGTTAACACTAAATCTAAAATATTATTTTCCCGTGTTGGTTCCTTAATGTGTTGCGTAAGAAAGCAATCGTCAATTAATTCTAGAAAATCTTCTGCTTCACTATTCCCTGTTTTGTTCAACCAGTTTATTCCACTAAAATTAAAGTCACCCATGACATAAATACTGTTAGATCTAGATGCCCTAGATATTTCATCCCATAGATGCTTTGCTTCCATTCTGTCTAAATTTGGTGGCCTATATATAACTCCTAATATAATATTATTTGCTTTTTCGTTTAATTCTATCCAAATAGTTTCTGTGTGTGGCTCAGTTTTGATTCCCTCTTTGAGACTACATTTCAAATTGTCCCTAACGTATATGGCTACTCCACCTCCTCGTCTAATATATCTATCTGTGTGAAATAGTTTAAATCCATTTATTTGATATTCAGCTAATAGTTCTCTATTATCAACATTCATCCACGTTTCGGTGAGTGCAATAATATCTATTTTTTCTGTGCAGACAAGAGCATTTAATTCGTTAATTTTATTTCTTAGACTTCTACTGTTTGTGTAATATAGCCTAAGTGAATTGTTATTTTGAGGCCCTTCTCTTTCCCTGATCATTTTGCCAATTCCTTTTTCCCGCAAACACATACTTTTATTACATCCTTCCTCCAAATCAATTCCCATACCTCTATCTACTAACAGTTTAAACCCAAACAAACACCTCTAACCACTTCTTCCAACAAGTTTGCAACAGCAACAACCCCAGCTCTCGATAGATGCACCCCATCCCGAGCATACATTTCATTTCTTCCATAGAAGTGTTCCCAGTTGTCTATATAAGATATTGCATTAGATTTGCAATATCTTTCCAGCCTGCAATTGACACCAAGTGCCCTCGACATCCATTCATTTCCCACTCCCTTTCTTGGAAGAATGCCACATATGATCGGGATTCCTCCCTTGCTCCTAACTAATTCTATTGCTGTCTTGAATTTTTGTATTAGTTCCTCACTTCTAACTCTCCCAACCAACCAAAATCTAAATTGGATAAGTTTAGATTTAGGAAAGACTTGGGTAAATACTGGTTCAGTAACAGGGTTGTTGATTTGTGGAACCAATTGCCGCGTAACATTGTGGAGGTGGGGTCCCTCGATTGTTTCAAGCATGGGTTGGACATGTATATGAGAGGGATTGGGTGGTTATAAATAGGAGCTGCCTCGTATGGGCCAATAGGCCTTCTGCAGTTGCCTTTGTTCTTATGTTCTTATGTTCTTAAGTCTTTTCGATGTTTAATGTTAGTTTGTTCGTTGACATCCAGAAGTGGACTTTTTTTAATTCATTATTCACAACATTATTTAGTGTATGTGGGTTGAGGTCTGAATAGATAAGGGTAGTATCATCAGCAAACAATATAGGTTTGAGAATATTAGAGACATTAGGCAGATCATTTAAATATATAAGAAATAGAAGAGGTCCTAAGATACTGCCCTGTGGCACTCCAACGGTAATTGGTAGAGTGGAAGAAGTTGTATCATTGATGGTTACATAGACTTGTTCGGCTGAAGGCATATTGTTAAGTTCCTCTTTAGTAAATACAGATATAAAATATTTATTAAAAATACTACTCATCTCTTCACATTATCTGTTATTTGACCTGTCTCAGTTTTTAATGGACCTATCCTTTCCCTAGTCTTAGTTCGATGTAACTGAAAAAACCCTTTAGGATTTGTCTTTGCTTGCCCTGCTATGCGAACTTCATAGTTTCTTTTTGCTTCCCTTATCTCTTTTTTAACATTTCTAACCAGTTGTACGAATTCCTGTTCTAAAGTAACCTCCCCATTTTTAATCCTTTTGTACCAGGCTCTCTTTTTACCTATAAGGTTCTTCAAATTCTTTGTTATCCACTTTGGGTCATTCGTATTCGATCTGTTCAATTTGTATGGTATACTACGTTCCTGTGCTTTGTTTAGAATATTCTTAAATAAGTTATATATTGAATCCACATCGAAATCCCCATTTACATCACCTAT
The DNA here is from genome assembly GCA_020271785.1 of Procambarus virginalis. Classification (NCBI taxonomy): domain Eukaryota; kingdom Metazoa; phylum Arthropoda; class Malacostraca; order Decapoda; family Cambaridae; genus Procambarus; species Procambarus virginalis. The sequence continues at coordinate 57,976 of WNGS01164078.1, forward strand.
CACTGGGTTCATGTCTCGCTCCAAGTCCGGCCCACACTCCATACCCAAGACTTTCCAATCAATTTGACCCAAAAAATCTCTTAGGCTACTAAAATCAGCCTTTCGAAAATCTGGCACTTTAACAGAATTTTCTCCTACAGGTCTATTCCATTCTATGCTAAATCTGATTTCTTTGTGATCACTGTTCCCTAGCTCACTCCCTATTTCGATGTCATTAATCTGTGTTTCCCTGTTAGTTAACACTAAATCTAAAATATTATTTTCCCGTGTTGGTTCCTTAATGTGTTGCGTAAGAAAGCAATCGTCAATTAATTCTAGAAAATCTTCTGCTTCACTATTCCCTGTTTTGTTCAACCAGTTTATTCCACTCAAATTAAAGTCACCCATGACATAAATACTGTTAGATCTAGATGCCCTAGATATTTCATCCCATAGATGCTTTGCTTCCATTCTGTCTAAATTTGGTGGCCTATATATAACTCCTAATATAATATTATTTGCTTTTTCGTTTAATTCTATCCAAATAGTTTCTGTGTGTGGCTCAGTTTTGATTCCCTCTTTGAGACTACATTTCAAATTGTCCCTAACGTATATGGCTACTCCACCTCCTCGTCTAATATATCTATCTGTGTGAAATAGTTTAAATCCATTTATTTGATATTCAGCTAATAGTTCTCTATTATCAACATTCATCCACGTTTCGGTGAGTGCAATAATATCTATTTTTTCTGTGCAGACAAGAGCATTTAATTCGTTAATTTTATTTCTTAGACTTCTACTGTTTGTGTAATATAGCCTAAGTGAATTGTTATTTTGAGGCCCTTCTCTTTCCCTGATCATTTTGCCAATTCCTTTTTCCCGCAAACACATACTTTTATTACATCCTTCCTCCAAATCAATTCCCATACCTCTATCTACTAACAGTTTAAACCCAAACAAACACCTCTAACCACTTCTTCCAACAAGTTTGCAACAGCAACAACCCCAGCTCTCGATAGATGCACCCCATCCCGAGCATACATTTCATTTCTTCCATAGAAGTGTTCCCAGTTGTCTATATAAGATATTGCATTAGATTTGCAATATCTTTCCAGCCTGCAATTGACACCAAGTGCCCTCGACATCCATTCATTTCCCACTCCCTTTCTTGGAAGAATGCCACATATGATCGGGATTCCTCCCTTGCTCCTAACTAATTCTATTGCTGTCTTGAATTTTTGTATTAGTTCCTCACTTCTAACTCTCCCAACCAACCAAAATCTAAATTGGATAAGTTTAGATTTAGGAAAGACTTGGGTAAATACTGGTTCAGTAACAGGGTTGTTGATTTGTGGAACCAATTGCCGCGTAACATTGTGGAGGTGGGGTCCCTCGATTGTTTCAAGCATGGGTTGGACATGTATATGAGAGGGATTGGGTGGTTATAAATAGGAGCTGCCTCGTATGGGCCAATAGGCCTTCTGCAGTTGCCTTTGTTCTTATGTTCTTATGTTCTTAAGTCTTTTCGATGTTTAATGTTAGTTTGTTCGTTGACATCCAGAAGTGGACTTTTTTTAATTCATTATTCACAACATTATTTAGTGTATGTGGGTTGAGGTCTGAATAGATAAGGGTAGTATCATCAGCAAACAATATAGGTTTGAGAATATTAGAGACATTAGGCAGATCATTTAAATATATAAGAAATAGAAGAGGTCCTAAGATACTGCCCTGTGGCACTCCAACGGTAATTGGTAGAGTGGAAGAAGTTGTATCATTGATGGTTACATAGACTTGTTCGGCTGAAGGCATATTGTTAAGTTCCTCTTTAGTAAATACAGATATAAAATATTTATTAAAAATACTACTCATCTCTTCACATTATCTGTTATTTGACCTGTCTCAGTTTTTAATGGACCTATCCTTTCCCTAATATTTGTCCGGTATAACTGGAAAAACCCTTTAGTCTTTGCTTGCTGTGCTATTCGAACTTCATAGTTTCTTTTGCTTTCCTTATCTCTTTTTTAGTATTTCTAACCAGTTGTACGAATTCCTGTTCTAAACTGATTTCCCCGTTCTTAACACTTTTGGCCTATCGGTGAACTGAAAAAAAACTTACCCTATGTGCTTTCAGCGTTTCGCGCGCCTAAGCGGTAAGACAGAAAAGTGTATACTCTTTTTACTGTCCTGACACTAATTGTTGCCGTACGTATTTAAATTTGGTATCACTGTGTTCGCAATAGAATTGTCTATAAGAACGTACCTATAAAATGCCGCCAAATCATAAGACATATCAACACCAAATAAAAAACTATTGACATCACTTGCCGAGAGCTCCAAACAGCAACAAAATGTTTCCACTTTCTTAATGGTTGTGAAGCTCACAGTTGTCCTACATCATTAATGTTGGTATCATTGGAATCGCAATAAAATTCTCTATACGGACATATGCATATAAATATAGAATCAATGTCGCAACCGACCCACAAGAGTGTGGGAAGTGGCTGAAGTGTTACCCGCGGCGGCATATCGGCGAAACCGCATCGAAAAGTGTATATTCAATTCACTGTCATGACATTATTTTTGGATGTACATATTTAATTTTTGTACCAATGTGTTCGCAATAGAATGTTCTAGAAGAACATAAGTATAAACCATCACATAAGGATGCGTTCGACCGGCAACAAATATAAAAACTACGTCGATGATACTCGTCGTGTCAATAATACAATTGTTTTACCACGATGATTCACTGCCATGCCGTTTTCTTTAATAAGCTCTTCGGTTGTTAGAAAAAACGTAAATTTCATGGCGAACATTTCTAAACTATCCCCTAACAAAATCGGATAGAAAATGGAATTTATACAAATATTTTATCGTTCGACGCAGGCGTCCGTCCAAATATCAGAACCGTGAGAAAAATAGTGGACGAAAACGTTCGCATCCGAAGCACAAAATTGTTTAAAGAAAGCGTGGTATTTACAAAAGTACCAGGCTCTCTTTTTACCTATAAGGTTCTTCAGATCCTTTGTTATCCACTTTGGATCATTAGTATTCGATCTATTCAATTTACATGGTATACTACATTCCTGGGCTTCGCTTAGAATATTTTTAAATAAGTTATATTTTGAGTCCACATCGAAAACCCTTTTACATCACCCATCGCTGGGTTCACGTCTCGCTCCAAGACGTGATCAAGAGTCAGCCCAGTCAGTCAGGTGCTGTCACAGTGAGAGGTTGTGTTAGCTGGAGCTCCGATTGTAGTAATATTATTACAGCAATAATGGAAGGATTAGTAAAGGATTACTGGTGAATCTTGTTGGAGCTCTGAGGACAGAGCTGGATTCGCTACGGGAGGAGGTACGACAGCTGAAGCAACGTCAGGAAGAAACAAAGGAGGAGACCTCGTCTTGGCAAGTGGTAAAAGACAGGGGTCTTAAGAAGACCTTGGCAAAACCGACACCTAGCCTAAGGACTTCTAACGCATTTGATGTGTTTGAGGACGAGTGCTGTGGTGAACCTGTTGCTCAACGAGGAGCCAGAGGCAAAGCAACGAGGAGCATTGAAACGCAGGTCCCTCAAACTGCTCGAAAGGAAAAGGGAGAATCGAAGCGAATTTTGGTTGTGGGAGATTCTCAGGTGAGATATTTAGACAGAACGTTTTGTGCCAGAGATAGGGGTAACAGGTTAAGGGTGTGCTATCCGGGAGCTGGAATTGGTGATATTGTTGGAAACATGAATGATATTATGAAGGGAAATGGGAACAAACCCATTATTTGTTTAAGTGCAGGGGCGATGTTGGGCGAGTTAGGAGTGAGGAACTAATACAAAGATTCAAGACAGCAATAGAATTAGTTAGGAGCAAGGGAGGAATCCCGATCATATGTGGCATTCTTCCAAGAAAGGGAGTGGGAAATGAATGGAGGTCGAGGGCACTTGGTGTCAATTGCCGGCTGGAAAGATATTGCAAATCTAATGCAATATCTTTCATAGACAACTGGGAACACTTCTATGGAAGGAATGAAATGTATGCTCGTGATGGGGTGCACCTATATATCCCAAGTTCTATCCCAGGAGGCAGACAAGAGGAGCTCCAGCTTATTTCAACAATCCTAAGTGTTGTAGTACAGGATGATGCTAGTGAGTGGTGTCCCAGACAACATAAAGGTATAGTGCTTTTGAAAAATAGGTGAGATAACAGGAATGTGCCAAGGGAAGTGAAAAAATTGGATGAGAAAAAGTTGCCCTAGTGTTTACAGTGCAGAGAACAGCATTCAAGATGGCCGCCGGTGGCAAGAGGAAATACACAACAGAGCTTGATTTTGATGGTTTCAGTGAAGAAAGCATTGAGATAACCAGTCTATACAACAAGTTGGCAAAATTAGATACTATAGTGACCTCTCATATAGAATTAATTAGTAAATTGAAAGAAAGTAATGACCATTTAAATAGCAAAGTTGTATGTCTTGAGGGTGTAGTGAAAGACTTGTGCAAGGATAAGATTAAATTGGAAACAAATTGCAAAGCCATGGAAGAAGAAAATAGTCTCTTAAAAATAGCTTTGGAAGAAGTTAAAGTAAATTTAAACACAAATGACTACAATAGGTTAGGTAAGGAAATTCAACAGGAGAAACAGCTTTTGTCAGCACAGATGGAGGAAGTTACACAGGGTATAGAACAGTGCAAGAAAGATATGCAACTCACCTATGCACAAGTGGCCAAGGACAAGGAAAAAATAGAAGAAGCAGTAAAGGAAGTCAAACACTGCAGCAACCAAGATAAAACAAACATTAGGCTGGAAGTGAGAAAAGAATTGGCATCTAACCCGAAGTTGGTGCAAAACACAGTTGATCGGAGTAAGTCCCTGATCATTTTTGGCTGCAAAGAAAAGGAGATAACATCTAGGTCAGAAAGAGCTGTAGAAGAAGCGAAAGTAGTAGATAAAATTGTTGGCCTCGCGGAAGGTCTTACAACCATAGAGAATGTGTGCGACTACAGGAGAATAGGCAGATATGTAAAAGGGAAAGATCGACCTTTGAGGATCACCCTAAACGGTGCCAAACAGATGGAAGAAGTACTAAGGAATGCCAGAAAATTACAAAGCGTTGAGGATGGGAAAGGGTGGTCGTTAAGACGAGATCTTTCAAAAGAAGATAGAGAGAAGCTGAAACTGAACCTCGCCGAGGCAAAACGTTTAAATGAGAGCAGGAATGAAGAAGAAATCAATTCTTTTTTCTACAAAGTGATAGGGGTAGGCAGACCAGTAAAGTGGTACATAAAGGCAAACCAACAAAATCATTAGAGAAAGGGGGAGTGAAAAATAAGAAGATGGGGAACAAGTTCCTGAAGATTGCATACACCAACATAGATGGAGTAAGGTCAAAGATACTGGAGTTAAGTGATATAATACAGCTGCAGACACCAGACATTGTTGCACTCACGGAGACAAAACTTGAAGATGTTATTTTAAATGAGGTCATATTCCCAAGGGGCTACTCAATTTGGAGACGGGACAGAAAAATTAGGAAAGGCGGTGGCGTTGCTGTGCTGGTGAAAGAACACCTAAAGGTGAACGAAATAATGACTGCCAATCCACAAGAAGTTGATATAATAGCACTAGAGATCTGCCATGAGGATGATAAACTAATGATCATAAATGCATATAGTCCACCGCTAAGCAGCACATGGTCAAAGGAGGAGCTAGATAGTAAACGAGAAGGTCTTATAACAATAATGAGAGAGATCATAGCAAGAGCGGATAACGATAGTTCACGGCTGTTGATAGTCGGCGACTTCAACTTGAAATCCATAGACTGGGAAGCATATGAAGCTAAAACAGAAGATTTCTGGACCTGTAAATTTGTAGACCTCATCCTGGAAACATTCTTGTATCAACATGTTAAACAAGCTACGAGGATGAGGGAAGGGGACGTTCCCTCCATGCTAGATTTGATATTTACCAGGAAGGAGGAAGAAATATTTGACATTCAGTACCTTCCTCCCTTGGGTAAAAGTGACCATGTCTTTTTGGGAATAAAGTATGCAATGCGATATAATCTGGAAGAAAATATGACGGTCGATGCAATTGAAAAACCTGATTTTAGGAGAGGACATTATGGCAACCTTAGAAAATTTTTTAGTGAGTATAATTGGACAGACTTGTTGCTAGGCAAGGAAGTGAATGAGATGTATGTCAAGTTTTGTGAAATATATGATAAAGGCACAAAAAAATTTATACCAAAACAGAGAAGCAGAACTAGGAAACAGGATTGGTTCAACAGAAAGTGCGAGAGGGCCAGAGACCAAAAGACACAAAAATGGAATCAATACAGGAAGAGGCCAAACCCCCAAACATACCAGCGATACAAAGATGCGAGAAACAACTACACGGCAGTGAGGAGAGAGGCAGAAAGAAATTTTGAAAAAGGGATTGCAGACAAATGTAAAACAGAACCAGGTCTATTCTATAAATTCATAAACAACAAATTGCAGATAAAGGATAATATTCAGAGGTTGAAAATGGGAAATAGATTCACGGAAAATGAAAAGGAAATGTGTGAAACATTAAACAAAAAGTTCCAAAGTGTGTTTGTACAAAATGAAATCTTCAGGGAACCAGATACAATAAGAATTCCAGAGAACAACATAGAGCACATAGAGGTGTCTAGAGACGAAGTGGAAAAAATGCTCAAGGAGCTAAATAAGAACAAAGCAGTTGGTCCAGATGGAGTTTCACCATGGGTTCTGAGAGAATGTGCACCTGAGCTCAGCATTCCTCTTCAACTGATTTTTCAGGCATCCCTGTTTACAGGAGTTGTAGCTGATGTGTGGAAAAAGGCTAACATAGTTCCAATCTACAAAAGTGGAAGCAGGGAAGACCCCCTTAATTATAGACCGGTATCATTGACAAGTGTAATAGTCAAAATACTGGAAAAAATAATTAAATCTAAATGGGTAGAACACCTGGAGAGAAATGATATAATATCAGACAGACAGTATGGTTTTCGTTCTGGAAGATCCTGTGTATCGAATTTACTCAATTTCTATGATCGAGCAACAGAGATATTACAGGAAAGAGATGGTTGGGTTGACTGCGTCTATCTGGACCTAAAAAAGGCTTTCGACAGAGTTCCACATAAGAGGTTGTTCTGGAAACTGGAAAATATTGGAGGAGTGACAGGTACGCTTCTAACATGGATGAAAAATTTTCTGACTGATAGAAAAATGAGGGCTGTGATCAGAGGCAATGTATCGGACTGGAGAAATGTCACAAGTGGAGTACCACAGGGTTCAGTTCTTGCACCAGTGATGTTTATTGTCTACATAAATGATCTACCTCTTGGTATACAGAATTATATGAACATGTTTGCTGATGATGCTAAGATAATAGGAAGGATAAGAAACTTAGATGATTGTCATGCCCTTCAAGATGACCTGGACAAAATAAGTATATGGAGCACCACTTGGCAAATGGAATTTAATGTTAATAAATGCCATGTTATGGAATGTGGAATAGGAGAACACAGATCCCACACAACCTATATATTATGTGAGAAATCTTTAAAGAATTCTGATAAAGAAAGAGATCTAGGGGTGGTTCTAGATAGAAAACTATCACCTGAGGACCACATAAAGAATATTGTGCGAGGAGCCTATGCCACGCTTTCTAACTTCAGAATTGCTTTAAATACATGGATGGCGATATACTAAAGAAATTGTTCACGACTTTTGTTAGGCCAAAGCTAGAATATGCAGCGGTTGTGTGGTGCCCACATCTTAAGAACCACATCAACAAACTGGAAAAGGTGCAAAGACATGCTACTAAGTGGCTCCCAGAACTGAAGGGCAAGAGCTACGAGGAGAGGTTAGAGGCATTAAATATGCCAAAACTAGAAGACAGAAGAAAGAGGTGATATGATCACTACATACAAAATAATAACAGGAATTGATAAAATCGATAGGGAAGATTTCCTGAGACCTGGAACTTTAAGAACAAGAGGTCATAGATATAAACTAGCTAAACACAGATGCCAAAGAAATATAAGAAAATTCACTTTCGCGAACAGAGTGGTAGACGGTTGGAACAAGTTAGGGGAGAAGGTGGTGGAGGCCAAGACCGTCAGTAGTTTCAAAGCGTTATATGACAAAGAGTGCTGGGAAGACGGGACACCACGAGCGTAGCTCTCATCCTGTAACTACACTTAGGTAATTACACACTTACACTTAGGTAATTACAACTTAAAGTTACCCTAGTGTTCCAGTGCAGACAAGAATATTCAAGACGGCCGCCAGCAAGAGGAAAAACAGAGTTTGATTTTGGGGGATTCAATGAAGAAAGCATTGATATAAGCAGTCTACACAACAAGTTGGCAAAATTAGATACCATAGTGAACTCTCATGTAGTGAATTGAAAGATTTAATTTCAATGAATGAAATGAATTTAATGGAAGATTTCAATTTACAATTAGTAAATTGAAAGAAAGTAATGACTAGTTGTGTAGCAAAGTTTTATGTCTTGAGGGTTTAGTGAAAGACTTGTGCAAGGACAAGACTCAATTGGAAACAAATTGCAAAGCCATGGAAGAGGAAAATAACCTCTTAAAAATAGCTTTGGAAGAAGTTAAAGCAAATTTAAACATAAATGACTCCAATAGGTTAGGTAAGAAAATTCAACAGGAGAAACAGCTTTTGTCAGCACAGATGGAGGAAGTTACACAGGGAATAGAACAGTGCAAGAAGGATATGCTCAAGTGGCCAAGGAGAAGGAAAAAATTGAAGAAGCCGTAAAGGAAGCCCAACACTGCAGCAACCAAGACATTAGGATGGAAATGAGGAAGGAATTGGCATCTAACCCGAAGTTGGTACAAAACACAGTTGATCGGAGTAAGTCCCTGATAATTTTTGGTTGCAAAGAAAAGATAATATCTAGGTCAGAAAGAGCTGTAGAAGAAGAGAAAGTAGTAGATAAAATTGTTGGCCTCGTGGAAGGTCTTACTACCATAGAGAACGTCTGTGACTGCATGAGAATAGGCAGGTACACGAAAGGGAAAGATCGACCTTTGAGGATCACCCTAAACAGTGCCAAACAGATGGAAGAAGTACTAAGGAATGCTAGAAAATTACAAAGTGATGAGGATGGGAAAGTGTGATCGTTAAGATGAGATCTTTCAAGAGAAGACAGAGAGAAGCTGAAACTAAACCTCATAGAGGTAAAAAACTAAACGAGAGCAGAAATGAAGAAGAAATCAATTTTTTTTTCTACAAATTGATAGGGGAAGGCAGGCCTGTAAAATGGTACAAAAAGGCAAACCAACAAAATTGCTAGAGAGAGGGGTAGTGATGAATAAGGAGAGGGAGAACATGTTCCTGAAAATAGTATACACCAATGTAGATGGAGTGAGATCGAAGATACTGGAGTTAAGTGATGTAATACAGCTTCAGACATCAGACATTGTTGCACTCACAGAGACATAACTTGAAGATGTTATTTTAAATGAGGTCATATTCCCAAGGGGCTACTCAATTTGGAGACGGGACAGAAAAATTAGAAAAGGCGGTGGCGTTGCTGTGATGGTGAAAGAACACCTAAAGGTGAACGAAATAATGATTGCCAATCCATGAGAAGTTGACGTAATAGAATTAGAGATCTCCTATGAGGATGATAAACTAATGATCATAAATGCACATAGTCCACTGCCATGCAACACATGGACAAAGGAGGAGCTAGATAGTAAACGAGAGGGTCTTGTAACAATAATGAGAAAGATTATAGTAAGAGCGGATAAATATAGATCACGACTGTTGATAGTCGGCGACTTCAACTTAAAATCCATAGACTGGGAAGCATACAAAGCTAGAACAGAGGATTTTTGGACCAGTAGATTTGTAGACCTCATCCTGGAAACATTCTTGTATCAACATGTTAAACAAGCTACGAGGATGAGGGAAGGGGACGTTCCCTCCATGCTAGATTTGATATTTACCAGGAAAGAGGAAGAAATATTTGATATTCAGTACCTTCCTCCCTTGGGTAAAAGTGACCATGTCTTTTTGGGAATAAAGTATGCAATGCATTATAATCTGGTAGAAAATAAGGAGGTTGAAGCAGTTGAAAAAGCTGACTTCAGGAGAGGACACTATGGCAACCTTAGACATTTTTTTAGTGAGTATAATTGGACAGACTTGTTGCTAGGCAAGGAAGTAAATGAGATGTATGTAAACTTTTGTGAAATATATGATAAAGGCACAAAAAAATTTATACCAAAGCAGAGATACAGAACTAGGAAACAGGATTGGTTTGACAGAAATTGCAAGAGGGCCAGAGACCAAAAGACACAAAAATGGAATCAATATAAGAAGAGGCCAAACCCCCAAACATACAAGCGATACAAAGATGCGAGAAACAACTACACGTCAGTGAGGAGAGAGGAAGAAAAAATTTTTGAAAAAGAAATTGTGGACAAATGCAAAACAGAACCAGGTCTATTCTATAAATTCATAAACAACAAATTGCAGGTAAAGGATAATATTCAGAGGTTGAAAATGAGAAATAGATTCACGGAAAAAGAAAAAGAAATGTGTGAAACATTAAACGAAAAGTTCCAAAGTGTGTTTGTACAAAATGAAATCTTCAGGGAACCAGACACAATAAGAATTCCAGAGAACAACAGAGCACATAGAGGTGTCTAGAAACGAAGTGGAAAAAATGCTCAAGGAGCTAAGTAAGAACAAAGCAGTTGGTCCAGATGGAGTTTCACCATGGGTTCTGAGAGAATGTGCACCTGAGCTCAGCATTCCACTTCAACTGATTTTTCAGGCATCCATGTTTACAGGAGTTGTAGCTGATGTGTGGAAAAAGGCTAACATTGTTCCAATCTACAAAAGTGGCAGCAGGGAAGACCCCCTCAATTATAGACCTGTATCATAAACAATTGTAATTGTCAAAATATTGGAAAAAATAATTAAAACTAAATGGGTAGAACACCTGGACAAAAACAATATAATATCAGACAGACAGTATGGTTTTCGATCTGGAAGATCCTGTGTAACGAATTTACTCAGTTTCTATGATCGAGCCACAGAGATTTTATAGGAAAGAGATGGTTGGGTTGACTGCATCTATCTGGACCTAAAAAAGGCTTTTGACAGAGTTTCACATAAGAGGTTGTTCTGGAAACGAACATATTGGAGGGGTGACAGGTAAGCTTCTAACATGGGTGAAAAATTTCCTAACTGATAGAAAAATGAGGGCCGTAATCAAAGGCAATGTATCGGATTGGAGAAATGTCCCAAGTGGAGTACCATAGGGTTCAGTTCTTGGACCGGTAATGTTCATTGTCTACATAAACGATCTACCAGATGGAATACAGAATTATATGAACATGTTTGCTGATGATGCTAAGATAATAGGAAGAATAAGAAACCTAGATGATTGTCATGCCCTTCAAGAAGATCTGGACAAAATAAGTATATGGAGCACCACTTGGCAAATGGAATTTAATGTGAATAAATGCCATGTTATGGAATGAGGAATTGGAGAACATCGACCCCACACAACCTATAAATTATGTGAGAAATCTTTAAAGAATTCTGACAAAGAAAGGGATCTAGGGGTGGTTCTAGATAGAAAACTGTCACCTGAGGACCACATTAAGAACATTGTGCAAGGTGCCTATGCTACACTTTCTAATTTCAGAATTGCTTTTAAATACATGGATGGTGAAATACTAAAGAAATTGTTCATGACTTTTGTAAGACCAAAGCTGGAATATGAGGCAGTTGTATGGTGTCCATATCTTAAGAAGCACATCAACAAACTGGAAAAGGTGCAAAGACATGCCACTAAGTGGCTCCCAGAAGTAAAGGACAAGAGGGGTCCGTCTAATTACCATAAGCTATACAAGCTTCACAAAGCTTCCTGGCAATACGTTAGTAATGAATAAATATGATAGGTTAGGCTGATCTAACCTAACCTAACTTAACCAAACCAAACCAACCAAACCAAACCTAACCTAACCTAACTTAACCGAACCTAACCGACGCTTGGATTGTCGACTTGATTTGGCGTCACCAGCTCTTTATTTTTGTCTAATTTCTTTATAAAAAGATACTTTTTCAGATTAAAATTATGTTTTTTCATGTTTTACATTCAGCACCAACATTATAATGAGTAAATATATCATATTTATTCATTACTAATGTATTGCCAGGAAGCTTTGTGAAGCTTGTGTAGCTTGTGGTAGCTTGTGGTAGCTTGTGGTAATTAGACGGACCGGACAAGAGCTATGAGGAGAGGTTAGAGGCATTAAATATGAAAAACTAGAAGATAGAAGAAAAAGAAGCGATATGATCACTAAGTACAAAATAGTAACAGGAATCGATAAAATTGATAGGGAAGAATTCCTGAGACCCGGAACTTCAAGAACAAGAGGTCATAGATTTAAACTAACGAAACAAAGCTGCCAGAGAAATATAAGAAAATTCACTTTTGTAAACAGAGTGGTAGACAGTTGGAATAAATTAGGTGAGGTGGTGGAGGCCAAAACCATCAGTAATTTCAAAGCGTTATATGACAAAGAGTGCTGGGGAGATGGGACACCACGAGCATAGCTCTCATCTTGTAACTACACTTAGGTAACTACACTTAGGTAATTACAACTCAACTGGTAAGGTAAGTACAGTACTGCAACGTGCCATATCAATTTATTTCATTGCAATATAAATTCTTCGTTACTTAAATTTTTCATAAGGCAAATGTGTACTGATATATGCATTAATGTGATTGTATTTTTTTGGGGGGGAAGGGGGTTGCTGGGGCCAAACGGATGGAACGAATTCCACACTGGAATAAATCGGCTATGCCCCATATAGTTCATTCAAGCGAGGACACACTGTATTACTCATTTAATTTCTATATTTACTGTCTACATTTAATGTCATTTAATTTCATGCATTTCTTTGATAAAGTGTTTACTTGTGTCCTTTATGATCTTGGTTAATTGTCAGTGTTGGCCCCATTAACCTTAAATTATAGTATGTTACTCTATATTCTAATATGTTCCAAAAAAATGTTATGAGGAATAGTTCAGTTGCTTTTCTAAATTACAACTTGTATTTCCATTCTGTAATTAATGTAAATAAACTATTGTACTGTTGCTAGAACTACTGACTCCATAATGTCTGTGCTTGTCATCCTTAAGTATCACCTTCTTTGTATTAATTTTTTATTTTCCTGGAACATTCTCATTTTGTTAGCTTACTACTCTAATAGTATTAAGTGTTTTACCCCCTCACAACATTAATTATAAAAATTTTATAATATTATTAATTTTTGCCCGAAACGCTTTGCATAATAGTAGCTTCATTAGTATATGTAACTCCTGTCTCTTCATTGAACAATACTCTTATGTTCTTTGTACACACAATCTTTTGAATAAATAATAAAATATTATTATTATTATTTACACACACAAAATCACACTAACGTGATATACATCAATGAGAAAATTCACTGGGGCTGTGAGGCGATGCGAACCTGCAATGTTTGCATCACCTCACAGCCCCAGTGGATCGTTCATTGATGTATATCACCTTAGTGCGATTTTCTGTGTATCTGAAGTTGTGCATACAGTGTTGAACTACAGTACTTTATCCTTCACCTGAGTGCTTGGGGGTCTTACATAAAACTTGGACTGGCTTCAGGACTTCCTGTGATATCAGGATATCACAGACTTCCTGTGTTATCAGTAGAAATCTGATTGTAAGACTTTTAGGATGTCCGTGGTGGTACAGTGGTAGAATATGCAGCTGGCAATGCCTTGGTCGTGGGTTTGCAACACCACAAAGTCCCAGGGAATTTTTGTATTGTTATTATAAAATTACCATATTCGACAGGCCAATGTCCACACCCCCAACAATGCCATAGGCCTATTTCCACACCCCAACAATTGCATGTTGGGGTGTAAGACAATGGTGGAGCAGAAAGTACTCCAGTACTTACGGAGGATGATGAGAGTGCGAGGAACAAGTCAGGTGGAGCCAGTGACCTTCAACACAGTTTTGTCTCTCCCTCGTGGTATATCCTCAATGTCTTCAGTGGTGTGGCCTCACCACACACCTACACTGCCACAAGTGTCCTGAGAGTACTGTGGGAGGGACAATTTGGCGGGTATTGTGGACACAGGTCTTTAAGACAGGCGAACTTCACGAGTCGTGGACACGTCGCATAGCAACCTTTGTTGTGATGACGTCACTCGCTCGCTCGCTTACCCGCCACCTTGCTCTTCCCATTTTCTTTGGTTACTGATCTTTGCCGACCTTTAATTTACTTGAGAGTCACTAATATTGGTGGCCTCAACGAGGACAGGAAGCTGGTGGCTTGTCAAAGGTCCTACCCATTTGCCTGGATGATCTTTTCTATCTGTATTTTAAAACCCAATAGAGTTTTGGCGTTTACCTTACCTACTCTTTGGCGGGTAGGCTGTTCCACGAGTTTACAACGTACAGGTGAAAAAGCCTCTCCTGTTTTCTGTCCTACATTGTGGCTTGTTGAGAGAATGAGAGAACACATAAGAGAATGTGCAATGACTTAATATCTAACATATTCAGAGATATGAATAGAACATATTCATATAAAATCAGATAAACAATATCTGATTTTAGAGAGTATACCAACTGTTTTAGAGACTTTCTTAGTTATGTATTGAATGTGGGTGCTGAAGTTGAGTCTCTTGTCTAGGAATAGGCCAAGAAACTTTCTATCATTTTTATTACTAATGTTAATGTTGTCTATCTGTAGCTGAATTGCATTCGATGATTTGCTTCCAAATAAGATGTAGTAGGTCTTTTTTATGTTTAGTGTTAGTTGACATCCATAAGTGGACTTTTTTAATTCATTATTCACAACATTGTTTAGTGTATGTGGGTTGGGATCTGAATAGATGAGAGTAGTATCATCAGCAAACAGTATAGGTTTAAGTTGACCAGACCACACACTAGAAGTTGAAGGGACGACGACGTTTCGGTCCGTCCTGGACCATTCTCAAGTCGCTTGTGATGAGGAGGTAGAGAACCTGCTTCCAACAGTAGTAGCACTGTACTATGCCTTCCCTTCATATCTGAACTCAAAACTTTTACCAATACCTTTCGTCCTCTTGACATTAAACTCGCCTTTCGACAAACTAACACACTTCGTAGCAATCTAGTTCACACTGCTCCTCCTGCTTCAAATGCTGCTGGTGTCTACTCTATTTCCTGTTCATCTTGTCCTCTCCAATACTTTGGCGAAACTGGCCGTACACTGAATGACAGACTTAAAGAACACAAGAGAAGTGTTAAGTCTGCAGACACTAACAATGCTCTCTTCTGCCATGTGAGGGATTCTAATCATCCCATTGATTGGTCTTCCTCCAAAATAATCTTTCCTGCCTCTACTCTTCACAGACGCCGTCTTGTAGAATCGGCTCTTATACACAAAGTACCCAACATGAACATGAGTCCTGGCTTTGTTGCTGTGGACTCTTCCCTTTCACAGTACATACTCAAATGCTCTAATCTTTCTAACAAACGTGACTTAACATAAGCTTACCCCTTCCATTTATCTTTCTTTCTCTTTCCTTTTCTTTCTCTCTTCTCCTACGCTCCCTTGCTATCCTCTTCTTATTCCTATTACTTTTCCTTCGGTGGTTATAAAGGGAGCTGCCTCGTATGGGCCAATAGGCCTTCTGCAGTTCTCATTATTACTACTATTCTCTACACCTTACTTTCCTCCTCACCTCTCTCTTGCCTATTTATTACCCGTTCTCTACCTCCTCATCACAAACGACTTGAGAATGGTCCAGGACGGACCGAAACGTCGTCGTCCCTTCAACTTCTAGTGTGTGGTCTGGTCAACATTCTTCAGCCACGTTATTGTGACTCATCGCCTGCAGTATAGGTTTAAGAATATTAGAGACATTAGGCAGATCATTGATATATATAAGAAACAGAAGAGGTCCTAAGATGCTGCCCTGTGGCACTCCAACGGTCATTGGTAGAGTGGAAGAGGTTGTATCATTGATGGTTACACATTGGTGTCTGTCACTAAGATAGGATCGGATGTAGTCAAGGGCAAGGCCTCGAATTCCATAATGCTGGAGTTTAAGTAAGAGGTAGTTATGATTAACAGTATCAAATGCTTTTCTTAGATCAATGAAGAGTCCAATCAGAAATTCATTTTTGTCAAGGGCTGAGTAGATTACGTCAAGGAGACTAATGATTGCATCGTTGGTGCTCTTGTGGGACCGGAAGCCAAACTGGCAGGGGCTGAGTATGTCGAATTTTACGAGGTAGGAATAGAGCTGTTTGTAGATAATTTTTCAAATATTTTTGATAGTATGGGTAGGTTTGATATTGGTCTATAATTGTTTATGTCCGCCGGATTGCCTCCTTTATGGACTGGCGTTACTCTTGCTTTTTTAAGGATATCAGGGAAGGTATGACACTCTATGGATTTAAATAAATAAATAAATATGTTTATTCAGGAAAGGTACATACATAGAGATTTTACATAAGTGGACCGTTGGAGTGATTTGTTGAACAAAAGAGCTATGGGTGGCGCAAGGGCATGGGAGGCGCTCTTGTATACAATGGACGGAATTTCACTGGTGTTCCCTGCCTTGGGCTGATTGGTGAAAGGAGAAGAGAGTTTGGATAGCTGCCTGAGAGATATGTGTTGATATGTATCTGAGTCTGTGGGATTTTTCTGGCAAGATTAGCACCAACCGATGAAAAGAAGCTATTAAATTCATTTGCCATTTCTAATTCAGATGGCGGTGTATAGCCATCGTTATAGAGTTTTATTTGGTTATGTGAGTGTTGTTTAGTTCCTAGGATACTAGAGATGGTTTTCCATGTTGCCTTTCATGTTGCCTTTTGTTGTGTTGTCAGCCCAGTGGCCCTCAACCCTTCCTGATACGAGAGATGACTAAGATCTGGTATGATTTTTGTTGCCCAGTGTTGCATCTTCTCCAGAGCAGTACTTATGTCTTCTCCAGAGCAGTACTTATGTACTTATGTCTTCTCCAGAGCAGTACTTATGTCTTCTCCAGAGCAGTACTTATGTCTTCTCCAGAGCAGTACTTATGTCTTCTCCAGAGCAGTACTTATGTCTTCTCCAGAGCAGTACTTATGTCTTTCTGAAGATAAGGTGTCAATGCCTGTATGCAATAATCCAGGTGGGGACGCACCAGAGATTGAAACACATTCTTCGGAGTATTTATTTATTTATTTATTTATATACAAGAAGTTACATTGGGGGTTAACAGAGAATATAGAAAATAAGTTGAATTAACATTCTTGTAAAGCCACTAGCACGCATAGCGTTTCGTTCAAGTCCTTAAACAAGCAGAAATTTTTTGATAAATTAACAGTAAAATTGATAAAAATGTTAGCAGGTATTTTACAGCTTTTCTTTACAGGAACAGATAATTTTAAGTAGAATATTTACAGTAAAATCAACAAAAAATGATTACAGGTATTTTGAAGATATTTTGACACAAAAGCAGATCAGAATATTACACAATAATAACAATACACAATAAAAACAAATTCATTTTTGATATTCCAAGAGTACGACTTAATCAAACCAGAAATGCTCTACAAATCAAAGGGCCCAGAATGTGGAATGACCTTCCCAATCATGTTAAAGACTGTACCTCTCTCAACCAGTACACTTTCGCACCCATATGTCGCTTGAGTGCGACATATATTTTTCTCTTGAATGCACCTAAATGCCGAGCTCAAGCGGCATTTGAAAAAATATTTCTATAAGATCCAATTGTTATCCGATCGACTTGGGGATAATATAAACATGTTTGCCATAAAATTTTCGTTTTCTCTAACAGCCACATTGAGTATTTGGGAGAACGACATCATCGTGGTAAGACTATTGTATTGTTTACACGACGAGTGTACTCGACCAAGTTTTTTATTTGGTGCCGGTCTAACGCATCTTTGTGTGACACTTTATACATATGTTCTTTTAGAAAATTCTATTGCGAACACATTGGTACAAAAAAGAAATATGTACATCGAAAATTAAGGTCAGCACAGTGAAAAGAGTGTACACTTTTCAGTGTTGCCACTCGGTCGCCCGAAACACCGCTCGCACTTGGAGCAAGTTTTTTTTTGTTTGTGGAGAGCGCGAAAGTGCTTGTGAAAGTGAAAGTGAAAGGGTGGGCTTGGGCGCCCACCCCACGAGCCTGGGGAAGTTATAAGTAATTTTATAGCTGCTGCTGCTAATATCAACTGGGAATCTGAATTAGGTAACATAGGGGACATCAACCTAGCAGTTCAATCATTTCTTCAAAAAACTCTCAGCCTTTATAACACCCACTGTCCTATGCTAAAGAAACAAGTCACAACTAAAAGGCTAAACAATCCTTGGCTTACAAAGGGGATACTTAAATCCATTAATAATAAACATGACCTTGAGAAGAAGTATAGGTTAGGAATTGTCTCCAAAGAATTCTCAAAGAATTACTCATCATTGCTATCTAAAATAATTAGGAGAGCCAAAATTAAATACTACGAAGACAAATTTACCCACACAAAGGGCAATATTAAGAAAACATGGAGCACAATTTCTCAAATATTGGGATCAAAGAAGATTATAAATAACAACCAATACTCCTATCAAATAATGATGGTCTGCTTTCAGCCTCTGACACTGCTCTTGAGTTCAATAGGTTCTTCTCTTCCACTGGGTCATCCCTTGCAAATGATATTCCATCGTCCAGTACCAATGATATTCCATCGTCCAGTACTAATATCCAGGACTATCTTACAGGTAACTATCCACAGTCTCTGTACCTAATGCCTACTAACTCCACTGATGTTACTGACATAATCCTTTCCCTTAAAACCAAGTCTAGTGCCCTTGAGGAGATACCAACTTTAATTTACAAAAAAGCCTCCAGAACTTTAGCCCCTGCTATTGCATTGCTCTTCAACAAGTCACTTGAACTCCAAACCTTTCCAGATATTCTAAAGAAAGCAAGAGTAACCCCTGTCCACAAATGTGGTGATCTCACAGATGTTAACAACTACAGACCTATATCAATCCTGCCTAGCTTGTCAAAAATATTTGAAAAACTAATCTACAAGCAGCTTTACTCTTATCTAGCCAAACTCAATATACATAGCTCTTGTCAATATGGCTTCAGACCCCAAAAAGCACTAACGATGCACTTATTAGTATGATTAACTTGACACATGCAGCTCTTTATAAAAATGAGTTCCCTGTTGGGTTATTTGTGGACCTGCGTAAGGCTTTTCACACTGTCAACCACCAAAACCTTCTTCTTAAATTACATCATTATGGAGCCAGAGGACACTCCCTGCAATACCTTAAGTCTTACCTTACTTACTGGCTCCAGTATGTTTCTGTGAATAATTCAATTTCTCCCACCCTACCCATCAACATTGGTGTTCCTCAGGGCAGCATACTTGGCCCTCTCCTCTTTCTCATCTACATTAATGACCTTCCAAATGCCTCCCAACGCCTCAAACCAATTATGTTTGCTGATGACACGACCATCATTTACTCCAGTCCTGACCCCCTTGCTCTAAATGTCACAGTGAATACTGAACTAAATAAAGTCCATCACTGGCTAACTGCCAACAAACTCACCCTCAATATTGACAAAACTTTCTATATTCTGTTTGGCAATAAATCCTCAAATCAAATAAATCTCAGAATAAACAATACCCAAATTTGTAACAAAGTAGATGGCAAATTCCTTGGCTGGTTGATGGGTTCTGGTTGATACCTGGTTGATGGGGTTCTGGGAGTTCTTCTACTCCCCAAGCCCGGCCCGAGGCCAAACTTGACTTGTGAGAGTTTGGTCCACCAGGCTGTTGCTTGGAGCGGCCCGCAGGCCCACATACCCACCACAGCCCGGTTGGTCCGGCACTCCTTGAAGGAAACAATCTAGTTTCCTCTTAAAGATGTCCACGGTTGTTCCTGTAATATTTCTGATGCTCATTGGTAGGACGTTCAACAACCGTGGATCTCTGATGTTCATACAGTGTTCTCTGATTACCAAGCAAGTAACTGACAAAAGATTAAACAATCCATGGCTCACAAGTGGCATTCTCAACTCAATAAACAAGAAACATGAATATGAAAAGAAACTTAGGATTGGCCTAGTTTCAAAGGAAGTAGCTAAAAGTTACTCATCAATGCTTACCAATATCATAAGAAAGGCAAAACTTGCATATTATGTGAATAGATTCAGTGAAGCAAAAGGCAACATGAAAAGCACATGGAAAACCATCTCTAGTATCCTAGGAACTAAACAACACTCACACAACCAAATAAAGCTCTACAAGGATGGGGATATACCGTCAACTGATTTAGAAATGGCAAATGAATTTAATAGTTTCTTTTCATCGGTTGGTGCTAATCTTGCCAGTAAAATCCCACAGACTCAGACACATATTAACACATATCTCTCAGGCAGCTATCCAAACTCTCTACTCCTTTCACCAATCAGCCCGGCAGATGTTGTGTCCATCATACACTCTCTAAAAACAAAGGCAGGGAACACCAGTGAAATTCCGTCCATTGTATACAAGAGAGCCTCCCATGCCCTTGCCTCACCCATAGCCCTACTGTTCAACAAATCTATAGAGTGTCACACCTTCCCTGATATCCTCAAAAAAGCAAGAGTAACGCCAGTCCATAAAGGAGGCAATCCGGCGGACATAAACAATTATAGACCAATATCAAACCTACCCACTCTATCAAAAATATTTGAAAAAATTATTTACAAAAAGCTCTATTCATACCTCGTAAAATTCGACATACTCAGCCCCTGCCAGTTTGGCTTCCGGTCCCAAAAGAGCACCAACGATGCAATCATTAGTCTCCTTGACATAATCTACTCAGCCCCTGACAAAAATGAGTTTCCGATTGGACTCTTCATTGACATAAGAAAAGCCTTTGATACTGTTAATCACAACTACCTCTTACTTAAACTCCAGCATTATGGAATCCGAGGCCTTGCCCTTGACTACATCCGATCCTATCTTAGTGACAGACACCAATATGTAACCATCAATGATACAACCTCTTCCACTCTACCAATTACCGTTGGAGTGCCACAGGGCAGTATCTTAGGACCTCTTCTATTTCTTATATATATAAACGATCTGCCTAATGTCTCTAATATTCTCAAACCTATATTGTTTGCTGTCGATACTACCCTTATCTATTCAGACCTCAACCCACATACACTAAATAATGTTGTGAATAATGAATTAAAAAAAGTCCACTTATGGGTGTCAACTAACAAACTAACATTAAACATCGAAAAGACTTACTACATCTTATTTGGAAGCAAATCATCAAATGCAATTCAGCTACAGATAGACAACATTAACATCAGTAATAAAAATGATGGCAAGTTTCTTTGCCTATTCCTAGACAAGAGACTCAACTTCAGCACCCACATTCAACACATAACTAAGAAAGTCTCTAAGACAGTTGGTATACTCTCCAAAATCAGATATTATGTTCCTAACTCTGCTCTCCTCTCACTATATTATGCACTAATCTACCCCTATCTTAATTATGGTATCTGTGCATGGGGGTCTACCACTGCAAACCACCTTAAGCCCATCATCACCCAGCAAAAATCTGCTATCAGAATAATAACTAACTCTGCTTTCAGACAACACTCAGCTCCCTTGTTTAAATCCCTAAACTTGCTAAATATTAACTCCCTCCACACATTCTCTTGTGTCAACTACATTTACAAAACCCTGTTCTTAAATGCAAACCATGCTCTGAAACTCTCTCTGGACAGATGTAATAGGACCCATTATCACCACACCAGAAATAAATATCTCTTTGATATCCCCAGGGTCAAACTTAATCTGTGTAAACACACTATGCAAATTAAGGGACCTAGTCTATGGAACTCACTCCCTAGTGAATTGAAAAACTGTAAATCTTTTGCCTTATTTAAAAGCAAAACTAAAAAGTACCTAATTTCATCTTCTTAGTTTCCTACACTGAGCTTTAAATTTGCTCTGTACCTAGTGTTACCCAATCTCCTAATTTTTATGTAATTAACCCAAACAACCTTATCATTGTGTTCATTGCTGTCTTCTTTTATGTGCTAGCCATATGCTGTATTGTGCCTACCAATTTTTGTCAACTACCATTCAAGCTGTCATTGCAATCAATCTTAGCTACCTATGTGTTTTAATATACTGTACCTACAATTTTCTCTCATCTTTTTTTTCTTTCTTGCCATGTAACTGTTTTCATTTTTTTTATATAAATTTTGCAAGTATTTACCTACTTAAGATTTTCTTAGATTAAGGACCTGCCCGAAACGCTGCACGTACTAGTGGCTTTACAAGATTGTAATTACCATATTATGTATCCCTACATTTCCAATGTACCTTCTTGTATATGCATAAATAAATAAAATAAATATATAAATAAATATTAATTCACGGACGTGCGCTGACACATGTCTCCCTCAGCTCACTTATTTGTATTTGTACTCACCTATTTGTGCCTGCAGGATCGGGCTCTCGCTCATGGACCTGGCTTTCCTAGCCGATGGTTGTCTAATGCAATGACTCCTGGCCTATTTCTCCATCTTACTTGGTTTTAAAGATATGAATGGAATTGGCCTATACAATATGCTCATTTAGGTCGTTCAATTTACTCACTACCCTTATGCTAAAAGAAAACTTTCTAACATCTCTATGACACATCGGAGTCTCAAGCTTCCATCCATTCCCCCATTGTTCTATTGTTATTCACTGTAAACATTTCCTGTTTCCACCTTGTCAATCCCTCTAAATATTTTTATACGTCTGTATCATGTCCCCCCTCTCCCTTTTCCTTTCTAACGTTGTCAGGTTTAGTTCCTTTAGTCGGTCTTCGTATCTCAATCTCAATCAATTAATTCACGGACGTGCGCTGACACATGTCTCCCTCAGCTCACTTATTTGTATTATTTGTTAGCCCCTTGCAGCTATAGGACGAGTCTCGTTGCAAACATCTGTACCGTATCCAGCTATGTTTTATTTTCACAGCATCACCTTCACTCGAAAGACATCACTCCATGGTCAGCATTTGACCGATAGAATGGACTACCAAACTGCCGACTGTGACAGAACCAACGTTGCTGCTCCCAGTCATAAAAGGAAAAGTCTCTTCAGTACCAGTTCCGACAGTAATGGTGATTGGCGTCCTGTGACCAAAGCCAACAGGAAGAACCACTCAATGACGACCTATCAAGAACATAGGCCTCTACCAATGAGCACTCCAGCTACTCAGAATAAATCTGCACTGCCAGTCTTCAACGTACAGTATACTGAAGGTAAGTCCTCGTACGCCACTGTGGTGGACATTGAAAAAGAGTACCCCCAGCTCCAGATCAGAGCAAAGCCAAACCTCAGAGGCGAATATATTCTGAAGCCCAAAGACGAGACAGTTGTAACGATTCTTAAAAATTAAAGAAAATGGGATGAACGCAACCCAGAGGACAAAATAGGAAAAATCATTGTCCTCCATTATCCGTTGCATATGGCCCGAGCTCATCTCAAAAAGCTGAACTATGGGAGTCAGCAGAGAGATGCCAGGTAAAAACCATGAAGCAGGAAACCCGACAAGTCCTTTTCACGGTAAGAGGACGGATCCCGGAGAAACTTGATCTTGGAATTTGAGCCTGTTCCAACACAGGCCTTACACCCCAGAGCCCCTAAGATGCTTCAGATGTCAGAGATATGGACATCACAAGGACGGCTGCCTATGCCCAGTGAGGTGTGGAGTCTGCAGCCAGCCCCACGACACAAAAATATGCCTTGATAAACATGTGCACAGGGCAAACCACCCCGTCCAAGCAAAGTGCCCAAATTGCTCTAAGGCATATCATGCCTGGAACTTAAGATGCCCCGAAAGGCTTTAAAGGCTTCAAATGAACCCCCTCCCACGCCTACAGCAGAGCCGAAGCCCCCACCAAAATGTGCTCAAGAAAAAGGGGTTTCAGAACCGTAGGAAGGGTAAAAGCTTTAGTGATGCGGGTCAAAAAAGAATAAAAATTTTAGTGCGGGACTCGCCAAGGGGGGCAAGGAAAGAACAATATCAGGAGAAATATTAGAAATACGTACCGAAAGAGAATCCTGTATGTGAGATAACCATGCAGATAGAAAGAGGGACGTGGTGAAGAGGAACAGTAACTACAGGAGGAGTAAAAGTCAAAGCACGGCAGAGGCGAGAGGAAGGATGTTGCAAGGACCGCGCAAGATAACAAAGACAGCAGTGATTACGGTGGTCCCGGAGAGATAGGAAGCCAGTGTCAACATACAAGCTGAGGGCGGGAATCAAACGAAAGGCACCAGAACTGAGGTTCAACCCAGTATGGTGCAAAGCATCAAGATGGCGAAGAATAGAAGGAGAAGCAGACGAGTAAGCAGGGCAACCATAATAGAGTTTAGACAGGATGAGAGAGGAATGTAAAGGGAGGAGAGTACACCTATCCGCTTCCCAAGAAGTACGGAACAAAACCTTAAGGAGGGTAAGGCCTTAGAGCACTCAACTCTGAGGTAAGAGATATGGGGCGACCAAGACCAAGGAGTGTCAAAGATTAACCTATAAAGCTTAGTGAAATCCTTGTACTGAAGGGGATGACAATAGAGCGACAGCGAGGGATGAAGAGTGACATGCTTCCGAGTAAAAGTCATAGCACAAGTCTTAGACATAGAGAACCGGAAGCCATGACCGGTGGCTCAAGACAACACGGCATCAATCGCAAGTTGAAGCCGCCATTGAAGGAGATGCGAATCATCACCCAGACAGCAAAGGGTAAGATCGTCGACATAGAGAGCGGAGAAGACGCCAGAAGGAAGGGAGGAAAGGGGCAGAGAGAGTGGTATCAAACCTCACTCGAAAGGAATGCCGAGAGAGGAAGATTTAGAGGAAGAGAGGAAGATTACCACAAAGGCCAAAAGAATTAAGTTAGGACAGAAAATGATATCTCCAGGTGGTGTCGTATGCCTTTTCCAGGTAAAAAAGGATGGCAACATAACAAAGGACGGTCTTCGCAGCAAAAGCAGTATGAATATAGACCTCCAAGTTCACCACGACATGTTGTGCTGCAGCACTTGCGAAAACCAAATTGATTAGGGGGAGAGGTGGCGATAGTGTTCTAAGAACCACATCAGACGAACGTTAATCATACATTCAAATAGTTTGCAGACACAACTTATGAGGGCAATAGGGCGAAAGTCTTTAGGGAATGTCCCACGAGACCCTGGTTTCCAAACAGGGAGGACAACAGCATCAAGACGATGACTCCCAGACCCGATTATACAGACTCAGTAAATAATGAGACGTGCACAGAGGGAGATGGCGAAGCATCTCATAATGAATGCCATCGGATCCCACCACCGTAAAATCGCAGAGGGCCAGGGCAGACTGAAGTTCAGAGAGAGACGGGATCGTTATAAGGAAAACTGAGATGGGTGCAGAAATCTAAAGAAGGAGATTCAAGAACAGGCTTACGAAGAAGGAAAGATTTTAGAAGATGAGAACCAGAACTAACAGAAGAAAAGTGGGAACACAGTTTGGTCGTGACCTGCAACGGGTCCGCCATAAGTCACTTGCCTTCTGAAACAAAAGAAAAGAATCAGCCGTCTGTGGTGTCTCTTCCAGGCTGCACGCTTACAGCGGACAGCCCGAGCACAATCTACATTCGTCTAGGGAACACTCTTCTGCATTCCCCGCCCGAGAGGAAGAGCAAGGATTAGAGAGGAGGGCAGCATCGAAGATGGTGTCATAAAAAAGTAGGAGGGCACGTGGGAGAGGCCAAATGGAAATGTTGGAGAACAGCACAGAGGGTAAGTAGATTCCAGTCTGCCTAGGCAAACTGCCACGTAGGGAAGGAGAGGTGAGGGTGAAAAGAGAAAAAGGTAACAAGGATTGAGAAATGGTCATCAAGAACCTGCCACGTGAAATCCAGTAAAGAGACGACGAGCAGAGAGAAAGATCAAGATAGGAAAGGGTGCGAGTCCGAGAGTCCAAATGAGTGGGATCACCAGAATTCATAAGAGACAGGGAAGAAGAGAGGATGAACGGTTTGAGAAGGCGACCCTCGGTGTTTGTCAGAACATCACCCCAGAGGGCATGTCGAGAACTGATATCACCCAGCAGGAGCACAAATTCTTGCAAGGAGTCAAGAAGGTGTTTAAGATGGGGAAGAGAATGCAAGACATTTGTGGGGGATATAAATGTAACAAACTGTGTACCATTTACACACAAAGGCAAGTGCAGCAGAACAGTAGAGGCGACAGAAAAAGCAGGGGACGAAGGGAACATGAGAACGAATGAAGAGAGCAGAAGAGTTATGAGCCACAGCAAAAACTGGGGGGGGGGGATGGAAGAGAAAGGAATAGCCACGGAAGCGACCAGGACGAGCACCAGACACCGGCTCCTGGAGACAGACACAAAGGGGCGAAAACTGTCGAGAGCAGAAGTTGGAGTTCATGAATATCGGTGTAATAACCGCGAATATTCCATTGAAGGATAGACATCAACAAAAGAGAAAGGACAGCAACAGAGAACAATGAAGAAACACAGGTTAAAAAGGAACACAGCACGTCAAAGAAGCGCAGGATCAGGGTCAGCGAAGTCAGGGTTAGTGGGCATTGGTAAACTGAGTAAGGATGGAGGGAAGTGAGTGGGTGGACAGACCAGTGACGGACAAGTAAGGTCCGGAGGAGGTGGAGACAACTGAGAGTCAAGGACAGCAGGAAAGGGAGGGGCACCGGAGGGGAGCACACCTCAGCAAGGGCAGCCACCGAGAGGGAAGCGGGAGCCAAAGAAATCTCCATAGCAGAAACAGGGGACTCGACCACCGAAACGGGAGGGGATGGATCAATAGAATCAGAGGTGGGGGCGAGGAAGAAACCGACTTACCCGCCGGGGAGGAGGAAGGAGATAAGCAAGGATTTCGCTTCTGACTCAAAGAGACAAGTGTTCCAGCAACAATGTACTGGGCAACAGACTCAAGGGTCTCAACAGGAGAAGAACGAAGGCGAACAACACAATGATCGCTAGGAGAGTGACAGCCTGCACAGACAGGCGAAGTGGAGAACTAAGAGATGGAGGAGAAGGACGGGAAGGAGGTTAGGAGGGAGATAAGAAAGGAAACACAGGAGACATGACAGACTGGGTAGAAAGAAGGGGAACCCCAGACAGAGAACTAGGAGGGGAGACCCTTCGGGACAGAACATAAAGGAACTGGGGAGGAGGCGGTGGGCGTGTCTGGGTGGAAGGCCTGGAAACTGTTGTGAGACTGAGGAAGGTGGGAAGGACGAGGCGATGAAGAGTGCAACACGCGAGCATAAGAGACGCCAGCAAAAGGGAGGGGGGGGGGGAAGACGGCGAACTTGGCACCTCGCCTCAGGGAAAACACAAACATTCCCGGTGTGTCAAGCCGAGGATGGCTGCCTCAAGCTTGTAATATATACACGCGCGGGAGAAGGCTGCCTCACCACAATTGAGGCAGCGAGCCTGGGGAGAAGTGCACTCTGACTTAGAGTGACCTTCATCCCCACACAAGGGACAGAGAGAGACAGTACTGGAGCACCGGAGGGCACCATGCCCAAACTTCCAGCACCTATTACAAAGCTGAAGGGAGGGTATGTACTCCTGAACATACAGCAGTTACCTGGCACCTGCAAGAATGACAGAGGGTGGAAGGGTCCATCCATCGGAGGTAATTTTCATAAATTACTTTTGATGGGGCTGATGGCGATGACAACGAGGGGGACGAGTAAACGTGTCCACCTGTAGGACAAAATGGCCTTGAGCTTCAAGGATATGCTTGATATCTTCGTGGCAATTCTTTAGATTCCTAACACTGTTCGCAACATGGTGCGGGAAGAGAATAGTGCTAACACTGGCAATTAACCAATCATTCTTGGAGACCCGAACAGGGGTCTCACCAATGCACGATGAGGCGGCCAAGCGGGTAGCTGCATCCTGAGAAGGAGCAGCAACGACATGTGAACAGAGACGGGTGGGGTTGAAAGTAACAGAGGCAGCCAGGGAATCAACAAAGTGCCTATGGAGGGAAAAATCGTCGGGAGGAGTAGAATCTAAATGATGGAGATCAAAGTACTAGTCCAAGTAGGAGGACCAAACAAGGCGTGGTGGGAATTAGGATGAGAAGGAATCGTGTGAGTGTGGGGACGGCGTTGAGAACCCCCAAAGAGAGGGTTTAAAAGGTGCAGTAGTTACAATGAGAGACGGAGCCGGGCTAGGGGGACAAGGTGGTCACCACTGGGGGCTTAGGGCTCAACCCAACCACAGAGGAGGGAAGGGGGAGCTGAGGGGAGTAGTCAGGAGGGTCAGAGGAGGAGCTAGGTCTGGGCCCCAGTATAGCAGGGACTACAGGGCCCGGTCTTCCCCACACAGTCCGACTCGGGGGGACCTGGTCGCCCACCCCACGAGCCTGAGAAGTCATAACAGGAACAGGAGTCATCGGCATGCAAATGAGAGAGAAGACTTTCATTCACGAATGTGCCCTTACACCCACCATGGAGCCACAATTAGAGGACAGGACACCCAACAATGCTATGTTGCCGGGGGCCTCTCAGGGATGCATCTTGTGTACTCGCTCCCACAATCGCCACCTTAAGAACCGTCAGTCTGTCGAGATCGGGTTCAGCGATGAAAGGAGGATTGACAATAAAAGCGTCCTCCTCGCTCGAGACATTGGGTACCACAGTTTTATGGCTGAGAGAGTATGCCTCCTCAAACCTGGGCATCAAAACAGAATAAAGCCAAATGAATAATCAAAACTGGCAAAAGGTCGGCGGGAAATGACAATGAGAAAGGAGAAGGGGAGAAAAACAAGACATAAGTCATCCAGCATAATTCGTGAAGACACCAGGAGGAGCATAGGGCTACAAAAGAGCAGAGGACTGTCCCATGCAGCATCACACTCCAGCAGCCGTGCTCCAAACCCCCTCACGGCAACAACAGGCCGGATAGGGAGGGGTGCATTAAACAAATTTAAGTATACATCTTGACGGGAAAAATCAGTGTTAAAAATCATCTACCATCCATGAGTTCAGCATTATGATATAAATTAGTCAATTGATATATTTCTGATCATACATTTCCATACTCATCTGCACAGTTGATATTGCTTGTGAAACAATGCATATACACCCAAGTAATCAAATACTGCTGAGCACCATAGGAGACAAGTATAGCATGAGTGAGCCCTGATACAGTATTGACAACCTCAACTTTACATTGCATATTGTTATGCCCAGGATAGCAGCAGCACCATAGGGTCTTCCAGGACCTGACCAGTCAATAGACATGTCAATACTGGCAAAGTAAAAAGAACCATCAATAAATTTGTAGTGGTTTTCAAATTCATAAGATGTAAGCCAGTGTTCTTGAAAAAACAGAATATTTCACACATACCAAAATGCTTTTGACATTCATACATTCAGGGTTTGTTACTTCTCCAAATACCTTAAAACCTGGAATTATGACTTTACAAATACCGAAGCATTGTCATGGGGTAAATAAACAATGTTACATGAAAATCATTTATGCGTTAATTAAAAGAACACTTATAGTAAGAGGACATTAAAATGGAATGTTCACACAATTGTTAATTAATAATTATATAATAATTAACAGGTTTTAAGTAAGAGCCAACTATTGCACATTATTCTATCTATATATATAATTTGAACTAATAATAGAACCTAAATAAATAATAATTACACATCATTCACATCCATCAAGACAAGAAATTAAACAACCAATCAAAACCATATAGGTTACTCCTATACCTCGTAATACACACAAATAATGATCATACAAATACCTATCAATAAAACAATATTCAAACTAAGGACTTTATTGCAAATTTTAAATCAGTAATTTAAAAGCAGACATCCTTTTATATTAATAAATTGTCAGATTAAGGCATTTGTAAACAAATTAAATAATAGTAATTAAGCCTTCAATGAAATACTCAACATTATAATACAAATTCTGGAGTTTCTCATATAAATGCAAGGTTTTGGTTTATAAAATACCATATATAAGATAATACAAGTATGGGAAGCAGGCTAATATTATTGCCAGATTCATATATAATCATATATAATTACTGTCTATAATTGCTAGCTACTTATACATAATTGTCATTATATATATATATATATATATATATATATATATATATATATATATATATATATATATATATATATATATATATATATATATATATATATATATATATATATATATATATACCAAGAAAACTGCCAACCTACTCATGAGAAACTCTCCAGACACAAAGCAGAACGCTTTGAAAGAGACCAATGTCGTCTATGACTTCAAATGCCCACTTGGGGACTGTAAGCCCCAAAGAACTCAGTATATAGGCAAGACAACAACATCTCTTTCCAGGCGATTAATGATGCATAAGCAACAGGGCTCTATCAAGGAACATATAATCTCTTCCCACAACCAGACCATCACCAGAGAAGTCTTAACAAAAAACACGGAAATCATCGATAGATACAGCGATAGCAGGCGGCTTGATATCTGCGAGGCACTACACATTACCCATTGTTTCGTGTTCTGTGTTGTGTTGAAAGTTTGTTTTCACCTCATCCAAAAACTATTGTAACATATCACCTCACCCAAATGCAGGTATAAAAAAGTCAAAGCTGTTTAAACTCTGTTCAGTTATAGTTGTGTGTGTGTAAACTAAAGTCTTTGAAAATGTAATAAGTTTTACGAAACGCGCTCAAGTGTTG